>VDFB02109042.1:56937938-57030435 GCA_007258455.2 Sequoia sempervirens
ATACCAGAACCATACCCGTATCGTACCAAAGGCCTCCTAGCCACGTACCAGTAACTTAGGCTCCAATGGCTAGCTCACAGCTCCTTATAAAGAACTTTCTGATCTTCTAGAAAGATCCTCCAAGAAGCTTCTAGAATATTTCCAAAGTGACTTTATAATATTTTATTTTCCACTCAAGTCACTTTTAAAAATATTATTTTAGTGACTTTATAATTTATTATTTTACTTTAGTCACTTTAATTAAATTAATTAAAAATAAAGTTACCTTTTTTATTTTAATTTATTGAGATAACTTTATAAATAATTAATTTAATTATTATTCCCTTATTTCTCCTTTAGCCTCCGAGAATAATAAAGGCTAAATGATTCTTTGGAGTGGCTACTGAGAAGGGGACATTACACTTTTAAATTACTTCTAAAGTGTTTCACGGTTCACCTTTTATGTTATTGTGTTTTTATGAGTTAAATATCACTTAATGATTACTAAAAGTTTTGTATTGCAATAGTTGTTAGGTCATTCTCTTGTAGCTTTGAATGCAACTCCCACATCTAGCTTATAATGTTTTGGTGTATGTTTGGTCTATTTGTACCTATATTATTTAGTCTTTGCTTTTAGGTAGATAGTGCAAGCATGTAATCGTAGGATTTATTTTCAGTCAAAAAGCGAAAAATGTGTGTATCAGCCTTTTGCTCTAGGTGAATCCAAAAAGATACACATTTATTTTATTCACAAATTGAGTTTGTTTCTATTATGAGGGGCATCCCCTTCTAATTCGAAGAGTAGTTCTATTGCACTTTTATTTTGGGTGTCACATTGAAAGGTGCAAATTAAAAGTGCTGATACACCTACTCTTCTTTTAGTAGTTGAATAATAACCCTTTTGCAATTGAGTGAGGCATTTTTTTTTTGGTTAATAATAAAGGTGGGTTTTTGAAGGTGCTCAAACATTTTTACAATGGGGCCATTTAATTTTTTTATTCTTGTCCTTTCTTTTCCTTTTATTGATCCTGAAGATCCTCTTGGATCAACTAGATATCTAGTCCTTTTGATGGGCGAGTAAATGCAACAAAGCTGAATAATTGGCTTAAGCAGTTGGAAATTTATTCCAGCATCTGTAATTACAGTGAGGAACAAAAGGCCTCTTTAATGAAGTTGATGATGTCTTATTATGCTATAATTATGGTAGGAGGGTTATGAATTGGCTTAAGACAAATGAGCCATCGGTTATGAAATGAGAGACTCTCAAGGAGTTACTAGTGAAACAATTCTACATTATATCCCGAGAGGAAAACAGCTTATGAAGTGACAATTTTTCTAGGCAGAAGATGGCCAAAGTGTGCTAGACTATACCACTGAATTTAGTTGTGTGCCATGTGGACGTGTCCCTGATCTTGGCATAGTGTCTTGGATGTCTGAAATGCCTGGGGACTATGACAAAATGTCCTATTGCCATCACTTTGACCTACGAAAAAATGTAGATGTCCCAGGGATATCCTTTAATTTTCCTGTGCCAGGATACGTTGTGACAGCCATTGACATTTCAAGGATGCTTGTATGTCTCTTGACCTGGGTGTCAGGCTTTTTTTAAGGTCAAAAAAATAATAAAAGAAAAAAAGCATTTTTGTTTCAGTTACTCTATTACTTGTATAATATATATATATGGTCTCCTGCTGTCTCTGAATTCCATCAATGATTTAATTTTCTATGGAAACTTTCCTCATCACTGCGTTTTTGTCCCAAAAAATCTAAGAAACAATGGATTTGAGGCCTTTCCCTAAAGGCCTACATGCTGTCATCAGTATTTTGGTGGGATTCCACAATCACATATAAAAACAAGTTTTACTCTTCAAATCAAAGAACCTTGAGATGAATAGAAACAAGGGGCAGCAAGGGAGTTGACCCAGTTCCAATCAGCAAGATGCTTTGAGGAGGGAAAGTGAAAAGTCAAAGGCAAGATTAATATCATTCAAATGACTACTATTTACTCCATGTCAATATGTTTCAAAAATTACTTTTCGTTAATGTGGATTCAAGATTTTCTTCAAGAAAATAAAATTTTATTTTCCTTTCTTGATGTTCCAACTTCCAAGTATTTTCCCTTCCAAAGAAACTCAATTTTCAATGAGTGCACATTTCTTGTGCTTTACACAGATTTAATATCCTTGAGTGTTTTCTATGACATGATGCATTAGTCATTACACTAACTCTAACTAAATGAACAATTTATCTGTATAATTGAGATGTTGATTTTTTTTTAGAATGTTTTAATATCTACACATTTGTAGTCTCACCCTATCATTTGTTTGTTTGTTATGCCTTGAGTTCCTTGGTTGGTTCCTCCTATGTCACCATATTCGACCGAATTTCATGTTGAAATTCGAAATTCGTCGAATTTCAAAAAAATGTTTCAAATTCGTCTAAATTCGGCAGTCAAATAAGGGCGTTGAAAATTTTCATAAAGCGATTTTTTTTTTAGGGTTTTTTTTAAGGTTTTTTTGTTATATCGCTGTCAGCCGACATTTGATATTATTTCATCTCTCTCTCGCGTCGGCGTCTGCAAGTCATTTCATTTTTCAGTGTTCGCTTTTGCTTGTCTATCGCGGCTTCAAATCTCTACTTCGACGACTCCAGTGGCCGTCACTTGCGTCGGCGTGCGGCCATCAACAAATATCGACTTTGCCTTTACCAGTGGCCGTCACTCTGCGTCCCCCTGTAGGTTGCGGGCCTGCGGCCATCAACAAAGTTTTGCTCCAACTTCATCCGCGCCGGTTCCTCTGCTACGAAATCACAATCCGCGCCGCAACTAAATCATCCGAACTCAGCCGTCGAAGGAGGTAGAACGTAGAAGATTTTTTTTGTTTTTTTTAAATTTAGGGTTCCAAATTTTATGCGAATGATTTTTAGTTTTTTACTATTAGGTATTAGCCATTAGGTATCCAAAGTTCTAAAAATTTAAACTATATTTAAAATATTTCATTTGTTTTAATATTTAATATTTTATTTTGTATTTAAA
The DNA here is from genome assembly GCA_007258455.2 of Sequoia sempervirens. Lineage (NCBI taxonomy): Eukaryota > Viridiplantae > Streptophyta > Pinopsida > Cupressales > Cupressaceae > Sequoia > Sequoia sempervirens. Next base: position 56,940,952 of record VDFB02109042.1, read on the forward strand.
AATTAATATTATGTTTACAGTTTACTTATTTCATTTTTATTGTAAATGTAAAATACAAAAATGTAAATTATATAAATATAAATATATTATATATTTATATTATTATAGACTTCAAAGTTTCAGTTATTAAGTTTATTAATATTTAGTATTTTTTTATTAATATTAAAAGCTTCTTAATATTTTAGTATTTTTATTATTTTATATTTTATAGATTTTAGGTACTGAAAATTATATTAATAAAATTATAGATTTCTAGTACTTATTATTTATTAATATTTAGTGTTTTCATTTTATTTTTATATTAATAAAAATATGTTAAATATATTTATGTTTATTAAAATTAAATTTAGTATTTTTTATTTTGTTTTTAGATTTAAAATAAGAAATCTATATATTTTGTCTCAATGTTGTTTGAAATAAAATTGTGGATGTTTTAACGTTTAAATATTAAATATTATTTTGTCATTCAAACATGCAGATTATGTCTCCCAAGAAATCAACTGCGGAAGCATGGAAATATGTCACTCGCAATGGAACTGACCTCAAATGCAACAGGTGTCAGAAACCTTTTATTGGCGGTTTAACAAGGGCAATGGACCATTTACTTGGTATTACAAATGGTGCAGGAGGAGGTGTTACAGCATGTCCTGACGTTACCCCACAAATGAGAGCTGCTTTAGAGAAAGAACAGTCCTCTTCAATTAGAGGAAAGATGATGAAAACACACAAAAAACAGAGAATTGAAGAGGATATGTCTCAATCTAGATTCTCAGCATCTATTATGTCTTCCTCTTCTGGTTTATCCAAACCGGTGAGGGCATCAACAGAGAGTGGAACATTGAAAAGCTTCTGGAAACCAGTAGAGAAACAGGAGGTGGATGATGCTGTAGCTGATTTGTTTTACACAAGTGCTATTCCATTCAATGTTGCAAGAAGTCCACATTTTCGTAATGCTGTTCACAAAATTGCAGAGTTTGGCAAAGGGTACACTCCCCCAGGTTCAGAGACTATCAGGACAACTCTTTTGCAGAGGTCAAAAGATAGAGTGACTGATAAACTAGCTACTATCAAATCCTCTTGGAGGAAAACAGGTTGCACTATATTGAGTGATGGATGGTCAGATATATGTCAAAGGCCATTGATAAATATTTTGGTGGCTTGTCCTGAAGGTGTTGTGTTTTTGAAAGTGATTGATGCCATGAACCACAAGAAAACTTCTGAGTACATTTTTCAAATATTAGAGGAAGCCATTCTTGAAATAGGGGTGGAAAATGTGGTTCAAGTGGTAACTGATAGTGCCGCAAATTGTGTGGGAGCTGGGAAGCTGATTGCAGATAAATACCCACAAATATATTGGAGCCCATGTGCAGCCCATTGTCTTGATTTGTTGCTTCATGACTTGGCTAAATTCCCATGGGTACATGAAGCTATTCACAGAGGAAGAGCAATTGCAAATTTCATAAGGAATCATCGTCTCACATTGAGTCTTTATAGGCGGCATGCATCCAGGGAGTTGTTGAGGCCTTGTGAAACAAGATTTGCTTCATTTTATATCACTTTGAAAAGAGTGGTTGAAGAAAAGGCAGCTTTGAGGTCTGTAATTTGTTCCAATGAATGGGAACACTCAGTGCTTTCTAAAGGTCCTAAGGGGAAGAACGTAGAGCAAATCATTCTGAATAGCAATTTCTGGGAAAGTGCAGCCAAGGTTTTACTCATATGTGAACCAATTGTTGACGTGCTTCGTATGGTTGATGGTGACACTCCTTGCCTTGGCATGCTTTATGAAAGCATGGACCGTTGTAAGGAAACTATTCAAAAAGCACTCAATAATGTAGAAGCAGAATATATGGAGATATGGGAGGTAGTTGATTGCAGATGGAAAATGATGCACACACCTTTACATGCAGCAGCTTGCTTTTTGGAGCCTAAATTGTTTTCTATTGATAGAGAAGGTGACACTGAAATTATGGGAGGGCTTTTAGAAGCTGTTGAAAAGTATGAATCAAATCCATCAATTTCAGCACTAATCAGAAGTCAATTTTGGGTATACAAAAGAGGAGAAGGGATGTTTGGAATGTCAGCAGCCAAATATGACATGACACATGTACCTGCATATACATGGTGGATGACCTATGGAGCACAAACTCCTGAGCTACAAAGGTTTGCTATTCGAGTTTTGAGTCAGGGAGCAAGTTCGTCAGCTTGTGAGAGGAACTGGAGTTGCTTTGACCACATCCATTCCAAAAAGAGGAATAAATTGTTGTCCGGAAAGTTGGGAGATCTTGTCTATGTTCGCAGCAATTTAAAATTGCTCACGAACAAATCAGCAAAGGACTCTTCATCACAACAAATTCGTGAAGACATAGCAGCACTAGATGCAGATGAGCCTGACTTTGCAGATGAAGAATTGAGTACTGATACAGATGATGATGAGCCAAGTGCTCTTGATGACTTGGAGCTTTTTTGAAGTTCTAAAGTCTTTACTGTTATTGTACCTTTTTGACAAAAGAACATCTTCACAATCGTGATTTCACATGTTTCTTATGGTTTATATTTTATAAATGTGTCATCTTTTTGTAATGATTCAAATATATGTATCAATGTTAAACTATTTAGAGAATTGTATGGAGATATTACTTATATTTATAAAAAAAATAAAAAATTTACATGAGTCGAATTTTATTCGAATTTTATACTTTTCGAATTTTTTCCTTGTCGAATTTCATTCGAATTTCAATGTTGTCGAATTCGAATTCGAATTCGAACCTGGTGACTTAGGGTTCCTCCTTTTCAGCATATGAATCTTTGCTACAGTCAGTTATGATGGCTACTAACATTGGCTTATAGAGTAGAGGTGACTAAGCTATGCCCATATAAGTATGGGATAAAATCTTTCCAGTGAAAACTGAGGAATGAAGGTATAGGTTGGTAAAGAGAAAATTAACGCAGCCACACTAGCTTTTGGTGTGAACAGAAAATAATTTTTTGTAGTGCAAAGGTTCTTTTTATCTAGTTAATAATGGATGGAGCGTTGCTTGCAAAATTTCAATGTAATGATTTTGCTTGTTAATGCAGTAGAAATTGTTTTCCACAAATGTATTCTCACTTAGCATTTGGTTTCTTGTTTATAGCATGTATCTGCTTGTATGGAAATATCACCATTACACCATAAAATACTCATGTGACATTCCCATTTGTCCTATTTATGAAACGGTGTATTTGTATATTGTCAGGTGTTTTAAGTGGAAAGTATACACCTGAGAATCCTCCAAGTGGTCCACGGGGTCAAATCTACAACAAGGATTTCCTTACAAGAGTAATTTTTTAGATACTATTTCGGATTTCCATTTTTTATTATGGAAAGTTTTGAGTTTTTAAATCATGTTCATCCTTAATTTGTAATTGATTTGTTAATTCTCATACTCATGCACAGGTCAAACCTCTTCTAGACCAACTCAAAACAACTGGAGAAAAATATGGCAAGACTTCAATACAGGTTCTGTATTTAAACACATCCGTTCAACAGTGTCAATTTCACTTAAAATAAATAATGTTTATCACTAACATAGTTACGATACAGAAACTGAAACCTAAACAAGGCAATAAATGAGTCTATGGAAGTTTTTTTTTTTTTTTTGTGTGTGTGTGTGTGTATAACATATAAAACACAAAATCATTAACAAAACTTCTCCATTTGTGCTAAATTTGGTAGTGAATCCTTTGAAGCTATTTTTTTTTAATGGTAACCCATTCAACACTGCCCTTCACATAGTAGGGCAATTTATGATAATGAAAGGAAAAATCAAAGAATAACAAATATTATCTAAATTTATAGATAAATCCTTTCATGTTATTTGGAAATCTTTTCCCTGTGAGAATATTTGCAAATGCTCGATTGTATTAAGCTGTAAAAACTGGCAAAAATGAACATACAATCATCAAATGTAACTCTTACTTTCCACCCTTGCTCTGTTTACATATCATTATTGCAGAGAGAATAGGCTGCAAATGATAAGCCTGTTTATGGTGTTTTGTTTGGGGGCCAATTCTGATTCCAGGTCTAATAACAATGATTAATGATATGAAGAGGTAGATTGGACTATTAAAATTACTAAAGTTGGATGTCATGCAGGTTGCACTCAACTGGCTAATGGCCCAGGGAAATGTTGTGCCCATTCCAGGAGCAAAAACACCAGAGCAGGTTTTTCATGCACATTTTATTCTGAAACTTCAGTGTTATGAATTGTTTCTTTTTAATACAAGAATGAAACGATTATGGATTTTGAAATATGGATGCCTTTTCAGGCACAAGAATTTGGTGGAGCTCTCGGGTGGAGCTTAACACAAGAGGAAGTGAAGGAGCTTCGAGATATTGCTTCAAAACTCAGACCAGTACAAGGTTTTCCCGTGGAGAGATTATAAGAATCTCTACTTTACAGATAAAAGCATAACATTATTTTTTGCTCTTATACCTTATAAACGGAGTGTGGGTTTTTTGAGGTTGATAAAGTCCTATTCACAAACTCAATCATCCTCCTCTGCTTGTATACATAGGTTTCAGGCAAATTATCTTTTCACTGCCCTGTGCCAGTGGGGTTTCTAATGACCTTCTGTCACCTTTCACTATTTGAGGGTTCTACTGTAGTTCATGTTTCATGACCACAAGTCACAGTTACCCACAATGTGTTTACTTCAGAGACCAATGTTCATTCTAAACCATATTCCAATATTAGTTTTAGTGCTTTTGGATTTAACTGTGTGAGCTTTTTTGTGTAAATGTTTTGGATCACACTCAGTGATCCATCATCAGGACAAGGAAAGAAATGGATCACTGAGCATGATCCAAAACATTGATACAAAAAGTCTAACACAGTAAAATCCAAAAGTACTAAAAGAAATCTATATAAACTGTGGAAAATTCATGCCTACTATCGTGCTCCAATATTGCAAAGCATGATAAGAATGCATGGGCTCAATCAGAAATAATTAGGGTGTGTGTAAGTTTTCTATTTAGCAATAGCATAATAGCATCTTGTATATTCTCTATTTTATCAAATTCCTTTTGATAGACATTAGGAAGGTCAACTGTTTTCTCTTGTATTTGGGTGAAGGGGGAAAATCCAAAAGAATATAGGGAAAAACTAGCAACAGTAACTGCACAAGTTATGATAAGGAATAAATCTAGCAATGATAATTGCACAAGGCATTTTTAATGAATAAATATTCAAAATTTAGATTCACTGAATTTTTTTGAAATTAAAAAAGTTTTCATTTAAAAAATTAAATATATGCAATTGAAATTTATGACTATTCTGCAATAGCGGGTTTTGTTGAAATAGGCATGAAAAGCCTAAACTGAACAAATTAATCTGTTGTTGGGTTGGAAGAAATTAATCTTCAATGGGAGCAAGCAAAGCAAGCTCAAGACCCATGGGAGTTGGAATATTAATCAATGAACAAAGGTCAACCCTTCTTCATTTATACCCGAGATATGGGAGTTGCCACGGACAGCCAAGCAGAAGCTATGTTTCTGTTAGGACTAGAAGTGACAAAGGGATGGAATAAGAACAAAATACAGATTGTACTGTCTCCAACTTGATTGTTGACGATCTCTTAAAAGATTCTCCATATATTGGAAGATAAAAAACATAACATAGGAAATTGTGTTGGAAGCTCAAGACGTGGATGTAGATTATTTCCATATCCAGACAGTAGGAAGTTTTATGGTGAAAGTGGCTAGCAATTGGGGAGTGTTGAAAAATCTTGGAGAATCCAAAACCTTAAAAGTACCTTCAAAGATGAATCTCAATTTTTTGTTGGGCTGAAGATACCTGAGGTTAGGGATCATTGATCCCTCCCAAAAATGTTGGCGAAGTGCTGACATTTAGAGTGGTATTTACTATTTACAACTTGGGTGAAAAAAGAATAGAAACGAAACCAATAAGAAGTCATAAGGTTCTCAATCCAATCCTAGGGAAAAATTGCCATGAAACTCCAACCCATTTAGGTTGCAGAATGCAAATGATGGTACTGTACCAATTGGGAGAATGCAGTCTTACAAGTCAAACTACAAAGGTCGACATCCAACACTCAGGGTACATCTATTGGTCAATTCTCAAAGCCAAGGGATTAAGATCCCAAGGTACCTTAACAAGGCTTAATAAAAAATTAGTTGAAAATCACAAAACTTTTCTCATGATAATAGCATGGAACATCTCATGCAAAAATAACACAAAAGTAAGTTAGGAAGCACTAAAAAGTAGTTAACTACAAAAATCTCGCGGGCTTACTCCACCTCTTGCAATATACTTCCACTCCTCTCAGAATTTCTCTTCATTCCTCACAGATAAAACTTTGTTTAACAGATTTAAAAGTAAACATCATAATATTAGAATTTCACTTACCCTCTTCATCCTTCTTTCGCAGAATGCTGTAGTTCAGTCTTTCTCTGGAAGACATCCATTAATAACATGAAATTATCTTGGCCGAAATCCATTCTTAAAGTGAAGCTTTTTATATAGAATGCTAATGGTAAAAGAAGAGCAAGCATGGGAGAAATCGGCATTTTAAATAAAAATAGCTTTCCCTTCCTTTCTAAATACAGGAAAAGGGAAGCAGGTAAAAGATCAATTCCTTCCACCAGAACATTTATTCACATGCTGAAGTCCCTGTATATCAAGCAGAGAATGCATCACACATCTGCTCACTTTCTCATTTTCTGAATTATCATCATACAAAGGCGATCAACTCCGCCCAAGAATGTAAACTGAAACTGACCAAAGAAAATAACGTGCCAAATTACTATCTTTAAAGTAGCTTCTCTTCTCAACCATCCACAATTATCATAAAGACAGGTAATATAAAGTGTTTAATATTACTATTGTCATGAGTTGGTAAATATATATTAAAATCATACAAAAAATGTTGCCATCCTTTTGACAGAAAATCAACATCTATAAGTTTCTGCCATCTAAAATATCAGATTGACTCAAGGTCCATCAAATATAATTCTAACTTTAGTCAAGATAGATATGCTCAAAAGAACACTGCCTTCATCATCATTAGAGTTATGCCCAAATATTAGAGCAGCAAGTAGAGAAAAACTTAAAGCATGAGCTACGAGATCTGCATCAAGCGTTCCAAAGGTTGAGACAATTGTTACCATCATGGACCAATAAGGTCTGCTTGTCTGACATGCTCCCAGCACAGCTAATATTGAAGGCACATGGTGGTTATATACATCGTATGCATTCCCTTTTATCAAGTGTTTGCCTAGGATTTTGCATGAGACTAATGACAATTTCATCCTCAATGAGCACAATGTGTTATCTACATCCAAATGGATTGTTTTTAACCAAGCCATTGACATACCGCTGACAGCCTATAGCCAGATTAGGCCTCATCATTATAACAAGACCCACCATCACCCACAATACGAATGTCATCCTCCATTAGTAGATGGGGGAGGAGAAGAAAGTTTTCTAAATAATTTCCTATTAGGATGTCCTAGCTTAAGCTTATATCTTTGTCTTCCTTCACAGAGGAGATTTAGTGGTGAATTGGACAAAGAAAAATGTTATTAAATATTCAAAATAAATGCAAATCGCAACTCTGTTATAAAAGAGAGAAAATTCATCACCTTACCATAGCCTTCATTTTATTTAAAAAATATAATGCCCATACATATACCCAAATTAAGTACAAACATAGGTGTAATTTTTTGAGTTAATTTCTAAAGTGTGAAAAATGCATACCTAGCACTTTTACCTTTTGTTTTACATCACTTTGCATGGGTGTTCTTATTACATTTCCCTGACATTATTTTGACTAATTTGACACCCCATTGACCCCAAACTCAATTTGATATTAAAAAGTAGAATCTAACCCTTGCTCAAAGAATTCTCACATTCTAGAATATAAGTTCCTCTACCAAGTTCAAGACCATGGGTGCAACCTTGACCTAGTTTAGGTCACATGGGATTCATCCATTTTTTCCAAAATTCAAATTTAGTAATAAGTCCAAGTCAACATAGTTCTAACTAGTCATTTATTCACTAGATCCCACACCAAAAATTTCAAATTGTGTGCCTAGGACTTGTATAAAAGGACAACACTCCTATGTCATTTCAAACATATGGATCCACCCATCATTAGAACCCCTCTACATACCTCTATCAAAAGGATCAACTGATAGTCACCAATTGGTCTTTTGCAATAGTTGCATCAATTGCACCAATTCTTACATCAACAAATAGCCAAACCCTAGCAATTGTACTAGGTCACTTTGACACATTCCAATGTATCTCATTGCATTTCAAGTCTCAAACAATTAGTGTCCTCATAATTGCATCACAATCATTTGCATTTGTTTCCTTTCATGTCTTCAAACTTTCTACAAAGTTGAATTCATCAATGAGGCTTGATTGTAATTGAGGAAGTCTAAAGGATTCCCCATTATTATAGCAAGTTCAAATCATGTTCTTCAATACCAAGTTTCCAATTCTAGATATAAACATCAAGAATATATTTGTTGCAAGTAGCAAAGTTTTGGAAATCGTAGGGTTAAATGTGCACGTGAAGTCCCAATTTGCACCAAAAAGGTTAATCCCACAATTGTAGCCATAACTCTACATAAAATTTGAGAATGATAGTTCAAATTTCACAAGTAGGCTTAATGTTGGTACCCCTACAAAACTTCATTGCTATTTAAGTTTCTAGTCAACAAATCATGTCATTTTTGCCATGTATCAGCCAAGTTATAGTCCTATCAATTTGTCAGGTTGTCAAGTGATTGCCTAGCTTTTTAACTAACAATGTGTAACAACCCAACTTATAATACCCAAAAAACAGCACTATCTTTTTGTTATTATTTTACTCAAGTTATTAAGTGTTCATTCATTTGTATACTAATGTACTTTTATCCATACGGAATAGACATTCGTCCAATTTGGGACAAACATCCAACCATATAGATTACACATATATCTATACGAGACAAGAGTTCACCTATCCATTTGGGATAAATATCTATAAACGAGGTAGAAATCTATTCATAAAGGATAGGTGTATGCTTTGGTTAGAGACTTAGACTCATCAAGACCATTTGGGTCTTGAGTCACTTTCTAAAGACTACACTGCCTTATTGGGAGTGCACAAAGGTTGTCATTCTTAGGAGTATAATATATATTCATAAAATAAAAGCTTGAATCTACTTCAAATTTTGACCTAGAGCCTTGGGGAATCAAACAATCCATTAAAGATTCTTTTGAATATACAAAGAATATATTTTATTTTAATTACATTTTAATCAAATGATTTTCTTGAATGATTAATCTTGTATTATTGTTTAAGTTGATGTATTATTTCTTGAATACTTTTCCCAACCTTGTGCTTGAACACCTATATGCTATGAACCTCCTCCTTTTATTGGACTATTTACATACACCCCAAATAGGACCAAGGTGTAATATATATGTAGTTTTGTTTTTTAAGCTACATTTGATGTAAATTGTTTATGTGGGTATGCAGCCCTTTCAAAGACTTTTTTCCCTAGATAGTTCCTATACAACTATTACTAATACTTATTTACTATTTCCATCTAATGCATAATTATAATCAAATAAAATAATAACACCCTTTGAACTAAGTAATGATAACTCTATTCTCATGGTTTATAAGGTTATGATTTCGTTTACCCATTTGAAACTTAAAAAAATCAAAGTCAATCCCTTTCAAAAAAGAACTAGATGAAGGTCTTATGAAACTACATGATGGTTTTCTTAGTTTAATCTAACATCTTTTAGATTCATTTGAATTATTTTTGAAAATTGCAATCCAAAGAAGATTATCTGTTCTTTGGATTTTAAACAACATGGTGTCCCTTATTTCTCTCTGATCATTTATAGGGACGATGCCACAAACACCGTGTTGTAGCTCTATTAGGCACTATATGCGATAGTTTTAATTGCAACAACATTACTCATAAATGTGAGCCAAAGACACAATTTTTACCAAACACCATTAGTTTTTTTTCAAGTCTTGTTTAGGTTGTCTATCTAAACTAGAAAATGAAATAATCTAAGAAACAAACATTTATAACTATCTTTATGTCTATTTGTAATAATTGAAAACAATTTATTGAAGCTATCAACTATAAAAAGAAATTTGACACCATCATCTAAAACAACTATGTTGAATTCTGTAATGAAGAAGAGGAAACTATCATGCATATGTTTTCTCAATGTTCTTATGCCCAAGAAGTCTGGGGTTTTTTTCTCAATATTCTAAAGGTGGATTGGGTTTTTCCAGCCAATGTCCAAATGTTTGTGGAAGGATGGAGCTTTTTCCCTTATTCCCACAATATAATTAGTGATATGTGGGGACAAATTCCCTCGTTTATGGCTTGGGGCTTGTGGAAAGAGAGAAATAATAGGGTGTTTAGGGATACTGCAAGGACTAGTAAGGAGCTATGTTTAATTGTTAAAAGACAAATTCAGGAAAATGTGGAAAGTTGCATGTACAATCAGGCTAAGAAAAAGCCAACACAACAAAAGCTAAACATAAAACAACAATGGGAGCTTTCCCATTACTTAAATAATGTAAACTGGCTAAAACAACTTATTAGGAGTATTGTCTGGATCCAGGATGGGTGAAATGCAACTTTGATGGTTGCTCAAAGGGGAATCCTGGACGGGCTGTTGTTGGTGGAGTAATAAGGGATGATAAGGGTGCCTATCTAACTAGATATAGTAAAGGCTTAGGAACTGCAACAAACAACTTCGCTGAGGCATCTGTTGTTTGGATAGGAGTTAGACTTCTCAGAGAGGAGGGTTACAACAAGGTAATTATAGAAGGAGACTCAAAGTTGATAATAGATTATCTCAACAACATGGCGAATATTCCTTGGGAAATCAAAGATCTCTTGGAAGATTGCAAAAGTATGTTGCAAGAGATTCAATGTGTTAAAATTTGCTACTCCTTTAGGGAAGGTAATAAGGTGGCGGATGCGATGGCCAACCTTGGAGTAAATCAGGAAATTTTAATAAATTGGGACTTCTCTAATCTACCTAATCAAATTAAAGAAGTCTTAGCGACGGACAGACATAGAGAAAAATACTCAAGTAAGGGATTATGAGGATGGGAATTTTAATTATTAATAAGAGTGTTGGGGTGAGAAGGGTTATAAGGATGTGGATCTCGCGGATGCAAGCTGGTAAGCTAACTGGATGTTGACGGAGGCACGTTGTAAAAGGATTGCCAAGTCCTGATAAAAGGAAAAGCCAAAGATGGAAAGGATGACCAGACGACAAAATTTTGTACCTTGACATGAAAGATTTAATTAGGGAAATAAATCACATGAGGGAAAATCTTAAGTTCGATCTTCGATGTGACAAAAGGACTTGCGTTTGTAACAATAATAAAAGAAGGGATAAAATAAGTGTTATCATTGCAAGAAAGGGAGGCGGAGCTGTCACTAGCAATAATGATGATAGGCGAAAAGGTGATAATCGAGGAGTGAGCTTTTCTATGCATCGTAGAAAAAACCCTAAGTCGAGTGCATTTCAAATGAACAGTCACAAAATCACCATTAGAACTGAAAGTGTGGAATTACCCGTTGCTAGTGTAGAACACGTCGAAGGTAATAGAAGTGATTTCCTTCTTGTTCTTAAAAATTTCCATAGCCCAAATAGCACAATGGGAGGCCCAAGGAAGCGTACCAAACCTCACAAATATGATTCGCTCCCCAACAATGAGGAGCTCTGCGGTCTATTTGAGCAGGTGTGTTTCACTCTGTATTTTGTTGCAATGGAGGGATACAACGAAAAACTTAGCTACAAGTTTGCTAACGCATGGAGAGATGGTGAAGTTAATCTGGGTGGGCTCCAGTTTTAGGTGGATGCGAAACTGATTGCGCAGGCGACGAGTTTGCCTTATGAAGGAACAAAGGTTGCTAAGGTTAGCAACAGTAAGTATCAAGACTATTTTGAGAAGTTTTTTGAAGGAAAAGAAAAACCTGAAAGATTTCAAAATGGTTATTCTAGGGTTAAACTGTCGCCTTTGTATCATAATGTATGTTTTATTGTTATGAAACATTTTACCCTCGAAGGGCGCTACCGGTCCGTCCATGGATACCACTTTCCCATCCTCAACCACATAAGACATCAAGAAAAAATCAATCTGACTTTCAAGTTTTATTTTCTTCCCCGAGTCAAAGTTTTACACATGGGGCCAATCCACCGTTACACTAGGGCCTCATAAGAGCCATATGCAAATTTGTGCTATCTAAGACCCCGCAGAAAAACCTTGTTCTCAATTTGATTGAAGACCCAAAACCCCAAAGCTTGGTGAAAATCGAGCTTCTTGAAGACCTTCCCCACCCCACGCCTAAAAAATCCAGTAAGAAATCCCAGAGCCCTGATATTGCTATGTGGAAGGACTTGCTTATGATTACTCCTGAGAAAACAAAGGACGTTTTGATGGAGATGGGGGCTAAAAAGAGGAGGAAATTGATTTTGCACGAACTTGGGGAAGAGGTGGACACAATTACCATACTTGATGATAATGAGATGGAAGGCTCAAACCTTGGCAGAAGGAGGTCAAAGAGACTGGCTATGGCAGTGTCGAAGGGACAGGAAAGTAACAAAAAATCGTAGAGCCCTAAGGAGAAAAGTACCCACAGTCTACAAGATAGTGTGGAAAAGAAAGAAGAAGAAGATAACGACTCAACTAAAGAGATTCCTGATAGTTTGGGTGGTGACTCAGCTGAGGAGGAGGACTCAGAAGCGGAAAGTGAGGATGGTAATGGCAATGAAGAAAAGGCAGAGGAGTCACAACATGAGATGGCTCAGGAGGAGGAGGAAGGAAATGTTATAGAAAATCAAGAGAAGGAAGAAAAAACAGGTAAAGAGGAAGACAAGGCCGAGGATGACGGGAATGAGAGGATTAAAAGACTGGAGAGGATGCAAGTCCTGGAAAAAATGATACATGAGAAGGTGGAGGACAACAAACTTCAAGCCCTCGAAATGGTGGTGACGAGTATAATTGAGGAAAGACTGTAGGTTCTAGAGAAAGGTATGCAAGAACAAGGAAATGACAATAGAATTCAAACCTTGGAAGAAGCGGTAAAGAGTGTGTGCTTGGTGGTCGATGTTGTCATGAAGGAGGCTATTATGGCTACTATTTCTGGCATGGGCAAAATCAAAAAGCAGCGGGTGATGGCACGGATTTGGCATGCAAGATGGAGCTGAAGGCAACAGTGAATGGCACTGTTGAAGACCTGATGAATGCATGGAAGTTGATCGAGGAAGCATAACATGGTTGCTTCGTTGTGTTGTTTTCTCTTTTTATTATGATGGTTATTTTTGTCGTGTTTTCTAGGACTGTTATTACTGGTAATGGCCGCTGGTGCCGAAACTTAAATATCTGTAATATTGTTTATATTTTAAGTAGGGACTCTATGATAGATGTTAATAAGTATTTTAGATGGATAGGGAAGGATGCTACTGATGTTAGGTTAAGGTATTTTGATTCCTATGATAGAACTGCTATGTTTAATCGTATGGGAATTGGTTAAGCATTTTGTTTGTGGGAGGGGGGAAGTTTGGTGAGCTTCCTGTTTTTGTTGTTTCTTACCACCTCTTGTTCTTATCATGTTGTACTAATTTTTTTTGGTTAGGGTCCTCTCCCTGCTTAACCAATCAAAAACTATGTTGAATTCTCAAGTAAATTGCTAATATAACAACTTATTTACTAAACCTTCAAGTAATTGCTATAAAATACATTTCAAAAGCTAAATAATAACAACTAGACACCCTTATTTCAAGTAATTTTATCGATCAATTTGCATCTCTAAACCAAATAAATAGTCAAATGTTTGAAAATAACAAAAATGTTAAAAGTTTCAACTAATTGAACTGGTAGGGTAAATATAAATTTTTACACTATACTAGAACAATTTAATCAAACTTTCCAGTAAGTTTTATTTGATAAAAAATGCATTCTTTAAGTAAATAAAATGAATATTTTCAAGTTTGACTAACATGTTTGATATTGGGATAAAAGTTGATGTGTGTTGTACCCAAAATAATTTTTTGACATTTTGATTAAATTGAGCTAGATCATGTAAAATTATTGTCAAAAGTATGTTTTAGGTCAAACCAAACATAGGGTTTTTGTGGGTTTGAATCAAAAGTTTGAAAATAACAAAAATGTTAAAAGTTTCAACTAATTGAACTGGTAGGGTAAATATATATTTTACACTATACTAGAACAATTTAATCAAACTTTCAAGTAATTTTTATTTGATAAAAAATGCATTCTTTAAGTAAATAAAATGAATATTTTCAAGTTTTACTAACATGTTTGATATTGGGATAAAAGTTGATGTGTGTTGTACCCAAAATAATTTTTTGACATTTTGATTAAATTGAGCTAAATCATGTAAAATTATTGTCAAAAGTTTGTTTTAGGTCAAACCAAACATAGGGTTTTTGTGGGTTTGAATCAAGGAAGATACTTGCAAATTTTGGAAAATTTGAAAATTAGGGTTTCAAACCCCTGTTTTTAGGAAAACCCCCAAAAATAGGACCTTCCCAGAAATGATTGAAAATGATTTTGATAGGATAAATTGACTTCACAATCACATTGGTCAATTCAAAATCATCAAAAAGTATGTTTTACTTTGGTGGGTCCATTTTCATTTTCTAGGGAGCACGCTGAGACCTCTGCAACCATTAATGGCAGAATGGCCAGTTCCAGGTGCAGAAATCTAAACGTCAAAAGCTTCAACGAAGAATCCATGGCGAAAATGCTCAAAAAGATGCTTTGCGACGGGGGGATTCTCAAAAGTGAAAAATGTTGAAAATTGACTAAGTTTGGAGAATGCACGCCTTGCTACCAAGAGGAGGCTATGCAGTCAAATGACATTAGTCACTTTCCCAACACCCGTACATGCAACATGGTGAAGGTGATTGCCAAGACGCACATGTTTGCATCATCAACTACAACGCTCGAATCAATCAAGCTACCCGGCGAACGTGAGACGTGAAGAGATGAATATTTTTCAAAGGAATGATGAAACTGCAAGCTAAAAGTGCCCCTGCTAGCCAGGGGTGCCCTTGGATTTAAGAGGTCAAATATAGTCTTCAAATTCATCTAAAGCAGTCATCTTCTTCGTACTCCTGCTAGCTTTCCAACAAAACATTCAGTGAGATCATTTGATTCGGTGATCACCGACAAACGTTGACGGAGTATGGAGATGCTGCAAGCAAGAAACATCCAAAATGGTAGTCTGACATGAAAAAGGCGCCCCTGCTAAAGAAAGGTGCCCTTGAATAAGATGATGAAGATGTCACTCCCTAAGAAATGTTGTCTTCATGAGATCTCTCTAGCTTCGACCCAGCTTCGCAACAAACTAGTCAGCAAGCCTGCAAAACACATCAAACGACAACAATGGTTGATCAACAAAGCATGCAGATTGGAGGACTAATCAATGAGCTTCAAGGTAAAAGCGCCCTTGCTAGCCAGGGGTGCCCTTCTTTTCAAAACACCTGATGAAGTTATCAACAACTGTTGTGTATAAGGCATTTGTTTAGCTCCCTCTCAGCCTCTCGATCAATCCAATAGCACGTTCATCGGACCTATCAAGCAGTCAGAGGCAATGATCAAGCAGAAAACATTAGAGATGGAGACTAAATGAAGAACATTGGAAAATGTGGTGTCAAGAAAAAGCGCCCCTGCTGAAGAAAGGCGACCTTTCTTTTGGGTATGCAGATGCAATCTTTTTGTTGAGTGACCTCCAGGATGACCTCCATTTTGATCGATCTTGACAATGAAACCGTCAGCGAAAACATCCGACAAAGCTATCATATGATGACAGAGATCAAACTGAGGCAGTTTTCAACATGAAAATAACTAGTCAGAAAGCCAAAAGTGCCCCTGCTGAAGAAAGGCGCCCTTGCTTTTGAAGACCTAAGACTGACTTTCAAAAGCTGTGAAACCAGTCATCCTTTCCAGGACTAAACTGGTTATCCGATGAATCGTCAAGCGAGATCATCAGACTCGTCATTCAACAGAGATATCAAATCGAAGCATGAAGGGTCTAAATGAAGAAACTGAAAGACAGTCACGAAAAATTGACTAAGTCAGGTAAAAAAAGTGCCCCTGCTGAAGAAAGGCGCCCAGTCTTTTGGAGCCTTAGATTTAGTTTTCAGGCTTAACAACTCCCAAGTACATCTCTTCAGCACAATTCCAGCTCAACAATGAATCCATCAACAACTGCTCTGGATCAATTGAACAACCAGGAGCGAGGATCAAACAGAGGCTCTTCACCATGGAAAAATTATAAAAAAAAGTGTTCAAATTCAAGTACACCTAGAAAGTCAAAGAGAGATTTGTTGACTTGAGTTAGAGATTTTGGAGGCAAACTTGGCCAAAATGTCCCACAATAAGTGGAAATGAACTTTTAGAACTCTAGATCAGGCCAAATCAGTCTTCAATCATGAGTTGGTGCCCATACTTGATGCATTTCAACTTCAATCACTATGTATCAAGCTTGGGCATCATTATTCATTATTTGTCTTTGCTGGTTGGAGCTCAAGAACAGTCATTTTCTCTCCAAGACGTCTTTTCAAGAACTGACAGAGGGGTTTTCATCATTCTTCATATTTTTGAAGATCAGTTGCACTGAAGGACAATTTATCAGAGGTTGCATCAAAAGGCATAAATTTTTCGAAAAGATAGTTGATAACTTCCAATCTTCTTCTCTTTTTCCTCTTTTCTTGTCTTAGATCTTCTTGCATGTCCAAGAAAATGACAGATATTCACAGATCTGGTCTTCTGGGTATGATCAACATAACATATTCAACAAAACCCACGTGCCATATTTTACCAGAAAAAGTTGCCATGCTGCCCCTATTTTTTAGGGTTTTCAGAAAAAGTCACAATTTCAAAAGTTAGACAAACTGGGTTTGTTTAGGTTTGAAGCGCCAACAATACCCATGTGTCAGATTTTTTCCAGGAAAAATAAGCCTTTGCTGCCTCTGAAACCTCTGCCCCAAAGGGCTCTTGCATGTACGAGGAAAAGTAATTTTTTGGGATTTTTGACGTTTTGTGTCCATTTAGAAAATTATTCTAAGTAAAACCCACGTCTCAGATTTTTTCATAAAAATTACCCCTCGACGGGCTATTTTTAGCAGTCGCAAAAAAAGTTGTCTGAACATATCCATGTTTACAGTCAATAGTCGATTTTTTCAAAATACAATACTCTCAAGTTGAAATCAAGACCAAAATGGTCCTACTTCACGACTTTATGAAAACACTCGATACAGACATGCATCAAATGAAGCTCGTAGTCAAGATGGATGCCTTGCAAGGCGTAAATGACATCACCATTCAATGGATAGCCAAATGAGGAAGGTAGTCATTCCAAACACAGAGCCGCCATCGGTTACTACCACACTACCTTCCACATTCCATGTCAAACAAGGCTGGATGACGTCTCTGCAAAGAAGATTGAATATCAAAAGCAATTTGCAAGAGGTAGAAGAAGTCAACGCTTGGTTAGAAGAATTGTTGACTGGAGGTGGTGAGGTGTAAAGCACCCACAAAGGACGTCCTACCCTCCAGAATAGCATTAATGGTGACTAAAGTTAACTTGATGCCCCTTTCCAAGTTAACTCCAAGTCCCACAGATCATGCATGTCAGATCCCATTAATTGTGGATGTTTACTTTGACTTCCACGATTTGTGGATCTCAGATCTCCACTAAATGTGGATGTCTATTTTGGAGACATTTTCTAATTAAAGTTCACTTGTAGTTTAGTTTCAGTCAACCAAAGTAGACTTTTGGTTAACTCTTTGTTTAGTTTTAGTTAACTGAAGTAGATTTCCAGTTAACTGTTTGCTCACCTACTTTTAGACATAGGAATAACTCTTGTTGATTGGCAAGAACTGATTGTTAACTCAAGGAGACTTTAGGGTTGCCTACTCCTTTGAGTTCTATAAATAAGAGCCTTGGGCTCATTATTTGTTAACCTTTACTTACTATGCAAAATTGTTCCGCCATTGTTGCGAACAAGTTTGAAAGTGATTATTTGTTCACTCTTGGATGAGAGTTGATTGGTTTGATGAGCAATTGTGCATGATTTCGTTCCTTTGCATGTCCAAGTTCTTTGTAACTTGTTGATGAAATTTGAAGAAGAAAATCAGAAGGCGCTTGCATTTTGATCCAAATATTTGAGTTCTTTCAACATTTTGTGTTAATAGCTTGTTGTTTCAATCTCCTCCTTGGACCAGGGTTCCTCCTCCTTGGATATTTTGTCATTGATAGTTATCGTGTGATGTTGTTTAATGAATCGTCTTTCAACCTATACTTCGGACAAGGGTTCCTCCTCCTTAGCAAGTTTGTCAGCCAAATCATCATGATTTGTTGTTTCTATTAAATTGTTTCCTAGCCTATACCTCTGACAGGGGTTCCTCCTCCTTGGAAAGTCTGAGATCCAACTTATCGTAAAGAGTGTTCACTTGCATAAAACCTTATCCCAACATATATCCAAGAGTTCAGAGCCTTGGCCATATTCTAAGGAGATGACAAATTCAAGTGATCCAACCAATCCATTCCTGCTCCTATGCCCTCATGCTCTGTTTATCTTGGGGAGATAGGATAGATTAAAAGCTAGTTTAGTCGTAGTTAAGATCTGTAGAAACCATAGAAAAGCTTAGCTACGGTGCATTGTGTTTGTGCACCCTTGTGTCTTGCCGCCGAGTAAAATAGATAGGAACCGTAGTACTTTTTTACGCATACATCAACAAAGAGGGATCTTCCTCTCTATAATCCAAAGGGGCAGTACTATAACACTTGCAATAGCTAACCGTTTCCAATAAGCACTCAAGAGGTGCTAATTGAAATGCCAACAATGTGGACTTGGACGAAATGAAGCAGGTTGGGGGTGCGATGGTATTGCAGGCCCACGACCATTAGATGTCATGACCTGCAGTGTGCAGATCACTCAATGCATGTAAGTGAGGGGTCATTCGTTGGTGTGGGGGGTGGAGATATAAGCATGGGGTTGTTCTTTTTTGCAATTGGGGTTTTGGAAATCGTTCTCTCCTTTTCTTTAGTCTTGCTACTTGAAAGGTGCTTGGTGTAGAGCTACGAAGAGGTATAAGGTGCTTGTTTTGTCTTCTCTTTGTCTTCTTTTCATCTTTTTTGTTTTTGGTTGTGGGTTTAGGTGAAGCTTCTGGGTTTAAACCCGCTATGGATTTTCATGCTTCTTTTGGTGCGAAGTCACCAACTACCTCAAAGAAGGATATTGAGAGTAACTTGTATAATGATTCAGGGGTGGGAGGGTTTGCTCCATTCATAGGCCATAGAATCCCAAAAAATTAATGGATGCTTGGAGAGGAGCCAGGATAGGCTTGTTCTGGTGATTCAACTAGAATCAATCATTGAGGATGTCAAGTATTTTTCAAATCATGCCTTGATATGAAAATTTATGGGAATGTGTGTCTCGCTCCCATTCTTGGAGTCGTGGGCTCAATGGACTTGGAGTTCGAAGGGAGAAATGGAAGTGATACTGCTGGCAAATAGTTATTTTATGGTTGTTTTCAATTGCATGGTTGATCGCATAAAAGTTTTTGAAGGAGGGCCTTATTTTCACAACTAGATTGGTTTATTCATCAAGCCCTGGCACACTAGTTTTAACCCATCTAAGGAGCTCCTGAACCGTGCTCCGGTGTGGGTGCACCTCCCTTCGTTCCCAGTTGAATATTGGCGGAATGACATCTTGCAGATGGTTGATCTGGTTCTGGGGAAACTGGTGGGCCCCTCTCAACAAACACAAGATAGAAAGGTAATGACTTTTTCTTGCATTTGTGTTGAGATTGATTTGAGTAACCCTCTTCCAAACTCTTTGGAAATTTGTGTGAGTACATCTTTTTGGATGTAGCAGCTCGATTATGGGACTCTTCCTTTTCGATGTCAGTTGTGCCATGAATATGGTCATTTGAAACAAAGATTCCCTCACTCTAGATCTTCAAAGTATTAGCCTACTTAGCCTCCTCACAATCCTCCTAAGGTGGACAAAGGCAAGGCTCCTATTCTTGGTGAAGTTGCAAATAATGAAGGTTTTACTCCTGTTAAGCCCTGTAATAGGAATCACGGACATTAAAGAACTTTTAAGGAGAGGCAGGAGAGGGGACACTTTTAATCACTTTGATGTGTTGGATGACCTTAGCCAACAAGAGGTGAATCTAGGTATGATGGCTCTAGACCAAGGTGTCTTGGAGGTGGTTCAGGAGGGTACTATTTCTGACAATCTTCAAAATACTCAGGAAGGTGGTTTATTTCAAATGGATACTGATCTTAGTTTGGTGGATTCAATGGTTCCTAAGTCTCCTGCAACTATGGGAAAGTTTGAGGTGGAAAACTCTCTTCCTTTGGAGAAGATGGTGTCTGATTCAGAAAAAGGAAGCAAGGCTTCTCCTTCTTTGGCGTTGCACCAGAAAAATCCTAAGAAAGGGGCTCCTGAGAAGCCCTCCAAAGCTGGGAGAAAGAAGGATTTCGAGAAAATTAAGATGATGGGGGAAAATTTGGTGGAATTGGGATCTGTTAAGACTCTTGATTCTCATTTTTCTAACCCTCAAAAAATGATTATTCTCTCATGGAATGTAAGGGGCTTGAACAATGGCCCTCGACAAAAAGTTGTTCATGATTTAATTTGAAGTCATTCTCCTGATATGCTATTCATTCGGGAAACTAAACCTTCAGTTGAGAGTATGTTTGGTTTGATGCCTAAACTTTGGTGGTGTGGGCATTGTAAATGTGTTGGTGCTCAAAGTAATGTTGGGGGTTTAGCATGCTTGCGGAATCCTTTGAAGATTTGTCCCCTTTAGTGGATGTCTTGTAAGTACTCTATTTTTGTGGTTGCCTTAAGTTTGGAGACTGGGGAAATTGTTTTTCTCTCTAATATCTATTCTCCCACGAATATGCTAGGTAAGATGCACCTTTGGTCTCATCTTCGGTTTATTCGAAGTTTTGCTCCTCTCTACCCTTCAATTATCACTGGTGATTTTAATGGTATTACTAATCTGCAAGATAAGCGGGGAGGAGTGTTGAGGTTGGAGCCTTCTGCTTTTCTTCTCTGGGATAATATTTCTTTTCTAAATCTTGTGGATATTAGACCTTGTAATGGCCAATACACTTGGAATAATAGATGATGTGGTAAGGATTGTATTGCTGAGAGGTTGGGCAAGTTCCTGGTTTCCTGTTTCTGGATTGGTGGATCTTGGTCAACTAGTTCTGAGATTCTCGATTGGAGGGGTTCTAATCATTGGCCAATTAAGCTCTCTATTTCTTTTGCTCATACTACTCGGTCACCCTCTTTTAAGTTTCAACTTATGTGGTTGTGTGAGCCCTCTTTGCAGGAGTATATGGTTGATTAGTGGCATCGTGGCAGACCTGCTTATGGCAACACAATGTTTTCTTTTGGTAAGCAGTTGTAGTATGTGAAGTATTAGCTCAAAAGGTGGAATAGGAAGTGTTTTGGAAACATCTTCCATGCTAGGGCTACTCCTTAGGATAGTTTGGATGCTATTACTCATGAGATTAGGGAGTTTGGCCTTTTTGAGGAGTCTCTTTTGGTGGAGGCAGAGGCTCTGAAAGCTCTGGATGAGTGTGAGTTGCGAGAGGATATTTATTGGAAATAGAGAGCGCGTGTGGATTGGTTACAAGGAGACAAAAGCACTGTCTTTTTCTTTAATTCTATTAAGGCTAGGAGACATGGAAATTCCATCTCTTACCTTGTGAACTCCAAGGGTGAGCATCTGTCCTCTGAAGGAGATATTTATGAGAAGCTTCTCGGTACTTTGCTACTTTGTTTAGAGAAGATTCTCTTGAAGTGTGGGCCGAAGAGAATCATGTTCTATCTTGTATTTTAGCTCTTGTTTCCTTGGAAATGAATGAGCATCTTTTGTATTGTGTTACCCTAGAGGAATTGGAAGCTACTATTTTTCAAATGAACAAGGGGAAAGCCCTGGGTCCGAATGGGTTTCCTGTTGAATTTTTTTAGGAACTTTGGGACATTATAAAATTAGATCTATTAGAAGTGGTGCGGGAATCCCAAAAGAACAAGCAGATGCTAAGGGCTATGAACTCTACTTTTCTTTCTCTCATTCCCAAATGTGATGGGGCTGATAGGTTGGGTATGTTTAGGGCCATTTCCCTTTGTAATGTGGTCTACAAGATTCTTTCTAAGTTGTTGGCTGAAAAATTGAAGTGGTGGATTGGCAAGCTAGTTTTAGAGGAATAGGGGGGCTTTGTGGTGGATAGGAAAATCTTGGATTGAGTGGCTATTATTGTTGAAACTATCCATTCCATGGCAGCTTCCAAGGAAAAAACTATGTTCATCAATCTTGACAAGGCTAAATCCTATGATCGAGTTAAATGGTCCTTCCTGCGGAAGGTGCTTCTTGCTTTTGAATTTGCTGAGGAGTGGGTTATATGGATAATGAGTTGTGTTACTTCCACTTCTTTCTTGGTTTTGGTTAATGGGGATCCGTCTACCTTATTTAAGGCTTCTAGAGGCCTTAGACAAGGTGATCCCCTCTCTCATCTTTTTATTCTTTTGGCTAAAGGACTGGGGAGAGTGCTTAAGAGCTATGTTAATCAAGGTCTTATTCAAGGTTGGCAGTAGGGTAATGGTCTTTTGCCTCAATCACACCTGCAATTTGTGGATGATACTGCTCTGATGGGTATGGCCAAGGTTAGAGAGGCTACAAATTTGCATAGGGTGTTGGACATCTACCTTTGTGACTTTTGGTCAACCGATCAATGAGGGTAAATCCTCCATCTTCTTTAATACTCCCATGCTTATCCAACATCACATTGCTTGTATTCTAAGATTCTAGATTGGTCAATTGCCTTTGACGTATCTTGGCATTGCTATATGTTCTGGTGCCCTACCTAGTAGTTCTTGGCAAATTATTCTTGATAAGTTTAGGCGAAAGTGAACCATTAGACTCATAGATGGCTATCTTTTGCGGGTAGGTCGTTTCTTCTTAAGTCGGCGGTGCAAGCTCTTCCTAACTACAGGTGTATGCTTCAAGTGGCTCCTTTGAGCTTTATCAAAGATTTGGAATCTCTGGCTAGGCAACTTTTATGGGCTGGCAACTTGTCGTCCTCCAAGTGGAGTTTGGTGAAGTGGGAAATTGTTTGTCGGCCAAAATAGTTGGGTGGTCTAGATTTGCGTCAGTCTACTTTTTTAAGTTTGGCTCTGGCTGCTAAGTTATATTGGAGATGGTGCATTGATTAGGATCATGTCTGGGCTAGGATTATTTTACATAAGTATATGGAGGGGGTTTCAAAGGAGGAGGTTTCTCGGTATCCACTTTCGGGGAAAGGATCTGTGATCTAGAATACGCTTAAAAAAGGTGCTAAGCTGATCAAGGATGGCCTATTCTAGATGTGTAATGTTGTACCCCAAATTAAAAAATTTGGTACAGTTAGGCATTTTAAAGAAATGGTCAAAAGTTTTGTTAAAATTGTCAAAAAAGGTCAAAATTGGGAATTTGCATGTCTTGCATGAGGGTCAAAAACTCAAAAATTTCAAAATCTCACGATTTGGGTCTGCTTAGAGCGACCTAGTCTACAAAACCCAAATCTCAATTTTTCGGCCCTAAATTTTAGGAAAAATTTTATTTTTAGAAACTTTCTAAAAATAGAACTTTATTTGGGTTTCTTCTCAAACGAATGTTGGCAAAATTTTCTAAAAATAGAAAGTGTGGCTTCCAGGGTTCAAATTGATTTTGATTGGTTTAAAATACTTCCTCATTGGGCTGGTCCAGTCAAAATCATCAAAAGATTAGTTTTACCCTAGTGGGTCTATTCTGCTTTTTCATAAGCTTTTTCAAGAGCTCCAAGGTCATTAATGGAGGTTATTTGACTACCAGGTGTTAGATTCAAAGTCTCATGCACTGCACAGATCAAGAAACTACAACAGATGATCAAGGAACAAAGAATGGAGGGATGTTGTGAATTAATGAAAATTGCAAAAAATTGACTTAGTCTGGAGATTTCAGGGGCCCCAGCTTAGTCTAGGCGCCTAGGATTTTGTGCCTTGGTCATTTTTTAGTCTCCAACTGTCGATCACAAACCAAAACAAAGGAAAGTTGAAAATTGAGAAATAAAATATATCTTTGGAGACTATAGGCACCCTAGCTAGGCAGGGGTGCCAATGATTTCAAGGCATCAAATGTTAAAGTTAGGGTTTGGTGCCTCCAAGACATCTTGTTCAGAATCTTCTTAGCTTCGCAATGGATCTATCAGCAAGACCATCAGATCAACCAGTCAGCTGGAATCTTAGATCAATCAGAGGAGTCTTGACGAAGTGGAAAATTGCAAACCATGAAAATATCAAAAAATAAAATTTGGAAACTTTGGGCGCCCTAATTAGCCAGAGGTGCCTAGGGTTTTGAGCCACCAAATCCAACAATTAGGGTTTTCCAGATTAGTCACTATCTCCAGAATTCTGCCAGTTTTCCAGTGAATATCTTAGCCTAATCATCAGACTTGTCAATTGTCAACAAATTCAGATCAAATGGAGGACACAACATGAGGTACAAGTTTGAAGTTTGAAAATCAAGAAAAAAAATTAAGTCTAGAGATCATGGGTACCCCAAGTAGCCAAAGGCGCCCAAGCTTTTGGGTACTGGAATGATTGAATTAGGGTTTGACACCTCCAACAGATTATCTTAAGAATTGAATCAACTTTCCAATAGAACCATCGACAAATCCATCAGAGTTGTCAATCACCAGATATCAAAGATGGAATGGAGGGATGAAATTGTGCAAAATGAAAATCTCAAGAAATATTGTAACTTTGGACAAGTTGGGTGCCCCAGGTAGCCAAGGGCGCCCAAGCATTGGAAGGCCTAGATCAACTTTTTTAGGAAATATCACTCCTAGATGACCCCCCTTAGAATACTTTAAGCTATCCAACAAGCCCAACCATTAGTTCATCGGACCTCCTGATCATCCAGAAATGAGAATTCATCCGAAGATCAGAGAAAACACAAAAAATGAAGAATGTGAAAAAATGGCTCACATTGGTAAGCTTGGGCGCCCCAAGTAGCTAGGGGCACCCAACATTCTGAAGGTCAAGATGAAGTTTTTGGAAAAAGTTTCCTCCAGACAAATCTTGTCAGATTAGATCAAGCTCCGCAACAAGATCATCAACCGGTTCATGGGATCAATCTGACGTCTGGAAATCAAGATCAAACTAGGGTCAAAACTCAAGCAAAAGTTGAAATTTGAAGAAAATTGGTTGTCTGAAGAAGAAAAATGCCCCTAGGCAAGAAAGGCACCCAAGGCTCAATGCCTTGGTAAATTTTTCATTTTTCATCATGAAACTTTCTAAAAAGTGTCCACATTCAATGAACTTGATCAGGATTGGCTTCAAGAAGTTTTAAAGTTGGAGAATAAAACAAGTTTTCAACTTGAAAACCTATTTAAAGAATTCCTTTGCATTCGTTCTTCGCAATTTTTGCAGGTGGCATCCAAGGCAAGAGAAGAAACATAAAATTTTATTCATTTCAAGATTCGAAGGCTAAAACTTGGAAAATTTTCAAAGTTCATATTTTCTTGATCAACTCACACAGAGGCTTCCTTTTTCATGCTTTATTTTTCCAAGGCATCAATTTTCAGAAGAAGGGGGTCATCTTTTTCAATTTTCAACAAATTGGGTTAGCTTGGTTCATGATTCTCAACAACTTTGGAAAAAAATTCAATTTTCAAGAACCTACTTTTGTCATGCATGTCCAAGAAATCTTTAGTATTTTCAAAAATTAATCACCTAGGTTCATCCAAAACATGATTTTGCACAAAACCCAACTCAGTTTTTTTTGGGAAAATCTTAAAATTTTAGGGTTTTTTCTTTTTCAACCAGCCATCAACATTTTCAAAAATCAGAGGATCTGGGTCTCTTTGCAACAAGATTCTACACAAAACCCATATCTCAGATTATTTTTGAAAAATTTTCCCATTTGAAGAAGAAAAATCAGCAAGCTATTTTTAGCTTTTGTGCAAAACTTGTCTGAGCATAGTTGAGTTTACAGACAAACTTCAAGTTTTTCAGCATGGAGTACTCTCCCATGGAATTCAGAACCAAGTAGCAAATGGGCGGGTTGTTTGCAGCCTCAGGTCGGACGATGTTGAGAAGTGTTTTTCAATACCACTATGGACAAAAAACATCATCATCTCAATCGAAGAATGTGAAAAGGTGTGGTATGAGCAAAAGGGCAAGTATTGGAAAAGAGTTGTACAATAATCTTCCATTGAAAAATCAAAAGGAGTGTCAGAAGTATAAAAGTTGCCAAAGAAACAGAGGAATGACAGAAGATGGTCAACACAGGATAAAAACAAAGATATGTTGAAGCAAGATGATATATTTATAAAAGGTCATCACTCTAGTTGTAGAGCCATCGAAAGTAGCAAGATTTGGTAAAGCAGCTAAAATGTCAAATATTTTCTAAAGTTTGATTGCAGAAGGTGAAGAAATCCTAGAAAAGCGGGATATTGCCTTAGTATCAACACTCCTAACAAAGAGGCAGTTTCCAAATTTTTGGTGGATATACTTTCCCAAAATACCAATGGATGAGTTATCTTATCAAGATAGCAAAGATCTCCAAAGATAGTTTTAAAGCAGCAGTGAACTTGAAGCTTTCTTCAAGCTTTCTTTCTATTCTTGTCTCAATTCTTATCCATTCTTTATAGAAGAGAAAGAATCAAGTTGTAATAGTTGGCACTTTCCCTTTTTTTGCTGTCATAGGTTGTTAGATGCTTATCTTGTTTTAGTTTTAGAAATAAAGCTTGCATGTTGGCAAGTCTTAGTTGTAAAAGGAAGGAGATTTTAGGGTTCCCTACTCCTCTACTTGTATATAAATAAGGTCAGCCTTGCTCGTTATTTTCTTAACCGTGATTGTGATAACAAAATATTGAGCCTACTAGTGCCTTCTAATTGTTATTCAGTATTGTTCACTTAGTGTAAGAGCAAGCTTGTATGCCTCTTTTAGCTGCAAGTTCTTGTTTAGTTCCTATGTCTTGTGTCAATGTATTATGGTTGATCGCTAAGCTGTAAGCCTATTTTGCTACAATCTTGTTGTCCCATAAGTGTAATCTTTGTTACTTGAAATTTGAGAAAAGGAAATATTATGCCTCATTTTCTTTGATCTACTATCTCAGGTTTTTGTTTTATGTATTATGCTTACATGATCTCTATTTCAGCTTGCATTGAAAGTATAGTAGATGTGTGTTGGAAGAAATTTTATTTAAGTATTTATGTCAAAGAATCATTCCTTGTCCATTTCTAACTCTCGAGCTTTGCGTTTACTTAAGTAGTTGGAAACATCATTAGAGTAGGCTTAATAGTAGTTGAACTTCTAAAAGAGAAAATCTCAGCTACGATGCTTGAGTTTTATAACCTTGTGCTCTTAGCTGAACAAAAAAATAGGCAAATTAGTTTTACTTTACTTTCTTTAAGCAACATCAGCAAAGAGGGAGCTTCCCCTCTTAATTCGAAGAGTAGTTAATCTGTGCATAGTTTTTTGTTCCTAATTCGCATACCAGAGGTGCGAATTGAAATGCCAACATGTAATAGGGGGACTGATGCTCTTTTCTGGTTTGATTCTTGGGATGGGTTTCCTCCTATCATGGATCGACACCCTAATTTGTAGGGTCTTGTCAACGCTTCTTGGAAGCTGGTTGGTCCAAGGTGGTGGACTTCAAAAATTCTTATCCTTGTGGGCCTATTGATGTATCTAGATGGAAAGACCCATGTGAGTGGCCTGCTAGCGGATGTGAAGAAAATCGATTTGAGCTCTGTAAGATTCTTGTAGATAGAGATTGCAACTCTCTTAGGGAGAGGGATATTTTGGCTTGGAGCTTTGATGAAGAGGGAAAACTCTCTAAATCCCACTATCAAATCCTCTCTCAAAAACCATTCAATAAATAGCAGAGATTTTAATGCAAACAACCAACTATGAAGCAATTTCCATTAATTCAAACTTGCACAAATGACTTACAAACATCCATATATCTAATTATATCATATATTACAGTCAATAGGACTAATATACAGCAGTAAAAACAAATTATAATCAGATTTTAAACATGAAACTACTAAGCAAACATAGTTGTAATTTCTCTCCCTTCACTGCAAACTTCAAACAACAAAAAATTGCACTTGCAATCTTCAATTTGTGGATGAATCCACCTTCAAACATTGAATTAATCTTCCATTTGTTGTCTCAACACTCTCTTAGACCTGAAAAATCATGGATTCTACCTTCTTGGTTCAAAACACCATGCCTGGGAAGCACCAACTTCAATTTGGCAGCAACAACCCCTGAAAATGACCAAAATAAAGCATATAAATTAACTCCTTCACACCTTTCCTGTAACTCTCAATTTTCTATGATTCGAAAATGAACAATATGTTGAATCTCAGTTGTGTTTATACTTTGTCCTTGATGTCAAAATCCCTTTCAGTTGGTTCTCTTTGATGATCAGTCTCAGTTTGGATCTTTATGATTTATTATGGCACTTCTTTGATGTCTCTTGGCTATTACATAAAGTTAGTTGTTATCGTTCAATTTCATGGTGATGAGTTTTCTGGTTCAAGTTATGAATGCTACATCTTTGACTGACAGAGTTTGATAGATGGATTCTTTATAAGGTAGGTTCTCTTTGTATACCACTGGCTTACACTAATAGGCATGAGTGTGGCAAGGTCTTCCCGATCCACTTTGAAATGTTTGTGTTGCCTATCGGCAAGACATTTCAGATGTCTTGGCGATTGAATTTAACATACAGGATGCTTTCGGTGTGACATTCCTGTTGTCTTGGTGACCGGCACAGGAAAGGTTATTTTTAGCAAGACTTCTCATTGGTTTCGGCGACAAAATTATGTTATCTATCGGCATATGTAATACTGTCGGGATAAGGTCTTAGCGATTCCCTTGTGTCTCCCCGACCCGCTTCAGAATGAGCATATTGGCAAAGGAAATCATCCTCGGGGTAATGTCATAGCGAGTCTTTCTTGTCTTACCGACTCGTGCTCAGAAGGTTTTATCTATTTTTCGGGAGGAGTCTCACCGAACAACTCTTTGAGAGAACTTTGGCCAAACTGAGCGGTATCGGGCTGAGGTCTTGGCGATTTCACTTGGTCTCACCGACTAATGCTTTTGGAAGGCTTTCGACAAGAGGTTTGTAATGTCTTAGCGACTCAAAGTGGATAAAGCATTTCGGTATGACTCATGTGCATCGAAGAAAGGTTTTGGAAAATTCGATTTGTTACATTGACCGAAAACATAAAGGTAGTCTCTTCGATAAGAGCTAGGGTTTTCGGCGAGAAGTCTCGGCGAGTGACCTTTGGTCTTGCCGATGAAACATAAAGAGACTTCATCGGCATAAGATCTGGATTGTCTCAGGGACATCGGATGAATGGATAAAACATTTCAGTAAGACTCATGAGTTTCGTTGTAGAGTCTCAGCGAACCCGTCAAGTCTTGGCGACTAAGTCTAATGAGGGGCTTTTGGCGAAAGGTTTGTCTTGTCTCAATGACACACAAGTGGATGAAGACTTTCAAAAAGACATGGTGTGCTCTACAAGAGGTCTCCCCGACTTTGATATGTCTCGCCGATGGAATTCAAAAGGACTTTATCGATGTGAGATTTGTTTGGCGATCTGAGGTGAATTCGGAGTGTTTCGGTATAATGAAGATATCTATATGAGGTCTCCCTGAAAGCGTTATGTCATGGCGACAGTAATGAAAATGTGAGCTTTCGATAAGACACAGGATGCTCTATGAGATGTCACCCCGACTACACATTGTCTTGACGAAGGCGGATGAAGGACACATCTCGGTGTAAGTGTGCTCTTGTCTTGGGGACTTGGAAATGATAAAGACTTTCGGTATGATTCAAGCTTTCTAAGAGAGGTCTCCCCGATGATGGTAAGCTATAGTGACAAATACAAGTTAGAAGGCTTGTCGGCAAGAAAAACGATATGTTATGGCGACAATGTGTATCAAGTGACCTTTGATGAAATATAATGTTGGTGGTATGACTTCTCCCCGACTCTATTGTGTCACAGCGACAAACAGAAGGATGTATCGGCGAGAGAACCATTATGTTACAGCGACTTATAAGGGATAAATTCTTTCAGTGAAACACAGTGAAATCTACAAAGCGTCTCCCTGACAACAGGATGTCACAGCGACAGATAGAAGGATGCATTCGGTGAGAGAATCTTTAGGCTACAGCGACAGCGAATGAATAATACTCTAAGGAAGCCTATCGATGAGACATGATGTATTCGTTATGTGTTCTTCCCGACTCTGATGGCTCTTGGCGAAAGCGATATCTAAAGGGATTGTGTAGCAATTTAATTGCCTTCAGCAGAACTATATTGTTGTCTCAGCGAATATTTATGAAGACTCAAAACTCTGTGTTCATCATCATGGATTGGCATCAAATCTCAGAATGGTTACATAACAGGATATTCATCGAGTTTTCTTTTTGAGCTGTTGCGTTTTTTATTTAATGGATTTTTCTAAGTTTAGTTGCATGGCGACATCTTTGGTTGGTATCGATTCTCTGGAAAATATTCTCTGAGATTTCAAAGGATATGATTTTTTGTTTGTGGGTTGTCATGACTTTGATGAAAATCTTTCTGTTACAATTTGAAGTCTCTTGATTCAGCGCAAAAATTAAAAGCTCTATGGATAGGCGTTTCTCTAATTTTTACCATAATCTATAGATCATTATGAATCATCTTCATATTCAAAAATCAGCAAGAGAATTTGAGAATCTAGTGAAAAACGCTTGTTGAAGATCTCTTCGTAACTGACACACTTGGAATGTATATAAAAACCAATGTTGAAAATAGTGAAGATGCTGCTGGCCTGTAATTCTGAGAGATAGTTATTTTGGCCATATCAAGAGATGTATTGGAAAACTCTGTAATACAAGAGTTGGATTCCTAGAGTATCAGAAGCAGAGTGTTATGAACTTAACTGTAAACAGAGTGATCCTCTGATATTATTATTGTAATTTTGTAAACGGAGTAAGGGGTTGGTGCTCCTTGAGATTGGTGTCTCTAAATAAGGGGTTGGTACTCCTTAAGATTGGTGTCTCTAAATGAGGGGTTGGTGCTCCTTGAGTTGGTGCTCATAAATTAGCCTATAAGGCATTGTTAACAGTGGTTTTGAAGATTAAGCCAGTAAGGCAGTTTAGGAGTGGTTTTTCTACCCCAGGAGGGTTTTCCACTCGACAAATCTTTTGTATCTTTGTTCTTCTGTGTGCTCACTGTTTTTGTGTTATTGTTGTTTTAGTTCACTGTTGGGTTTATTACTGTTCTCAATTCTGTTTATGAATGATTACATTCAACTCATGAATGCATTAATCAGAGTAATATTGAGATCAATCTGAGCTATGTTTTAGGAAAATGCAAGATATCTCACTCAAATCATATTGTCATAAGTTGTCTAATAGACTGAGTTAATGTTGTCATATCTTTGTGCTTTTAAATGTGATTACTCTACTCTATTGTTGAAAGAAAAGGAAATCAGATTATAAAATCTTGGTCGAAGTTGAAAAAGTGTAGACACTGATTCACCCCCCCCCTCTCAATTTCTGTCCATAACTCCAACACAATATAGTTTTAAAAATGAATCTAAAATCATTAAATGTTGAAAATGCATCTTTTTGTAACCTCCATCCATGATTGGCAAAGAAAAAGCAGCCACTTCCTCACAAATAGGAGACTCAGAAATAGAAAAAGCCAAACCACTTTCTCTTGGGCATCCACATTCTTCATGCAAAAGTTGAGGAACAATAAATTAGTTGTCATAACTTGTAACTCCCCAAATCTCATGCCCAAGAAGGTATATTTGAAGATTTTGTCATGAAAAAGCCACAAAATGAGCCAAAATCACCATAAAATTGCAACATAACAACATGGCCAAATATTTGTCAAATATTTTAGGCCTTATTACAAACATTTATTCACCTACAATATTTCAAGACCAAACTAAATAAAAATTTAAAATTAAATATTTTTGGTTGATGCAAGATCGCCAGTCAACCGTGGATACTCCTGCATCAGACACCCAAAGCAGAAAAAATTTGTGAGCTTGGTCTCACAAAATGGAGTTGGATGGTAGGACCAGCCTTTCAGGTTGTAAACAACCTTCAACAAACTCCATTACTGAATTTGGTACCGCTAATGAGTTCTTTCTCCTTTTCCAGCACCTAGCCAGAACAAGTATCCTTCTCCTTTGACGATTCTTCTCTGCACTCAACATCTTCAATGTCGAATTAGCTCCACCATAAACCAACTAGCTCCACCAAATGCAACTCACACTTTCTTCCAATATTGTGCGATTCAACCCACTATAGTCTGACCACCTCCACCAAAATGCACCGACACTAAACTTTGCAACACCAAACAAATCTTCTGCATACCAAACATCACTAGCAAAATCTATTTCAACCAACTTATTCAAATTATGCAAATCATCATCTTTCTCAAATTTATCAAAATATGAATCAATACTATCCTCTACTACAATTCTTTCATCTACACAAAATACACTCTCATCTTCATCATAAAAATGAAAAATATCATGTATTACCTCTTTCTCTACAACATTTTTCTCACCACTGTCTACTGCCATTTTTTTTTACCTTCACTCTCAGTTGGACCTTCATTTTTCAATACTTTCAAATCCTCCAACGGACTCTCATCCACTACTGTAACAACATTTTCCTCTTTTATTGCTGCACTTACTTTGTGTTTCTCATCCTCCGCTACAATCTCACCATCTTCCTTCACGCTATCCTCAAAGTAGACTTCAACAATATTCTCTCCCTCATGTTCACCTGCATACACAACTATGATTTTTTTTTTTGTCTTTCTTCTTTGTCATTTCATTAAACACTTGCCACACACTCTTAATATTCAACCTCTCAAGTATAGACTGCTTCACATTCGGTGATCGGTCTACACACCACACACATTCCACCCCCAGGTCTTGGTGCAAACTACCTCCAATCGGCGCTTCTGCCTACACACTCAAGAACTACTACTCTGATACCACTAATGAAGAGGGAAAACTCTCTAAATCTCACTATCAAATCCCCTCTCAAAAACCATTCAACAAATAACAGGGATTTTAATGCAAACCAACAACTATGAAGCAATTTTCATTAATTCAAACTTGCACAAATGACTTACAAACATCCATATATCTGGTTATATCTGATATTACAATCAATAGGACTGATATACAGTAGTAAAAACAAATTATAATCAGATTTTAAACATGAAACTACAAAGCAAACATAGTTACAATTTCTCTCCCTTCACTACAAACTTCAAACAACAAAAATCTGCACTTGCAATCTTCAATCTATAGATCAATCCACCTTCAACCATGGAATTAATCTTCCATTTTCTATCTCAACACTCTCTTAGACCCGAAAAATCATTGATTCTACCTTCTTGGTTCAAAAATCCATGCCTAGGAAGCACCAGTTTCAATTTGGTAGCAACAACCCCCCAAAATTACCAAAATAGAGGATATAAATTAACTCCTTCACACCTTTCTTGTAACTCCCAATTTTCTATGCTTGGAAAATGGACAATATGGTTTTAAAAATGAATTTAAAATCATTAAATTTTGAAAATGCAACTTTTTGTAACCTCCATCCATGATTGGCCAAGAAAAGCAGCCACTTCCTCACAAATAGGAGCTTTAAAATAGAAAAAGCCAAACCATTTGCTCTTGGACATCCAAATTCTTCATGCAAAAGTTGAGGAACAATAAATTAGTTTCCATAACTTGTAACTCCCCAAATCCCACGCCTAAGAAGGTATTTTTGAAGATTTTTCCTTGAAAAAAATCACAAAATGAGCCCAAATCACTATAAAACTGCAACATAACAACTTGGCCAAATATTTGTCAAATATTTTAGGCCTTATTACGAACATTTATTCACCTATAATATTTAAAGACCAAACTAAATAAAAATTTAAGATCAAATACTTTTGGTTGATGCAAGATTGCCAATCAACTGTGGATGCTCCTGCATCAAGCTAGGATTTTAAGGGGGTGTTTACAATGGCTAGTGACTATCAGGAGTTGATGTTTTGAAAGTATGGTGGGATGAAAGTTTCTTGGTGGAAAAATGTCTGGAATAAGTTTTCCTGGCCTAAGTGTAATTGTTTCTTTTGGACTCTTGCTTAGAACAGGTGCTTGACTTGGGACAATTTTTGAAAACGTGGCTTTCAAGGCCCTTCTATTTGTGTTCTCTATGGACACAGTGAGGAGGATTTGTCCCACATGTTCTTTTGTTGTCCTTTTTCTATGCTTATTTAGCATTTTCGATGGGGAATTTGGGGACATCCTTGTGTTCATGCTTCTTCATTGGTTGAATTTTGGAGCATCTTGGGGAGGCCTCCAACACAAGCTTCTTTCCTTCAAATTGTGTGGACTATTGGCCAAACTTTCATTCTTTGACAAATATGGCTTGAAAGGAACTGTAGGATTTTCCAAGGTGTTAAGTTGTTGATCCGACAGGTCTCGCAGAGAGTTGTTCGTATCATCCAAGAGACTGTGGAAGCCAAGTGTGAAGTAACCTTCCCTTTGGAGAGGGGAGATGAGGAGATCATTAATAGATTGGGTCTTCGGGGTTTGGATTTGTATTCCTTTTGTGTTAAAAGAGGTAGGTGTGACAAAAAGAAGGTTCTGAGAGCTGGGGGTTCGTCTCCTCCTTTGGGGAATGTTTTAAAGATCAACATTGATGGCTTCTCTAGGGGTAATCTTGGACCTGCTGGGATTGGTGGCGTTGGCAGAGAAAGATTTGGTAAGATTTTTTTTAATTCTCTATTCATAAGGGGCAACAAACCAATAATTTTATGGAAGGTCTTGTGATCCTCTGGACCTTGGAAAAAGTTTGTGCTCTTGGTTGGCGCATGATTATCTGCGAATCTGATTCTCTTGTCTTAGTTAACCTATTGACGTGGCAAAATTTGGATGGGATAAACTGGCAACTTGCCTCTATTGTTAGACAGATTTTGCAGTTATGTGCCTATTTTGATTTTGTGTCTTTTACTCACATTCCTCGGGAGTGAAATTAGGTCGTTGATTGTTTGGCCAAATGGGCTTCTGAGTAGGATGGTAATTGGAAAATTGATGGCCTGGAGAAGTTACCCCTTGTGCTTGTCTACGATTTGGAGAAGTTGATATTACAGGATGTGGGAGGTCGATGTTGGTTTTTGGTTGGGTTTGTGGTGGTCTTATCTTTTGGGTGGTTGTTTGTTGGGGGTGTATCTTTGGTTCTTTTTGGGTGCATGTTTGGATTCTAATTTTTCTGTACTGAGTGCTTTCTGATTCCAATAAAATTTTTACCCTCTTCATTAAAAAAAACATGTTTGATATCATCTTATATGTTCTCTTAACCCTTAGGAGATGCAAGAATCCATCCTATTGAACAAATTTATCTTTGATGGTTTGCTACCATTTTTTTCTTTTAAGGTAATTGACAATCACGTTGTGTTGTATTGTTGATACTAAGTTTACCTATAATAAGATAGTTTAATGGTTTAAAAAAAAAATGAAAAAATGTAATAGTGTTGTAAAACATTTCAAGGTTCATATTTGTTCTCGATTACAAATAGACTTGCTTTTCTATCTGCTAACAATACAAAGTTAAACTTTCCTTCATTTTAAAATTCATTCCAATTGACTAAAAGATTTGATTTTCTTCCTAAATTTGAATAATTTAAAATTATAAATATTGCTTATATTCTTATTCCATCTCAAATTAGATTAAGCATTATCATTTCTAAACCCATCATTAAAAATATTATATTATCGAAATTTATTAATTATTTAATATATTTTATATTTATAACTATTTTAAATCTATCATTTACATAACTATTATATAAGCATATATTTATTATAATTTTATATTTTCAATTGTATACATACACATGTTATTAAAATGCACACATATAAAATATATATATTTATATTTATGTGTTTTTTAGCAGAAAAACCCTTGAAGGGGCCACGACTTGCTTGTAGCAAGTTGTAGTCCCAATGGGGGTCGATGGCCTACTATGACAAGTTGCAGCCTCTCTTGGAGGCTATGACTTGCCAAGGTAGTTGCACCCCTCTATTGAGGGCCTGAAGCTTGCACAAGTTGTGGCCCTCCACAATATTTTTTTTGAATAGAAAAACATTCTTTTTTTTATATGTTATTTTCTTTATATATATATATATATTGAAGAACCGATATGGATAGTGACAAGATTAATTGAAAATAATGAAGCTAACATAGATGAAAATAAGTGTCGATATGGATATTGGAATATTAATTTGGATAGTGACAAGATTGTTCAAAGACCAACAAAATCATTTATAATTCCTCTCCATCTAAGGATAGGTTTAGGAATTAGACTTGTCTACCTTCCTTTTGTCATTCCTAAATATGTCCTTAGATGAAGAGAAATGACACTTTCATGTTCATTTCTTTTATATAGACTTAATTTTCCATCCTCAATTCAATTATGATATATGAGCTAAGTATTTTACGACATTAATTGATACCTAATGTAGAATTTGGGATCAAGTTGTAGCTTAGTCTAGAGGATTTCTTGACCTTGAATGAGGTGACGGATGTTGCTTTGTTTGTCCTATTTTATGTAATCTCTTTAGAAGATAAGCATATCAATTTTGCCTTGAATCTTCTATTTCAAATTAGAGTAGATCTTCAACGTGTATCTATCTATCATACAATTGGTGGTCATTGCATTTATAGGTTGCTAAATATTATGTTTCCACCTACCAAGTTTTCAACGTGAGTCTCTTATCTATCTATCTATCTATCTATCTATCTATCTATCTATCTATCTATATATATATATATATATATATATATATATATATATATATATATATAATACATATATATATATATATATATGTATATATATACGTAATATATAATACATATATATATTATGTATTGTGTAATGTAATGTATGTGTATGTATGTATATGTATATGTTATATGTATACCATGTATATATGTATGTATGTAATATATATATGCATATGTATATATATGTATATATATATATATATATGTATATATATATATATATATATATATATATGTATGTATGTATGTATGTATGTATATATATATATATGTATGTATGTATGTATGTATATACATATATATGTATATATGTATGTATATGTATATATATACATATATGGATAGTGACACGATTAATTGAAGATAATGAAGCTAACATAGATGAAAAATAGTGTCGATATGGATATTAGAATATTAAATTGGATAGTGACAAGATTGGTCAAAGACCCAACAAAATCATTTCTAATTCCTCTTCATCTAAGGGTAGGTTTAGGAATTAGACTTGTCTACCTTCCTTTTGTCATTCCTAAATACATCTTTAGATGGAGAGAAATGATACTTTCATGTTCATTTCTCTTATAAAGACTTAATTTTCCATCCTTTCTTCAATTATGATATATGAGCTAAGTATTTTACAACATTAATTGATACCTGATGTAGAATTTGTAATCAAGTTGTAGCTTAGTCTAGAGTTCTTGATCTTGAATGAGGTGATGGATGTTGCTATGTTTTTCCTATTTCTATGTAATCTCTTTAGAAGATAAGCATATCAGTTTTGCTTTGAATCTTCTATTTCAAATTAAAGGAGTATATCTTCAATGTGTATCTATCTATCGTACAATTGGTGGTCGTTGCATTTATAGGTTGCTAAATATTATGTTTCCACCTATCAAATTTTCAACATGAGTCTCTTATCTTGAAGGGAGTTCTAATATTTTATATTTTTTCTGACATATTTGACCATATAGGGTTGGAGATAAAAAATCCTATAATTGAAAAACTAATCAGCAATAATGAACCAAGATTTAAAGATCTTGGTGTACTTGCTCACTCTCTTCTATCAAATACCCCTGGGGTACAAAGGAGGATATCATTTGTTGTTGATATGTTAACAAATCTTGATCAAACAATAATAGAACAAGTTTATTATCCAAAACTTGCAAGATCTATGAGACAACCTAGCCAACGTTTTTCTATGACTCCTAGCCACCAATATTCGACAAACTAGCCAATCTCCATTATTGATAATAATCCATACATTCATTATGATCTAAATCAATATGAATATAATCTTGAGGAAGCTTCTACATCTACTACTCTCCCACTGCAGAGATAAATCTCCTCTAGAAATTTGTATCCTTCTTGAGCTTCTTTGGCCACTTTGTTAGATCTTAGTAATCCAAAGTTGAGAGATGATTTAGCTAGACGAGTGAGTTTAAAACTGACCTTAACACCCAAATAAGAAAGAAAAGGTAAAGGGATAAAGATTACAAAATTGAGTGAGAAAGTGACCTCGATAAGAGAAGCTTTGCCTAGAGCTAAATTTGAAAGAAGAACCAAATTTGAATTGGAATCATAAGCTGATAAGTAGGAAGAAATAGCAAGTTATGGGCCAAGCAGATGGCCTACACTTGAATCTTTCACCATTATTAATCAAGATTCCAAACTTTGGGGAAAGTATGATTCAAGATTATGCACAACCTTAGGAAAGAAAGAAAATAATTTAGAAGCTCAACACAATTGGCAGGCACAATGGTTGATTTCTGCCCAAGACAATATTGATGATTTGATTATAGATGTATCAAACAATTTATCTGTTAGTCAAAATTTTCATGCCAAATTAGTCAAGATAGAGCAAACTTCTTCTACACTTTTAGAGTTAACAGGGACTGCTCATAATACTAAAACAATCACTGCTTCCTTGCACACAATGTAAAGTACCCAAAATAAAATAGAATCAATACTTGATCAAGTTCATGATAAACAATACAATTCAAAACAAAAAATACAGTTTGAACCATAGAAGCAAAAATCCTGAAAAATCACGATTTTTAAAAAATCCTTAGGCTTGCTGATTTTTTCCTTGATTTTTTGCAGACCATTGATTGGCAAAAAATCATTGAAAATCATGATTTTTTTGGTGTTAAAATCGTAAAATTATCGCTATAAATCACGCTAACAACTCCTACGTTAAAAACTCTAAATTTGGTGCATTTTTTGCTATAAATCAGGGCCGTGATAAGTTAAGGGTGACCGTCGTCAACTCTACGTCTACCCTACATACACACATGAATAGGTTCCTTTCTGTTTTGAACTTTAAGCTTGCAGTCTTGTTAATACGCCTTAAAATAAAGTAAACCATAATAAAATAAAGCAATGGATTCTTCATTAATCAAAATAAGCATTTCCAACCATTTTCACTAGTCGTGCCTGTGTAGGGTGACCTTATAAATGGTTATAACATTTACCACATCCATGCCATGAAAACCTCAGAAGTTAACTTTGATGACCAAGTTAGTCAAAATTTTACATATGAAACCTGGAAAAAGAATGAGCAGTCTACACCAAATCAGTCCAAATTGTAAATAACTTTATTGTATCATTTTAAGTTCATTGTATGTTTAGATGTTAGGTGATAGGTTTGACTCTATTTCCCTTGGATAAAACATTAATCGAATTTTTCCTAGAGATTTTGAGGCCCAATTTTGTCCCAAGGTCCCCAAAAAATAATAATTGTGGTACCTATACAAAAATCAATGATCATACTACTCTGTCTCTCTTTTTATCATAGATTAATCATCATTTAAATGTCAAGTCAAATCAGTTATAACCTTCCCTCTATTAGGTTGTAGGGTTGTCATGTTTTGGTCTAGTTTTTTAGCTAACTCTTGCAAAATGTCCAAGGTTATAGTATTCCAAAATGAAAAACGATGAGGTCCCTCATTGATGATGACTGCAACACTAAAATGAAAGTATGTAAATGTTTAATACTAAATCTCTAACCTGCATATCCTATAGGCACTTAACTTTACATAGAGAATATTAAAAATAATTTCACTTCATGTTCAAAAATTATAAAATAGCTCTTGAAAGATTTCAACCCCGCACCCATTTTTATGCCAAGCCTACAGATTGTGTTTGTAATTCAAAGAAATCATTTTGCAAGCTTGAAATCAGAGATAGTGCATTACCTTGAATTCATACTCCATTCTCTGATTGCAAACTTGCACAACTTTAAAGAGTATTTTCCTAAGATTTTAACCATTCTCTTGGACTGGTAATGCACTGTCTCTGATTTCAAGCTTGCACAACTTTAAAGAGTATCTGCCAAAGATTTTAACCCTTATCCAATCCTTTATTTTATCACACTTTTTCATCCTCTGGTTTATTTCATTCATATCATTTCCTTCTCAAAGCTTTTGGTCACTTGTATCATTTATGACTCCATACACTAGCCTTTTCCACCTTTTTCAGTTGTCATTTCTCCAAATATTTTACATTACAATTGATTCCATATCTCACATCTACACTACTCTATTGTATGAGGTGCTCCAAACGATCTTTAGTTCACAACCTAAGCAAGAAATAGATGCATTTAAGCTCAACAAACATAAACTTGATAAACAGTATGCAAGCTTTCTACAATTCATGGGTTAAAATCTCTATTTTATTTGCTCTCTATATCTCTATGCTATGGAAATGACCTTAAATTTCAAAAAAGAGTAGCATTTATCTCTTTTTCTACTATTTTTTACATTTTTTTCAAATCCAATTTTTTCCCCATTTTTTCACAATTTTTTCAAAAAATCCTAAACTTTTGGTTTGTCGATTTTTTCCCCAAACGATTTTTGCTGCTATGGTTTGAACTATGTG
The DNA here is from genome assembly GCA_007258455.2 of Sequoia sempervirens. Lineage (NCBI taxonomy): Eukaryota > Viridiplantae > Streptophyta > Pinopsida > Cupressales > Cupressaceae > Sequoia > Sequoia sempervirens. Next base: position 56,981,831 of record VDFB02109042.1, read on the forward strand.
ATAATAAGGCCATGATTGATATGGTATCTAGAAATCTTGATAAAGTATGAGCATATGTTAAAAAGATAAGGGTATCTCAAGCAGAGCATGATAGTTCAGAAGAGGAAAAGAAAAATAAAGAACTTGAAAAATCTCATAAAAGAATTATTGTTCAAAGAAGAAAATGTTTTCTTGACGTTGATCAACCTTTTGTTCAACCTCAGTCTTCAAAACAAATTGTGTCTAAGGAGAAAGAACACACACATGTCGTGATAGAAAAAGACTGGTTATCAAAAGTGGGAATTGAAATAGAGATTGCAGAGCCAATATATGCTAAACAACAAGAAGAATTTGTGTCTACAATTGAAGTAGATTTAGATATAAAATCTAAAAACTCATCAGGAGATGATCTAGACATGAGTTTAGATCTCATTTTTAAATATCAAAGACCAAAATAATGGGATGAGGACACCAAAATAGTAGATGATACATTCAAAGAACTTCTCACTACAAATGTCCATATTGAGCATTTAAGACCTGTTGTTGCCAGTGGATATATTCTAAACATTGATCAACTAATAGATCCCTATGATGTTATATGTGCTTGGTATGATATTTTTTCAAATTTATTTGACACTAGAACATCATGGAAAGGGTTTATTATGAAATAAATATTATTTTCAAGAAAACTTAGAGACTAGTGGGAAGGTCTTCTAGATAATGGTTCATCCACAAAAAAATGATGATATTGTTGTAAATGTTAGAGATTTAGACATGGGAAAAAATGATATAGTTACAAATGGATTAGTCATTTAAAATTTATCATGCTTGATCAATTTTGTCGAATAAGAAAGAATGTGGCAAGAGATTCCACAAAAAAATTGTATAGTCTTAAGCTTAAGAATCTAGGTTTGCTACATTAGTATAATTTAGTCTTTGAGAAATATCTTTTTGCTGCTAGATTGCAAAATGATGAAGCTATCAAGAGATATTATCTTAATTCTTTGCCTTGTAAATTGTGTAATTAGGTAGAAGATTATATTATTGATAAAAATAAATCTACAATAAATAATTGCACATTTGTAGAAAAGAAGAATTTGATTGCCTACAAGTTACAAAAATAATGTCTATTGGCTACTCTAAATACTAACGCGCAATAATACAATTCTACATGCAAGCTCATATATTTTTGTGGTTAGCCACCAAATGATGACTTTAAAAGGTTTGCAAATATCAAACAAATTAAAAAAATGTGGGTGCAAAACAAAGTGCAAATGCAAAAGAAAATATAATCCTTATAGAGGCTTTAATAGAGATACTTATTACCATGGAGAAATTGATAGAACTAAAACATGCCAAGAGATTCAAGATTGCTCCCATTCATAAAAAATAGTTTAAGAGAATATACAAGCCTCCTCTTTATCTCCTTAAGACAAAATCTGGCTAGAAGATTCCTAAACATGTTAAATGTTTTATTTGCAGAGGACCTCACTATGCTATTGATTGTCCACATAAACTTAACCTAGGAACATAAATTTATACAACATTTCAAGAAAGAGATACAGATCTTGAGTGGGATAGAGTTTCTTCTTCATATGGTTTCTAGAATCCAAACATTCAATATTATGAATTAATGGAAATCCAGCAAGAACATTACAATAAGGTGAAGGAGAAAAGTCAAAAAATTATTCCTTTGGTGAATCTAGTATTGACGAGGAAGAATATTTTATTGAGACTCTTCTCAAACAAAATTTGAAAGAAATTCAAAAGAAATTAGATTTTGAGAAAAATAAAGATCCCTACAAAGATGCTGAAACAAGAGCACAAGGGAGAGCACATTTACAAAGAGTATAGGCATTGAATGAAGAAAGAGAAAAAAATACAAAAAACTAAAAGAATATGCAAATAAAACATCTGGGTACATTATTCCTCCATGAAAAAAGTATAAAGCCTCCACCAACAAGACAAGGAAATATTCAAAGCATTTTGATTCATAAACTAACAATAATGATTTTGATATTGTTATTTTTAAGAAACTTGATATTCTAATATCTAATGTTGAAAATTTGACAAGATTGGTCAAAGAACAATAAAATCAAATCAAAACATTAAACCAGTTAGAGGAGGAGATTCATGATGTATTGTTTAAAGCAGAGAAAACCTCTTCATCAAAATCGGGATTAGAAGCAAACCTAAAGCATAAAAAACATATGTTGTTTATCTTTCAAATAATAGTGTCTATATCAAAACTACACTATATTTTCCAAGATATAAACCATTGAAATATGATGCTTTAATTGATTCAGAATTAACAAGATGTTTTGCAAAAACTAAAGCAATTCCAAAGGAGTTTTGGAAGCCAAGACTGGAGATACCAAAGGCTCATTCAATTACAGGATAAAAGCTAGAAATTGGAAGGTATGCACAAGATGTTCATATAAAAATAAATGGTAAGATGTTTGTTACTGATTTTGATGAATTCAATGGAATGGATAGTGACTTCTTAGATTTTTTCCCTTATAAAATATGAACCATTTATCTTCAAAAAATCAAGTCTCTAAAACACAATGATGAACAATTAAGAATTCCTATTCTTAAATTGGTTACATATAGACTAGAGGATAAAAAAGAAGAGAAAATAGGAAAAGAATGGATCAATGAAATTCAGAAACATTGTGCAAAAATTATAGGACAAAAAGATTCATTATGTGAAATTAGAGAAAGATTTGAGAAGAATTATTGCAGCATGAATCAATTAGAATTCAATCCTAAAGATGAAGAATGTGAGATACATATAAAGCTTGAATGTTTGTTTATTGTCCCACATGAGCCAACTTATTTATCGAGTCCTTCAAAAGTCAAGGAAATGGATGAGCACCTTGAGGAATTGCTTACAAGCAAATTCATAGGACAAAGCAAAAGTCCCTTTTCATGCCCAACATTTTTGGTCAACAAAAAAGCAGAGAAAGAAAGAGGAAATAAACTATTTTGCATTAATTATAAGCCTCTAAATGGCATTATCCTACCATTTAGTGTTGATTTAATTAAAAGAACTGATAACAAAAAGGTATTTTCAAAATTTGATTGCAAATCTAGGTTTTGGCAAATCAAGGTGAAAGAAGCAGACAAATATAAAATTTCCTTTTTAGTCGCTCAAGGACTATATGAATGGAATGTAATGCCTTTTGGTCTCTACATTGCTTCAACATAATTTCAGAGACAAATGGACCAAGCTTTAAGGAATCTTAAAGATTTTTGTGTAGTTTACATAGGTGATATCATTATTTTCTCTAATGATATTCCCATACATTTAAATCACCTTGAACAATTATATGCATCTATCACTAAAAATGGAATTTTTCTTTCAGCCAAAAATATGTATTTGGTTAAATTTGAGATTGATTTCATTGTTTTTAACTTAGATGAAGGTAAAATTAGACTACAACTCCATGTATTGCAAAGAATACATGAGTATCCTAATACTTTGATTGATAAAAAGAAAATTCTATTTTTTTTGGATTGTTTAAATTATATTTCACCATTTTATGAAGATTTGGCAAAAGACAAGAAAAATATACATGATAATTTGAAGAATAAAAGTAATGGATGGGATAAAAAGGCTACAAAGGGAGTTCAAAAGATCAAAGGAAAAAGAAAAAATATACTAGCACTTCAAATAGCAAAAGAAGGTATGTCATTGATCCTATATACAAATGCTTCTGACAATACATGGTTTGTAGTTCTAATAAAGGAATTTACAAAAGGACATAACAAGATATGTGGATGTAGATTAGGTATGTTTTCAGATATTGAATCTAGATATCATATTTATGAAAAGAAAATTATAGATGTAAAAAAGGGAGTTGAGAAATTTGAGAATCTCATAGTTAGAATTGACTAATGACATTTTATCAAAAAATTATTAATAGAACTAAGAAGGGGTTCATAAATCCTAAATGCTTGTTAAGGAGTGAGGAAATAAAAAAAATTGCTAAGTCTTAAGGCACCAAGTAAGGAAAAAATAAGGTTTTAGTTTTGACTTTGTGAGACCCACATAGCATGAAGATTGGGGTTTCTTGTTGAGTGGTGCTAAAAGAATCCAAGATATGGATTCACCATGTTGCAAAGAAAACCAGAGAGATAGGGCACACTATGTTTGCTCTAAAGAAATCCCTTTTATTGGAGTTGAAGGCTCTCCATGTTGTTGATTCACAAAGAAATAGAGGTAGGTCGTGGAGATTCACAAGGATATAGGGGCACGTTGAGAAGTTGTTGCCAGGTATGTCTCTAAAATCATCATATATTATTGAAGGGTTATTGTGAGATATGTGTAACATGCACTTACAAGGTATTGAGCAAATATCACAATTACAATCTTCCTTGCAAAGAAACTTTCACTTGTGGTATGGAGCATGATAATTTTAATGATAATGTCAAGATACAGTGACAAGAAATCATAATGGAGTTACCTTGTCAAGGGTTTTTATTCTTCAAAACCCTCACTAAGACCCTTATTACAATTTAGATATGCAATTAATGAGATTGCCACAATCATTCAGTCAAACAAGATTATTCAATAGGCATAAGTGACAGAGTTGTTGGATCTCAGTTGTGTTTATAGTTTTTCCTTGATGACAAAATCCCTTTCAGTGGGTTCTCTTTGATGATCAGTCTCAGTTTGGATCTTTATGCTTTATTATGGCACTTCTTTAATGTCTCTTGGCTATTACAAACAGTTATTTGTTATGATTCAAATTCATGGTGATGAGATCTCTGGTTCATGTTATGAATGCTATTTCTTTGACTGACAGAGTTTGATAGATGGTTTCTTTGTCAGGATGGTTCTCCTTGCATACCACAGGTGTATTTCACATGATTACAAGCCATTTGATTACATTCCTTGAACTCACATTTTTTAAGGGATTACAGTTACCTTGGTTCTGACATCTCATTTGTCTAATGTTTTTGGTTGTTTCTCATTCGGGCTTACACTTATCGGCGTGAGAATGGTAGGGTCTCCCCGATCCTTTTTGAAATGTCTGTGTTGCCTATCGGCAAGACAGTTCTAATGTCATAACGATTTGATTTTACATACAGGTAGCTTTCGACGTGAAATTGTTCATGGTCTTGGCGAAAAAAGAAAAGTCTATTGGCGTGAGGTTTGTTCACCGCTGAGAGGTCTTACCGAATGAGTCAGGTCTCACCGACTAATACATGAAGTGGTGCATCGGCGTAAGTAATCCCCTTTGGCATGTTGTTTCATCGAGCGCTTTGTGTCTTGGCGACTGGCACATTAAAGATTCACTTCGGCCAGACATGTTACTTTGGTATGTCACACCGACTGTCGTTGAAAAATTATATATCAGCATGAGTTTAAGGCATCGGTGAAGGGTCACAGCGAAATTGTTATGTCTCACCGACCATATGCATGTGGACGTCTATCAGCGAGACATTCACGTGGTTTGGGCGACCGAGGATGAACTTTTCGGCAGGAGTTTTGTTATCGGGGTAATGTCTCATCAAACTTGAAACGTCTCCCCGACTAATGCATATGGAGGTTCATCGGCAGAGCTAGGCGGTATCGGAATAGGTCTCGACGAAGTGGTTTTGTCTCGCCGACATCATCTGGGGTTTTGCTTTGGCCAAACTCAATGTATTCGGTATATAGTCTCACCGAAGACATATTGTCTCACCGATCGTGCACCGAAAGGTCTTATCGGCAAAGGTTGTGGCTTCGCTGAAATGTTATAACAATTTCATGGTGTCTTACCAACTTGTGCATAAAGAATTTTGGTATGACTCAAGCATTCTATGAGAGGTCTCCCCGATGACGGTATGCTATAGTGACACTCATAAGAATGAAGGTTACTTTTCGGTGAGAGAACTATTGTGTCTTTCCAACCACTGATAATGAAATACATTTCGGTAAGACTCATGTGTTTCGATGTAGAGTCTCAGCGAACCCGTCAAGTCTTGGTGACAAAGTCTAATGAATGACTTTCGGCAGAAGGTTGGTATTGTCTCAGCGACTCTCAGTGGATAAAGTCCTTCGGTATAACGAAGTTATCTATATGAGGTCTCCTCGAAAGCAATATGTCATGGCGACAGGAATGATCACGTGAGCTTTCAGTAAGACACAAGATGCTCTACAAGATGTCACCCTGACTACACATTGTCTTGGCGAAGGCGGATGAAGGATACATCTCGGCGAGAGTGTGTTTTTGTCATAGTGACTCATAATGGATAAAGCCTTTCGGTGAAACATAATGAAATCTACATAACGTCTCCTTGACAGTAGAATGTCACAGTGACAAACAAAGGGATGACTGACGGCGATAAAGTTGCCTTCGGCATAGGTGTTGAATTGTCACGGCGACAAGGTTGATCACGGTGGCTCTCGGAAAAACAAAGACTTGTCTACAAGATGTCTCTCTGATATCAAAAAGCTATAGCAATAGTGAATGAAACAAAAGGGCATCTCGGTGAGAAAGACTCTTGTGTCTCAGCGACTGAAACAAATATAACAGAAATGTGATCTCAGGGAAACATAAAAGATCTTCGATATGGTTTCTCCCCGACGGCAGAAGATCATGGCGACGCACAAGGACGAAAGGAACGATCAACGTTATAATTTCCTTCGACATATTTATCTAGATGTCTCAGTGAATGATTAACAAAGACTCAATCACTATGGGCGACATGGAATTTCTAAGTATAGTTGTAGGCCGACATCATTGGTTGGCATCAAATCTCAGAACGGTTACATGGCTGAATATTCTCTAAGAATTGGGAGGTTATGGTTCTCAGCTTCTGGGCAGTTGTGGTTTTGAAATAATGGATTATTTGCAGCCCTCTGGACAGGCGTTACTCTTGATTTTTACCATCATCTACAGATCATTATGAATCAGCTTCATATTCTAAAAATGGCAAGAGAGTTTCAGTTTCTTGTGTCTTGGTGAGACAGGAGGACTCATCATAGAATGAAAGTGTACACTCCCCAGAACAGAATCTCAATCATGGAAAAGAGAAAAGTGACAACCTTCCTTGTAATATTAATCATTCATATTCCCATCCTAAGGTGGATTCCTCAAGGGAGATGGGGTTGCTATAGAACAGAGCGGGACAACCTATTGAAGAATGGGTACAACCACCTCAAATTCATGAAGATCTAGAAGGCAATTCTGGAAAATCATCTCTGGCAGTTGGCAGTGGAAAAGAGGAGGAAGAACTTATTTATAAGGATATTCCCATATCCCCAATAAGAAACTTAGATAGTGCCTTCGAAGGGGTCAGAGACAGTGGAGGGAATATGGAAGATTCAACCTCAGAGTTAGATTCAGATGAAGATGATGGTGGTGAAGATGTCCTTGGTTTGCAAGACAACATTGGCATTGTTGAGAAGAGAACCATTGACCAAACCATAGCCCTAAACAACAAAGTTAAGTTTGGTGAGAAGAAGAAGAGAGGCCCTAAAACAAACAAGATGAGGCTGGAATTGGCCAGAAATGCAGCTGGACAAAGCAAATTGAGATCGGGGAAAGGCTATGCCTTTCCCCAGAAGCCATGAAAATCATATCATGGAATGTTAGGGGCTGCAATTCCTCTAACAAGATTCATTTGATCAAAAGGTGTCTTGATCAAACGAGACCGGATTTAGTTATGCTCCAAGAAACAAAGATTAAGGAATCAGATTTTGCTTTCTTTTCAAAGTGTTTTGCTCATTGGAACTGTTCAATGTTAGGTGTTGAGGGTGCTTCTGGGGGTTTGGGTTTACTTTGGAATGAATCTGTGGTGGATGTTCAAGTTGTTAGACAAGAAAAAAGTTGGCAATGGTTTAGGGTGGAGTTGAAATAGTTGCGAACATATTTCTCCATCCTCAACATTTATGGTCCAAACAAATTAGCTCAGAAAAATGTGTTATGGAAAGCACTCTTTGGGCTCTTAAGTGAAGAAGAAGGAAGAATGTTCCTTCTAAGTGGTGATTTCAACACGATAATGAGACCTTTAGATAAATTTGGGGGTGTGTGTTGGGCTGGACAAAGTCAGCAGAACTTTTGTGATTTTGTAGTGAATAATGGGCTGATAGAAGTACCTTTTAAGAAAGGTGAATTTACTTGGACTAACAGAAGAGGGGGCTTTCTAAATATTGAGGAAAAACTAGATATATTTTTTCTAGCAGGAGATTGGGCAGTACAGAATTGGTCTTGTGAGGCAAAGATCCTTCTGATATCTGGTTCAGATCATTATCCGATCAGTTTTGAGAATCCAGGAGGATTCTACTCCGGACAGATGCCCCTTAAAGTTTGAAATGATGTGGTTTCGAGTGGATGGTTTTAAGGATTTGGTTAGGGATTGGTGGTTGAATGCTCCAAGGCGCTCTAGTTTTAAAGCTTTCATCTTCTTTAAAAAGCTGCAACACATCAAAGAGAAGTTAAAAACTTGGAATCGAGAATCCTTTAGAAATATCTTCACTGAAAAATTAAGATTAGAGGAAGTTTTAAATGCCTTGCATACGAAGGTAATTGAACATGGGATGAGGGAAGAGGATTTTGAGTTGGAGAAGAAGCTAAATAAAGAATACTCAGAAGCTTTAGCTAGAGAAGAAATCTTTTGGCGACAAAAATCAAGGGAAACATGGTTGAAAAAGGAGATAGGAACTCTAAGTTCTTTCACAACTCTGTTAAGGTTTGCAGATCACAAATAAAATTATGTCAATCAAGGATGGTAATGGGGAAACTTTGGTTGATGTTGATCAAATAAATAAGGAGGCCAATGATATTTTTCACACTATAATGCAGCCTAAAAATTCTGATGGGATGTCATCCCAAGCTGCATTTCAAGGCCAAAATGACATGCTAATGGCGGAAGTCTCCCTGAAGGAAGTGAAGAAAGCTTTGTTTGGTTTAGGAGGGGATAAAGCCCCAGGCCTAGATGGTTTCCCACAATTTTTTTCCAAAAGTTCTGGGATATTTTTGCTAATGATATATGGGATGTGGTAGATGAATCCAGGAGGAGTGGCTTCATTCTCAAGATCTAAACAACACATTTATTGTGGAAAAGTTTGTTATTAACTCTTTTGAGGATTTCGGCCTATTTCTTTATGCAATACGTCTATAAAATATTTCAAAAGTTATTGCCAATATTTGAAAAAGGTTTTGAGTTATGTAATTTCTATAGAACAGAGTGGTTTCTCTCCAAATAGATCAATCTTTGAGGGTGTTATTGTTTCTCATGAAACCATTCATTCAGTTTAATGGAAAAATTGAGAAAATGATGGTCAAGCTTGATATAAGAAGAGCTTATGATGAGGTAAATAGAGCTTTTTGTTGAAAGTGCTTGAGAAATTTGGCTTTGGGCTTGCATGGCATACTTGGGTTGAAAGCTGCATTAGTATGCCTCATTTTTCTATTTTGGTAAATGGAAGCCCTCAAGGTTTCTTTGGCTCATGTAAGGGGATTAGACAAGGTGATCCTCTATCACCTTTTCTTTTTATTATTCTTGTGAGGTGTTAGGAAGGTTGATTTCTGCAAATGTTGAGAGGGTCAATGGAAAGGAATTAAAGTTGCGGATGGTGTAGAACCCATATCGCACCTCTAGTTTGCAAATGATACTTTTCTAATGGGGGATGCAACCTTAAGAGAAGCCTAGTGATGAAAAGCTCTCTTGATAAATATGGCTTGGCTTTAGGTCAGTGCATTAACTGGCGCAAATCAGAAATTTTATTTTTTAACACTCCAATCCAAAGATAATTGGATATTAGCCAATCCTTGGAATGAGGGTTGGAACCCTCCTGAATAAATATCTAGGCATCCCTCTTTTTGGGGGGGCGAATAGAGCTAAAATTTGGAAAGATCTAGTGGATTCATGCCTAAATCGAATGGATGGGTGGAAGAGAAAATGGCTCACTTCAGTTGGTAGAATTTTATTGCTTAAATCTATTATCTCTACTATTCCAATTTACTCTATGATGTGCTTAAAAATCCCAAACAAAGTGTTAAATTCCATTGGGCAACGTATGAGAAATTTTTTTGGAATGGGGCAAGTGATGATGACAAAATTTCGCTGCTTGCGTGGGATAAAATCTATAGAGCTAAGGATAGAGGTGGGGCTGGCTTGAGGAATTGGTAGCTTTTAAATGAAGCTCTGGGTGCAAATTGATTTGGAGTATATATGCCAATCTAGACCTGTTGAGGGTAAAAATTCTAAAAGAAAAATATCTAGATTCGAATGAAGACCAAAGAATTTTTACAATTCGCAATCCTCCAAAGGGCTCTGCAATATGGAATTTCATAGTGTCTTGTGACAGGTGATTTTAAATCATCTCTCTGGCAGATTGGTAATGGTTTAAAGGCTAGCTTCTGGGAAGACTCTTGGGATGGACTGCCAAACATTGGTGAAGAGCCTATATACTGGTTCTTAAAAATTATTTTTCTCAATTATGGGGAACCAAGGTGCATGACTATATGGTATTAAATAGGGGCCTTTTGGTCAAGAATGGGTGTGGAAGGAGGTTGTGGGTGAGGGGCTTCATGTTAGCAAATTCAATGTATGCAGAGGATTCTTCAAGAACAGGAAAGTTTTGTGGATCCTCCAATGGCTGTTATTCGGTTAAAATTGGTTATCAACTTTTGGACTCCTTGGAGAGGGAGGTCTTGGGCAAAATTTTATGTTGGAACAAGAACGTTCTTCCAAAAGCAGACACTTTTCTTGGCTAGTCGTAAAAGGAAGAATTTTGACTGGAGAAAGAAGGAAATGGTTAGGGTTTGTGGCCCCTTGAAATGTGTGTTATGTGACAAGGCTAAGGAATTGGTAGATCACTTGCTAATATAGTGCGAGATGGCAGCAAGTTGTTGGGATTTTGTGATCAGAAGTTGGGGTGGCAAAGTCCATTACAAAGGACTTTGAAAGAGGTCTTTGAAAGTTGGCCAAAGGTGGTGAAAATTTTGTTTTTTTCTTGTATATGGGTTGTGATGCCTTCTTTCATGATTTGGGAGCTTTGGAAAGAAAGAAACAGGAGAATCTTTGTGGAGAAAAGTGAAACCTTAAAAAGGTTGCTCTGGCGCATTGAGAATAGTATTGAAGAGGTGGTGAGCTCTGCAACATCCCACCCATAGAATCTTCACAACCCTTTCTCCTTGGAGGATAGTAGAATACAAAGGGCATGGCCGAGTATTCAGATCAAGGCTTGGCTGGGGTCTCTGAAGGGTAAATCATGCAATGAAAATAGAAATAAGGTTGTTTGGGAAAAACCTCTTAAAGGTTGGATCAAGGTGAATTTTGACGGAGCAGCCAAAGGAAACCCCGGCCATTCCGGAGCTAGTGTGATCTTTAGGGATCACCTAGGCAACACAATTGCCTATGCAGTAAAGAAGTTAGAGTGTGGAACCAACAATGTGGTGGAAGCTAAAGCAACTTATTAGCTATCAATCTAGCTAAATTTTTTGTTCTTAGGAAGTTACATTTGGAAGGAGACTCCTTAATTATAATACAATCAATTAGGGATGTAGGGGCGAAGCCTTGGTACCTTCAGAATTTTGTCAAAGCTATTTCAAAATAATTGGAATCCTTTGAAGACTTTCTTGTTAGTCATATGAGGAGGGAGGGGAATATGGAGGTGGAAAAATTTCCAAATGGACAGTTTCCTTTGAGGAGGATGCAAAGCTAGCCATTGAGGACTTAAGGGGTGTTATTTTCTAGTGATCTCTTATATTGGCTTACTTGGAGAGGGTTTACATGTTGGTTAATGCTAATCCCATTGATTATGCGGTATAGGTTTAAGTAAGGTTCAGCTAGCAGGTTTTGAAAAAGTTGGTGAAGTATGGATGGTAGGATTGTTAACGGTTATGAAGACATTAATTAGCAATAATTCCAAGTGGATCTCCTTTAAAATGGGAACAGGACGATGTCAGGGGAGATCTTGTGTCGAAGGATGAAGGTGACCTGGCTGGCATATGGAAAATCCATGTAATCTCCCAAATCAAAGATCCATTAAATGATGTAAGGTTTCGGCTCAGTGGGATGTTTAGTAAATGATAAAGACTGGCAGGGAGAATGATGGTATGAATGGCAGGGATAGTTAGGTTTAAAATAGCGAAAAGAGTGAAAGTATTTACCACTTTTAGCAAAAAAAATTCACGGAATTGACTAGTGAGTGCTTTTAAGGATGGAGGTGATGTGGGGTTTTTCAACCAAACTACAACAGAAAGGCTTCTTTGGTCCTCCGACTGTAAGACGTATGAAGCAATTTTTGAAATGTGGTCAAGATGAAGTGGTGGAAGTGGTGTTGGAGGTGTTAGGACCACATTTTAAGGAGGCAACACACATAGGATGCTTGAATGTTGACATAGCGTCGATGATATTTGTGTGGGCTTTAGAGCTGGGTGAGGACGTTAAAGAAATAAGATGGGTGATTCTCACATTGTTTGAAGAAGCGCTACTAGGAAAGATGGAGTCCTTTCTAGAATGGGAGATGCCGGGAGTGGGTTATGATGTTTTAGAAGGATAGAGGACATGGACGAGGCCACTGAGGAAGGTTTGATTCCATTTATAATGTGGCAGAGGAGAACTGACAGAGAATCCTACAAGCTTGAAATTTCAATGGCATGGGAGAACTTGAAATCAGCTTTGTGATGTCAGGAAGCTACCAGACCCAACAAGTGTGCCACATCAATTCCCTCGAAAGAAGCATGGGATGAGGAGGGGTGAAAGGCAGGCACGAGTCAAGCACAAATGAGTAACAAAGGCCGAGACAACAGAGAATTTAGAAACTTTTTTTGAAATTTTTCTATCAATCACAACTATCTACAAGTTTAAATAGACAAAAAGATGCTCATGGAGAGCAATGAATGTAAAATTCCTGATTTTCCAAGGCTCTAGAGTGTTCGGATTCAAATTTTGTAAAGTTGTGTTGTCGTTGAGATTTTTTTGTGGGCCACACCCTATTACAAAAATGATGTGGTCGGAACTAGCCAGGTGTTGGGGCTAGTTTTCTAACTGTCATAGTTTATGTGTGTAATTAGGGTTTGGGAGAATTGTAAAGCAGCAAGTAGTTGATGGGGGTTTTTTGGGTGATAAATGCTTTAGGGGCCATATGCTATAATAAGCTTAATATGCAATATCCTTTTATTATCAATAAAATAAAACCTTTTACTAATAAAAAAATGAGATTGCCACAATCATTCAGTCAAACAAGATTATTCAATAGGCATAAGTGATATAGTACCAAGAAAGAACAGTGAGATATGGCAATAGACATGAAGGGACAAAGGATAAAGGGCTATGGAGTCATCAAGATGAAAGACCTAATCCTTCCCCTCGTGGTGGCATGCTTGGAGCTTTAGCTCAAACATTGTGCATGAGAGTGTACCTGCATTTGATTTTGCATTTTTCTCTTTCTCACTTCTCTAAGCCCATATATGTACAAGAAAGGATATTTTTCGAAGGGGTTAAAGGCTACAAGAGCACCATGCAAAATGATAAGGATGAAGAGGGAAAATCCAAGGATGATTCATGAAAATGGTAGATGCCAAGATTATGAATCATTAAAATGCTCCATGGGACAATCATGTTAGGGGTGTAGTGGACACATGAAGGCAAAGTTCCATGAGAGATGCTCAAGAGACAGTGAGCATAATATCCCATGAACAAAATATAGCTAACTAGGAACCTTGAATGTGTAATACATATGGAGATTGTACAAAGAGTTGAACCAGGAGGATACAAGAGCTTGAAAGGTTAAAAGACTCTTAAGATAATCGTACAAGGAAAATCATATTCATAAACTCATGAAAGACATATCAAGTGCTAAGACAGTGTTTGATGGAAGAGAACTAAGAAAGGATGCAAAGGCACTATCAAGAAGAATAGTAGAGGAAAGCAAGAGCATGGCAGAATATACAAAGGGACACTTAACAAGAGGCATAGTAGGGTATGACAAAAAGGACCACTGAAAAGCAATCTTGTGAAAAAGGACAATGTCGACCTGTGTAAAGATGATAGAGCTACAATGAAGGTAGTTTTTCATAGCAAGAAACCTAAAACCAAATGAAACCCTTGTGAAGGACAATAGAAGGGAAAAAATAAGTAACATATTCATGATGAGACTATCACTATGATGAACTCCATAAAAAGTTCAATATAGTCCTGTATAAAAGACAAGAAGACAGACTTGGGACATGATAAGGTAGTCTAGTCATGAGAATATCAAAGAACAATGCTTCAAGAACCTACATGTGGTCTAATTGTGCATAGTATCTTATAAAGTTGGCAAGTGACAATGGACATTCATAGACAATCAATGGCAATGGCATCTTGAGTGGAATGTTGGTGATAGTGCTTACAAATAACAATGGAGTCCTTTGACAAGTGGTACCATAGTCAACATCAATAAAAATACACAGACAAGAAACAATAAAAATAGTCAATGAATGATGGTGTAAATTCATTGTTAGAGTCTTTATAAAATAGCAAGAGATGATAGTTTTATATCCTTATGACAACCCATAAATGAATTTATGGAAACAAGATGAAAATATACATATGGTAAAGTATAATACCAAGAGGGTAGATATGTTAGAGTCACTCAAGGACTCAAGCCTCCAGGATCACCTACAAAAACAAAAAGAAATTCTACAAGAGGGAAAAGAAAGAACATAGATTTTCAATAATGGATTCAAGATATGGCCAATATGCAATACACAATATTGCAATGATATATTGGACTTACAATGAACTGAACTATCTAGGATGTACAAATGATGCCTTGCTTATAAAGGAAAGATGTGGGATAGGATTAGACAAGATCTTGGCATGTGTCTTAATCATGTACAATGAAATAACTACCCCAACAAATATTAAATGCAAAAAGATAAGTGACAACTAATTCTTAACTAGAAAGATTCCCTCCTAGGACCTAAGTGTACTTTACATGTAAATAAGACCTAGATAGGAAAAACACTTATTTACACCACACTCCCCATTAAGTACAACTTAGGGAGTCACTTATTATGCAAAGATGCATGAATGGGTCCCGACTACGAGGCCATGTTAGGTACTCATGTACATATGCATTGTAATCTCTCACAAATATAGAAAAAAAGTAAACCCTGTGAAACAAAACTCCTCTCCAAAAGAGAGATGAAATACAAAATACTCTCAATGATGAATGAGAGGGAAAAAACCCCATCCGATGAAAACAACCCCCCATAAGAGAGAAGAAGAGAGAAGAAGAGAGAACTTGTAGCACCCCTCAATGGTGAGTCTCCTATAATGGTAGAATCTCGACAATGAATGTTGAAGATGATCCAATCTCATCGAACAAAATTCCTCCCCTTAGGAAGAAACAAGACCGAGATGATATGCATGATGTCTTCCCATTCTTGAAAGGAACATGTGGGAATAAAAATGATATGTGATGTCTCTAAACTACACTCAAGTGTCTCCATGTTGATGTTGAACGCTGAAAAACTCCAAACAAGCATTTTAGGCCGCATAGCTGAAGATGTCAATCCAAAATATCTTAGAGACAGATGTAGAACACACTCCAAAGAAAAATATGCCTCCTTTAAAGATAAATAATCCTCCTCCAAATGTTGTCCAAAAGTATCCACACTCATGTCAAGCTACAAAGAGTGATCATGTGGAGAATGAACAAGAGGGTCGGAGTATTCCCTTGCAACAACTGAAGAAGAATCATCTCCAACAAAGATGAGATGTATGCAATCAATGGTGTCTCCCAAATCTAAATTATGGGACTCAATAAACAACCCACCTATGTCCATCAAGTACACATCCCAAGTAGATGTAGCTAGAAGACAATGTAGATCATATTGCATTGAATCACAAGAGGCCAAACCTGTGCCAATATGAGCATCATCAAATGCAACTAATGATGGAGGAGATGAAATCCAAGGCTCAAGAATGGGATCCAATGTGAGAACTCCCAAGTTCAAGAAGCCAAAAGTCTCCTTTGAGTCATGGTTCACACTAGAAGTGTGATCAACAACTGAAGGAATAATGTCATCATCAGAAGCAAAATCTGCAAATGTATACAACTGAGATGAATGATCAACCATCCCAATAGCAAGAATCTCTACTCTTCAAGTCTCGAATGATGACTGAATTAGGATTGAACTCCAAAATCCTCCTATCTCCACCATGTGTAATCTGGTATATGGAAAGGAGATTATTTTTCAAATGAGGTACACATAAAACATCCTTGAAAGTGTTTTCCCCACAACTAATATACCCCTTCCCAAGTACACTCATGTATGTATTGCTTCCCATAAAAATAGGAGACATAATGCAAGGCTCAAAACAAGAGAATATAGACTACGAAGATACCATATGATAAGATGCTCCTGAATCTAGAAGTTATCTCCTTGATCCATGAACTAAAAAAAAAGAGTCATTCCCTTATTTCCTGATGTAGAAGCCAAACCAATGTGACCTTTCCCCTTATTAGATTGTTTTGAAGAAGAAGAAGAAGGTGACTCAAACATTCTCGAAGGAAAATCAATCTAATTCTTTTTTAGAAGATGTTTCAACTCATCAATATCCTTCTTATAACAAGAATGTTCATCATGCCCAAGCTTCTTGCAATATGAACTAGACTTCTCCTTCTTAGATGATTTATTTGTGGAAGATTATTTATTCTTTGGTTTATCTGAATGTAGATATTTTTTTTTATTTCTTTTGTTTCTTATCATTATTTTCTAATTCTTTCATCTGACTTGCCAATAATGTTTGAGATTTAGAAGACTTGATGAGACATCTTTTGTTGCTCATGTATCAACATCTCATAAAATGATGCAAATGAAGGTGTAGTATATGCAAACCCCATAGTCAACCTATGAGTATGAAAGATAGAAATAAAAGCAGCATAATCAAGACCAAGTTTGTTCAATGAATTGTAGACCAATTGAATGTCCTTATCAATTCCACATGCTTTACATTGCTCTCTTAGATCATTAACCTTAGTGATGTATTCCTAGATGTTGTCAAAGTTCTTAGGATCAAGGCTCATTAATTCATTATCAATTTGATAGCCTCTTACTTCATTTGTAGAACCATATGTTATTTTCAATTTATCCCAAGCCTTGTGAGAATTCTTGCATGATTCAATTTGAAATAAGAAATCTAGAGAAACTAGTTTATGAGGACATCCAAGAGCTTTGGTATGTTCAATCATCCACTTTATATTTTTCTCACCATCTGTAGGTTTAAGTACCTTATTTTCAACATATAGAGAGTGTCCTTCATTCATTAGTATACTCCATGCATGTTGATGTCATGTTGAATAGTTATATGATGTTAGCAAAGGGATCTTAGAACGATCCATGAAAATAAGAAGAGCACAAACAAATAGATCAAAATAATGCACCAAGAGACCCCCCCCCCAATCAATCAATCAATAATCTCCCAATAATATGTTTGTCAATTTATATGTAGTGTGTTAACAATGTCATAATTGTGTTGTAGATTTAAAATGCCAAGATGGATCAAAGATAGAAAAATTACAACTATCTCATAATGAGATCCTCAAATTGAAGGTAACCTTTCCTCTTGTGATCAACATTGAAAATAAAGCATTCCCAAGTGGACAAAACTTCTTCAAGTTGTATTATGTCTAAGTAATCAACCAAAATACAAATTGCGCAAATCTTCATAAAAGATATGGGGCTAAATCTGGAAAAAGCATATGGATAGAAATGTAGAGCTCCTCAATACTTATCTAATGTCACAAGAATCACAAAATTCAGAGATAATGGAAAAAATTTATGAGCTTGGAGGTCCAAAAAGGAAAATATGACTTCAACAAACAATAAAATTCACCTGAGGCAAAATATAAAAAAATGGTTGCACCACTGTGAAGTGCTTGAAACCATCTTTCCATTGATATATTGTTTTCAAATTTTTGACATCTGGGAAAAAATTTATGCTCCATAGAAAAAAAATGTCATATTTGGGCTATAGGGGGACCAAAATAAGCACCAAGGGCTTAATAATTAGGCACTTAATTGTGCATGTGACTGTTGCTATTAATTTTTTTTTTAAATAAATATATGTGTGTATGTGTTGTTGTTGGCAGTGGTGGTGCCACTCAAAAGGTGGTGGCCTCAAGTGGCGAGGTGGCGAGGTGGCTTGTACCCCTTCCCTTGCGAGCTTTAAGCCTCGGTGAGCCCCTCACAAGATTGCTAGCAGTAACCATGGGCGCTAAGCACTGATAAATTTGCTGGCAATAAAAAAAAGTTTATAAAACTACGATTTAATAAATTAAACTTGTGAATTTGTACCGTTGACTACAAAAAGCATACAACTGTGTTGAGTACGATGTCGATTCAATAGACTGTGCAATACATCGACAACTATACCGTACAAATATATACATAGACACCAACAAATGTACAAAAATCGAAGGAATATTCCCTATACAGTCACTTATGGCTAGTATGGATGGTACGGATCTGTACATTGTATGGATGTACATAAACTTTCTACATCTTTTTTCCAAAACCCACAAAATTGGCTTTATTTTTTTTGGAAAAATTCCAAATAGTTTATATGGAAATAGGGGTTTTTGGGCATTTTGAACTCTTCTATGAGATTTGTTTTGCTCCAATGTGCACTTTACAAAAGCTCAAGCTTAAATAACCTTCAAATCTAAGAAGGGGTTTTGCAATTCTAAAGCTCTGATACCATGTTAGAGTCACTCAAGGACTCAAGCCTCCAAGATCACCTGCAAAAACCAAAAACAACCTTCTACAAGAGAGGAAATAAAGAACACAGATTTGCAAAAATGGATGCAAGGTAAGGCCAATATGCAATACTCATGATTGCAATGATATATTAGACTTACAATGAACTGGACTATCTAGGATGTACAAATGATGCCTTTCTTATAAAGGAAAAATGTGGGATGGGATTAGAAAAGATCTTGACATGTGTCTTAATCTTGTACAATGAGATAATTATCCCAACAAATATTAAATGGCCAAGGATATAAGCATTAAATGCAAAAATATAAGTGACAGCTAATGCTTAACTAGAAAGATTCCCTCCTAGGACCTAAGTGGACTTAACATGTAAATAGGACCTAGATAGGTAAAATACCTATTTACACCAACAAGATATCTTTAGGAGGATAAATGTAGTATTTTTCAAGGAAATGAATGATAGTGAGTCCCTAGTAAACCAAAGAAAGGATAGCCATCACAAGACACAAGGGACAATTTCATGATAGTCAATGATAGTTGAGTATGAGAAGCTATTTGAAGCTCATCAAGCCCATAAAGTGAGAGCCTATGGAGGATACTAGACAATCATAGTTGACTAAAGCATATCATGAATGATAGTCATGACAAAGGAAACCCATCACAAGACAGTCACAATATAAAGTGATAGTGAAATCAAATAGTGTGAAGACAACCTTGGGCAGATAAAGGGTGGTGAGTAGGTGGCAGTGATATAGGACTATGAAGAAACAACATATTCATTACAAATCACAATGAATGAAGGTGGCATACCTCACATTAGGAAAAAGACAATCCTCACAAGGATGACAGTCCACATACCCAAAAGGTCCTTTATTCACAATTACAAGAAGTAAAATCATGATGGAACAAGAATAATCATTCAAGATTGTAATCATGATAAAGGTGTGGACAAAGAGGCATCATTGTGATATTTTCTCCAGGACACTTCCTTCAATTAATGCATGATGGTAGCTTATAGATATGATAGTTCATAAGGTTTTCAAATCACAGTGAATCCTTATCAAATGACAAGTGACAGTCCCCATAGTGAAGTTGAAAATGATAGATGTGCATGGCAGTGAAGGTGACTGCAAATAACAATGGATAAGAAAGAAAGAAAAATCATAGGCATCATGAAGATAGTGTTGCAAGTATGAAGAATTTTATGCAAGAATGAAGGTGTTGTCATTGATGTCAACTGGTTAACTAGTTGTTGTCATTGATGTCATGGATGTAGGTTATTGGTTGTATATGTCAAGGATATTGAGAAAATTGTAATGAAGAAAGGTTGCAGGTATTCAGTGTTTGCTCTGGGTTTTGCTCCTATGTGTAAGATAGGGGGACCAACCACACCAAGTCTCTAGGTCACAGAGATTCGAGAGCGGAGGGCTTTCCTAACTTACCTCAAGCTAAGCGGGTGTTTTAGGTCAAGGATAGAGAATGAAGAGCACCCTCAAGTGCTTTAGTCACTCTACTTATCTGAATGTTTGAATGGGGCTAAACAAGCTAGTTTCTAGAACCTGAACCGTAACTTAGACAGCTCTCTACCCGAGGACTACAACATGGGTCAAGGACGACAGTGCGGTGCGTTGGCGTCTCTCTAGGGTGTTGGCGTTTGTACAACCAAAAAGTGAAAAGTACAGTACCGAATACCAAAAGACCTATTGATAGTCTAGCTAACAAAGTTTATCAAGCTAAACAAAATGATAAATAACATAATGCAAGAAATAACTATGAAGGTGATAAAGAATACAATTAAATCAAAGGTGACAAAGTCCAACTCACTAAGAGTCCAGTTCGCCAGTAAGCTCCACACACACGTATACCTACACACAACCAAGAGAGGAAAAATGACCTTGGCTTTGGTGTTTCCACCTCCACGGACAACCAGATAGATAGAGAGAAATAGAAATATGATAAAGGAAATGTTGAAAAGGAGAATATTGAACACTACGAAAAACACAATACTACTCTATCAAAGCACAATGAAAGAAGGATAGTGAAGCAATACCACCTGCACCAAAAGGCACTCAAGGCCAATGAAGGGAGAATGCAAGACTACGAATTTGGAAAATTCAACACAGTTGCAACGGTGATGAAGGAGGTCTCGCAAGACACCAAAATTGTAACTTCTATGGTAGTACAACACATTCTTAATGGAGTTGATGGAGCAAAAAATTGCTAAGAAATGCTCAAGAGTATGAAAGATTAAGAGGCTTGTAGAAAATTCTCCAAGAGATTGAGAAGATGGAATGAATTGCTAAAGAGATGAAGTGATAGTGAAAACGAGCCATTTGAAGATGGAAAGGGAGGGAAAGAGCCATTTTCAGGCTGGCTAGTCGACACAGAGGTGTTACACTTCATCCCCAATGAGGAGCACAACGTCTCTACAGATTCCAAAGGTAGGAATTTGTCAGGGATGATAGTGTGCTACGTAGATATCAACGCACCGCACGTGCGTCCCTGACAAATGGGTGATGTGGAATTTCTTAGTCAAGTTTGATTTTCTAACATGGAGGGCTGCAAAAGGGGAATTTGCAAAAGGGGTGAAAATTCACTCCTATACACTATGTTTGTGTGGTTCAGATATGTTGATCATGGTTGTTGGAAGCTACTATATCTAGATTTTGGGTTTCTAGATCGTTGTACAATGTGAATTATGTTCACTAGTTGTGAACTGTGTTTTTCAAGGTTTCTAGTTGAGGTTTAGGAGAAATGTAGTTGTTTCGGATTTCTTCTTGGTTGATTCTTATGAGTTGCGGTTCTAGAATTAAACTATTATGATCATGTTGAAGATAAGTTTGTTGTCTGGAAAGATTGGATCATGTTAAGGGTTGCATGTGCTTAATTGTTCTATGTGTTTTACACTGGTGTGGTTGACCTTGTGTTAAACACTACTTTCAAAGTTTATGAAGCGTGTTGGGACTCATTTGGGTCCTCATAAAGCATGTGTTTCAGTTGCCCTCATTCTAATTCCACCCTAGAATGTTTTGGTGCCAACCTAACTTGAATTTAAATGATGGATGGCCGACTTTGGATATGTTTCAAAGTTGAAGATGGTATAAATAAAGGATGAGATATTGGTGAAAGTGTGATGCAAAGAAATAGAGCAAGATAGATTCAAAATAGATGTGAATCAGTGTGTATGTGATGTGAAGTGTGGAAGATCAGTGTGAAGTCTAATTGTTGAGTTTTCGGAAGCAGTAAGTTGAAGGTGTACTCTATCATTCATGCATTTCTGCAAGTGGTTGAGTGAATCATGGAGGAAATCTTTGTTGCATTGAGATTGTCTTCTCTATGTAACATATCTCTTCTATCTTCTTTGTATCTATGTGGAAGTGAGCCCTCCAGGAGGTTAACCCTTGTTGCACAGTGAGTCCTAATCTAGATAGTGAGTCTTGTTTTGGTAGTGATCCTAATCTCGTGGTGAACCTTTGTAATTGGTTTTGATATTCTTTATATTGTGAGCTAATCCTCACCATGGTTTTTCCCTCATTGGGTTTTCCACGTAAATCTAGTGCTATTGTGTATGTTTGATGTTTTTCAGTTTTTGTCTTTACATATAATGGTTAATCAGATTAGCAGAATAAAGGATTTGTGAATTATTTAATTTTTAGTGAAAGTTTTAAAGGCTAAAATTTGTTACAATTGATTTACCCCCCCTCTCAGTTGTCTTGTTCAACAATTGGTATTTGGTTCCTTGGAGAAGAGCTTAACCACTTAAGTAAGGTTTAGGATGGCAAGCAAGATCACTTTTGAGTATCTGAAGTTCGATGGAACTAATTATGCTATCTGGAAAATACTAATGGAAGAATATATGGAGTATTTTGGATATGATGTTGAGAAAGCTTACGAGACTTCTTACACTCCTCCTGCTATTGGTTTGAGTACAACTGATGAAATCAAGGCGCATGAAGAAAATAGTAAGGCAAAGTTCATTTTGAAGAATAGTCTTGCACATTTCGAGTTGATTAAAGTTCAAAATATGAAGACTGCTAAAGAAGTTTGGGATGCTTTAGAAAAGGCGCATGAAGGAGATGAAAAGGTCAAATAAGAAAAATTGAAGAACTTGGAAACACAGTTTGAGCTCCTGCACATGTCTGGAGATGAGAACATTAAATCCTATGTACAAAGAGTGGTAGGTGGAATGCGAGGACTTGGTGCTACAATAGATGAATCTAGGATTGTAAAGAAGATTCTTAGAAATCTCCCTAATGCATACAATGAAAAGGTATATGATATTGAGGAACATATAGACTACAAGACCTACACTAAATTCAATAATTGGGAACTTTGACATCTTATGAGTTGAGAAAGCCAAATTTGAGAAATGGATCCAAATCAAAAACTGTTTTTAAGACTACAAAAGCTGAAGATCCAAATGAAGAAAATCTTGATGAAGTAAAAGCTAACTTTGTGAGAAGAATGAGGAAAGGCTTCGACAAGTGTGAAGGTAAGTTACCCTTTAAATGCTTTAGTTGTGGAGGAATAGGTCATTATGTTTTGAGATGTTCGGAGAGAGCTAAGAGGAACAAACAAAGATTTGAGAAATAAATCAAAGGTAAGAAGATCAACAAAACATATTATGTGAATAAGGATGCTAGTATTTTTGATCAAGAATCTGATTATGGAGATTTTGATGACAATGAATGCTTGTTTTTGGCTATAAAAGATGAACCTAATTCTGTTAATTATGAAAGATACGTGAAAGGATGTCCTCCGAAGAAAGAAAAAGACAAAGATATTGTAATCTCTTCCCTACATGCTAAACAAGAAAAGAATTATTGGGTTGTTGACAGTGGTTGTTCACATCACATGACTGGTGACAAGAGTAAGTTTGTTAAACTTGAAAAATATGATGGAGGCTTAGTTATGTTTGGAGATGATAATGGTGCTAAGATTTGTGGGATAGGTTCAATAAGTTTTGATGGCAAGCATAATATTGATGATGCCTACTATGTTAAGGGCTTAAGGCATAATCTTTTAAGTGTTGGATAGATGTGTAGTAAAGGATATAATCTTGTATTTAAGGATGAAAGATGTGAAATCAGGAAAGGATCTAGAACAGTGATTGTTGTAAGAAAGAAGTTTGAAGGAAATATATATCAACTTAAGGGTGTTGATGGACGTTGCTTTATGAATCATATTAATGACAGGAGAAGTTGAATTTGAGAAATGGATCCAAATAAGAAATTGTTTTTAAGACTACAAGAGTTGAAGATCCGGATGAAGAAAATCTTGATGAAGTAAAAGCTAACTTTGTGAGAAGAATGAGGAAAGGCTTCGGCAAGTATGAAGGTAAGTTACCCTTTAAATGCTTTAGTTGTGGAGGAATAGGTCATTATGTTTCAAGATGTCTGGAAAGAGCTAAGAGGAACAAACAAAGATTTGAGAAATAAATCAAAGGTAAGAAGATCAACAGAGCATATTATGTGAATGATGATGCTAGTTTTTTTTATGAGGAATCTAATTATGGAGATTTTGATGACAATGAATGCTTGTTTTTGGCTATAAAAGATGAACCTACTTCTGCTAATTCTGAAAGATAGGTGAAAGGATGTCCTCCGAAGAAAGAAAAAGACAAATATACTATAATCTCTTCCCTACATTCTCAACAAGAAAAGAACTATTGGGTTATTGACAGTAGTTGTTCACATCACATGACTAGTGACAAGAGTAAGTTTGTTAAACTTGAAAAATATGGAGGCTTAGTTATGTTTGGAGATGATACTGGTGTTAAGATTTGTGGGATAGGTTCAGTAAGTTTTGATGGCAAGCATAATATTGATGATGTCTACTATGTTAAGGGCTTAAGACAATCTTTTAAGTGTTGGACGGATGTGTAGTAAAGGATATAATCTTGTATTTAACGATGAAAGATGTGAAATCAGGAAAGGATCTAGAACAGTGATTGTTGCAAGAAAGAAGTATGAAGGAAATATATATCAACTTAAGGGTGTTGATGGATGTTGCTTTATGACTCAAATCAATGGTAGGAGAAGCCAAATTTTAGAAATGGATCCAAATCAGAAATTGTTTTTAAGACTACAATAGATGAAGATCCGGATGAAGAAAATCTTGATGAAGTAAAAGCTAACTTTGTGAGAAGAATGAGGAAAGGCTCCAGCAAGTATGAAGGTAAGTTACCCTTTAAATGCTTTAGTTGTGGAGGAATTGGTCATTATGTTTTGAGATGTCCGGAAAGAGCTAAGAGGAACAAACAAATATTTGAGAAATAAATCAAAGGTAAGAAGATCAACAAAGCATATTATGTGAATGAGGATGCTAGTATTTCTGATGAGGAATCTTATTATAGATATTTTCATGACAATGAATGCTTGTTTTTGGCTATAAAAGATGAACCCACTTCTGCTAATTCTAAAAGATAGATGAAAGGATGTACTCCAAAGAAAGAAAAAGATATTGCAATCTCTTCCCTACATGCTAAACAAGAAAAGAACTATTGGGTTGTTGATAGTGGTTGTTCACATCACATGACTGGTGACAAGAGTAAGTTTGTTAAACTTGAAAAATATGATGGAGTCTTAGTTATGTTTGGAGATGATACTGGTGCTAAGATTTGTGGAATAGGTTTAGTAAGTTTTGATGGCAAACATAATATTGATGATGTCTACTATGTTAAGGGCTTAACGAATAATCTTTTAAGTGTTGGACAGATGTGTAGTAAAGGATATAATCTTGTATTTAAGGATGAAAGATGTGAAATCAGGAAAGGATCTAGAACAGTGATTGCTGCAAGAAAGAAGTTTGAAGGAAATATATATCAACTTAAGGGTGTTGATGGACGTTGCTTTATGACTCAGATTAACAACAGTTGGTTGTGGCATCAGAGAATGTATCATATGAATTTTGATAATCTAGTGAGGATTAGTGCAATACAAGTCGTGAGATATTTACCAAGGATTATAGAGCCTATTAATGCTATTTGCAAAAATTGTCAGTTTAGAAAGCAAGCAAGAAACAACTTCAGATCAAAGGAACAATCTACTACCAAACTACTAGATTTAATTCATACAAATCTCTGTGGTCCTACAAGACTGAGAAGTCTACAAGGTGAAAGGTACTTTATGCCTTTGATTGATGATTACTCTAGGTACACATGGGTTACATTCCTTAGAGATAAATTTGATGCATTAGATAGATTCAAGACATTGAAAGTTATGGTTGAGAATGAAGTAAATTTGAGAATAAAATGCTTAAGGTTTGACAGAGGTGGTGAATTCACCTCCCACAAGTTTAATATGTTTTGTGAAGTTGATGGAATAAAAAGATAGTTGTCTGCTCCAGGAACTCCTCAGCAAAATGGAATTGTTGAAAGGAAGAATAGAACAATTCAAGAAGTTGCTAGATCAATGATTATTGAAGTTGGTCTATCAGAAGTCTATTGGAGAGAAGCTATTCATACTACTATTTATGTGTTCAATTGAGTTCAAGAAAGAGCCAACAATACAAAGACCCCCTATGAGCTATGGTGTGGAAGAATTCCTAGTGTTAAGTATTTCAAGGTATTTGGAAGAAAATGCTATATCAAACAAGATGAAGAAAATTTAGGGAAGTTTGATGCTAGAAGTGATGAAGGCATTTTTCTTGGATATTCTACTAGAAGCAAAGCCTACAAATGTTTCAATAAAAGATTGAGGAAGATTGTAGAAAGCACAAATTTCAAGGTTGATGAAGCAATGAAGAATTCAATTGAAGTTGATGGATATGTATTTGATGAACCTGATTGCATAAGGATTGAAGAAGTTGTGGAAGAACAGGAAAAGGATGAGCTAGAGAAGCAGAATGAAGAAGAAAAAGCTTCGTTGGTGTCCCCTAAGACACCTAAATATGTGCAAAAAAATCATTTAGAAAGTCAGATCATTGGAGACAAGACAAAAAGGAGTATTGAAAAGAAGCAGAGCTGCTACTGGTGAGATAAATTTGTGTTTACTTTATGAGATTGAACTAAAGACTGTAAGTGAAGCATGTAAAGATAAGCATTGGATGATAGTTATGAAAGAACTTATACAGATTGAGAAGAATCAAACTTTGGAATTGGTCCCTAGACCTACCGATAAAAACATAATTGGATCGAAGTGGGTATTCAAAAACAAGTTGAATGAGAATGGAGAAGTGGTCAGAAATAAAGCAAGGCTTGTGTGTAAGGGCTACTCACAAGTAGAAGGCATAGATTTTCAGGAGACTTTTGCTTCGGTGGCAGGAATAGAAGCTATCAAGATGTTCTTAGCATTTGTTGCTCATAAAGATTTCAAATTTTATCAAATGGATGTTAATTCTACAGTTTTGAATGGTGAGCTAGAAGAAGAGGTCTACATGGAACAACTGGAAGGATTTCAATTGTTAGATCAAGCGGATATGGTCTGCAAATTGAACAAAGATTTATATGGATTGAAGCAAGCTCCTAGAGCTTGGTATGCAAGGTTAGACGGGTATTTGAGTCAACAAGGTTTCAACAAAGGTACGAAAGATAGTAATCTATATTTTAAAATTGAAAATGAAAAAATCTTGATTGTAGTTGTATATGTTGATGACATTATTTTTGGAGGAAATGAAACTAAGTGCAAAATGTTTGCAGAAGAAATGCAAAAAGAATTTGAGATGTTTTTTTTTGGTGAGATGAATTTCTTTCTTGGGCTACAAATTAATCAAATAGAGAAAGGGATTTCTATTTCACAATCAAAGTATGTAAGAGAGATGTTGAAGAATTTTGAGATGGATGGTTCCAAACCGGTATGCACTCCTAAGGTGACTGGTTGCAAACTAAGTAAAGATGATGATTCACCTAAGGTTGATCAAAGCAAATATAGATCTATGATTGGTGGACTGTTGTATTTGACTGCTACTAGACCAGATATTGTGCATGCAGTCTGTCTTGTGGCTAGATTTCAAGAAGATCCTAAAGAAACACATATTGCTACTATTAAGAGAATATTCAGATATTTGAATGGTACTCTAGATTATGGTTTATGGTATCCTAGGGATATTGACTTTACACTAAGTGCTTATACAGATGCAAATTGGGTTAGTTGTGTAGATGAAAAAAAAATTACAAGTGGTGGTGCATTCTTTCTTGGTTGCAAATTGGTGGCTTCGTTGAGTAAAAAGCAAGATTTAGTTTCTTTGTCCACTGCTAAAGTTGAGTATATTGTTGATGCCATCTTGTTGTACACAAGTTTTATGGATGAAACAAACATTGAAAGATATCGGAATAATGTATGATGATCCTATTTCTATCTTCTATGATAATACAAGTGCAATTAACATTTCAAAGAATCCAGTAATGCACTCGAGGACAAAGCATATATCTATCAGGTATCACTTCTTGAGAGAGAAGGTTGTGGAGAATGAAGTAAAACTTGAGTATGCATCTATGAAGGATCAGGTTGCTGATATATTTACGAAGGCTCTTCTTAAAGATACTTTTGAGTATCTCTGAGAGAAGTTAGGTGTTATATCCTCTCCCTTTTTAAACTAGATGCATATGGAGATGCATCAATCGGGTGGGTCTATGGATCTATCTTTCTTTTGGACTGATGTTTTGGTGGTTGTGTTGTCATTGAAAGATATTTTGTTCTTAATGTCAAATGGGAAATCAATGTAATATCCTTTGCCTTTTCCATTGATGTCGAAGGGGGAGATGAGGAAAATGTGAAAAAAAAGAAAGAGATTATCTACTAAGGGGGAGAAAGAGAAAGTAAAATCATGAAAAGTGTGTTCAGAGCTATTGTGTTGTCTTTGATGGTTTTTCACATCATGTGTTGTCATCTATGACAAAGGGGGAGATTGTTGCAAGTTTGAAGAAGTTGATGCAAGAATGAAGGTGTTTTCATTGATGTCAACTGGTTATCAACCAGTTGTTGTTGTCATTGATGTCATGGATGCAGGTTATTGGTTGTATATTGCAAGGATATTGAGAAAATTGTAATGAAGAAAGGTTGCAGGTATTTAGTGTTTGCTCTAGCTTTTTCTTTTGGATTTGATCCTATGTTCATGTGGTTTAGATATGTTGATCATGGTTGTTGGAAGCTGCTATATCCATTTTTTGGGTTTCTAGATCATTGTACAGTGTGAGTTATGTTCACCAGTTGTGAACTGTGTTTTTCAGGGTTTCTGGCTGAGGTCCGGGAGAAATGTAGTTGCTCCAGATTTCATCTTGGTTGAGTCTTATGACTTGCGGTTCTAGAATTAAGTTGTTATGATCATGTTGAAGATAATTTTGTTGTCTGGAAAGATTGGATCGTGTTAAGGGTTGGTGCTTAATTGTTCTATGTGTTTTACATTGGTTTGGCCGACCTTGTGTTAAACACTACTTTCAAAGTTTATGAAGTGTGTTGGGACTCATTTGGGTCCTCATCAAGCGTGTGTTTTGGTTGCCCTCATTCTAATTCCACTCTAGAATTTTTTGGCGCCAACCTAACTTGAATTTAAATGATGGATGGCCAACTTTGGATATGTTTCAAAGTTGAAGATGGTATAAATAAAGGACGATATATTGTGGAAAGTGTGATGCAAAGAAATAGAGCAAGATAGATGTGAATCAATGTGTATGTGATGCGAAGTGTGGTAGATCAGTGTGAAGTCTAATTGTTGAGTTTCTGAAAGTAGTGAGCTAAAGGTGTACTCTATCATTCATGCATGTCTACAAGTGGTTGAGTGAATTGTGGTGGAAATATCTGTTGCATTAAGATTGTCTTCTCTATGTAACATATCTCTTCTATCTTCTTTTTTACATGTGTGGCAGTGAGCCGTTCGGGTGGTTAACCCTTGCTGGACAGTTAGTCCTGATCTAGATAGTGAGTCCTATTTTGGAAGGAAGCCTAATCTGGCAGTGAACCTTTGTAATCAATTTTGATATTCTTTATATTGTGAGCTAATCCTCACCGTGGTTTTTCCCTCATTGGGTTTTCCATGTAAATATGGTGTTATTGTGTATGTTTGATGTTTTTTAGTTTATGCCTTTGCATTTAATGGTTAATTAGATTAGCAGAATAAAGGATTTGTGAATGATTTAATTTCTGATGAAAGTTTTAAAGGCTAAAATTTGTTACAACTAATTCACCCCCCCCCCTCTCAATTGTCT
The DNA here is from genome assembly GCA_007258455.2 of Sequoia sempervirens. NCBI lineage: Eukaryota > Viridiplantae > Streptophyta > Pinopsida > Cupressales > Cupressaceae > Sequoia > Sequoia sempervirens. The sequence goes on from VDFB02109042.1 coordinate 57,011,666, forward strand.
TGTTCAATAGATAGTACTCCATAGATGACAGCGATAAGGTTTCTATTGTATCATGACATGACAACATAAAGAAGCACATCTAGGAGCATAGATAAGACACAATTCCTCCTAGCACAATGGACAATTCTAGTCAATATTTTTTGTTAAAATTTTGTAAATTTGGGTTAATTAATAGCATTACCCTTCATCAATTTTAATTTGAAGATTATGCTAACATCTTCAACCTAGGTTTTCCTCTAGATACATATGCGAGAATTTTTTGACTTGATCAAACCAAGATTATATAGAGAAATATGGAGTTCAATGGTTCAATTTTTTGTCACCATTAACCAATTGATGGTTTCCAAAAGTGCTAATTGAAGATGATGAACCTTGTTTAAGGCTAGCAATCTTAGCTAGAAGAATTGAATGTGATCATAATGATATTGGTGATGAGGATACCATAATTGCCAATGAGCCTGAATCTGGTTCAAAATTGGCTAGTGTTAGAAGATCTAACAGGCTGGCCAATAAGTAAAGTCCAAAGGTTATAATTGATGAAATTTCAAGTAATTCTGAACATGAAACCAAACAGGATAACAATAATGAGAAGATGAAGGAGGATGCAAAAGATAACGTTGATGGCCCTAGCCACTTCCCTGAGCTCAACAAAATGATTATGGAGGATTCCACCTTGGACTCCTTTCCCCATCATGAGTGAAAGGAGGATGCTAGCCATCTCACCCATGATATTGTTGAAGGTTACAATGCTTTGTTGGCTCAGTTCAACACGCTAGAAAGGAAGCTTAATCATCTCATTTGCTTCACTATTAAGGTGATCCATCATTCTGTTGTTACTCTGGCGTCTGTGCTATAGGAAGAGATAAAGAAACATGACCCTGCTACTGATCCCAACTCCAGTCAGGCCAAGAAGAATGTTTTCAAATTCCTCATGAATGAATGGGAAATATATCTAAGTAGGGGATTGGGGATTAGCTCATGTCTGCTCCCTTTAATAGTTTTGGGTTTTTTTGTTGTTAGTTTATTGTTTTTGCTATCAATTTTTTGTTAATTATGTACTGTTGAACTTTTTCCCTTGTGACATTTTGTGTTAAGGGTTCAACACCCTATAAATGTTGCTTATATAATAAAAAACATAATACATTATAATTGTACATTAATTTGAAAATAATTTACAATTAAAATTTTTTCAACTCCCTATTTATTTTTTCCAATTCCTATACCAAACAATATGCATCCATAATAACTAAAAATTGTGTTGATTCAATTTTTTCCATTTCAATCTATTTTTTTCTAATTTTGCAACTATGAGTCAACATGAACATTTGTCCCTTTATTACATAGGAATATGCACTTTTAATATACCAAAATTTACTAGAGATGGTAGTAAAGGAATCCATGATATATTTTAAAGTTTTTCTAAATGGAGTTTCTCATTTCACCGTAGCAAAGGAATCCATAATTGTTTTTTTATTCCATAATACTATTTAATCCATAAAGTTTTTAACATTTTTTAAGTGGGAAAGAATTTTTATGTTTTTATTTTCTTTTAAATGTCACGAGACATTTCTTCAATGTTGATAAGGAATTCCATAGGTATAATAATTGAAGTCTCTTCCCTTTTTTCTTAAATTTATAGTCTTCATCTATCATCAAAATCCTTGCAATCTATTTCTCAATACATAATTTATTTTTTAAATTATAATTTTTAGTGATTAATTTATTTCTCTAAATGCTTCTTTTGTAAATCTTAAAATCCATAAAATGAAAAGGTTCTTTAGACTACCTATTTTTTTACACACAACAATGATGAGAAGGTGTATGCAAACAGTGTGAGCAAGATAACCATCTAACTTTTGGAAAAAAGGACCTCCAAGAAGGGTAAAATACCCTCCACCTCAATTTCAATAACTACTCTCATAAGGTCTCTTATAATGTGATTTTATTGAACATATCTTATTTCACTAAGTTATCCATATTAAAGGCCTAATTTTTTTTCTCATATAAAATTTAATCAATAATAGATGACAAGTTATAATCTAAAATATTGACGTCAAAATTTTTAAAACTTATTCTTATTAAAAATTCTCTTTAAACTTGTAGAGGAAAATCAACAACCTCTACAAATATCTAGGGCTAATAAAGAAAATATAATTCAACCCTAGATATGAAAATTTATTGACTATGATTAATCAACTAAGATCCAAGAACTCATATTGTTGCCAAACATCTTTCAACATTTAAATAAAATATAATTAGGATCAAATATACCTTGAATTAGAAAAATTGGGATTTGATTGATGTGATATGATGTTATGATATAATATTGATACAAGAGATCTATAAATAGATTATGGATGCAAAGATAACCGAATTATAGAAGTTAATTTTTGGGGATGTGATTGTAATAATGATGTTGTCTATGGGTGCAATCATGTCTAACTTTATATGATTCTATACTAAATAAATTTGGACCTTCAACACCTAAAATACTTGCTTTCTTGATGATATCCAAATTGAAAGTACAATCTTAGTGATGCTAAGGATCATTGTAGGACTTGTTGAGCAAGGATTGAATTTCAAGACTCCCTTACAACTTAGCCAAGCCTCAAGACTAAGTTAATAATAATAGTAGTAAAAGAGATAAGGGCAATGGAATTTGATGTGTTGTGGAAATGAATTATGTTGAGGTGATTGTTGATTCTTCTTTGTTGAATCCCATTGTAAACCAATGAGTGACTATCAAATATATTTTTTGAAATTTTCCTTAATAATGGATGTAGATTTATGATGTGATGATGGTTATTGATTCTCAATTATATTTGATGATCACCGATAATGATTTTGAGACTTTATAAAACTATGAATTTATAATCCTGTGATTCTCTTAATACTAAAGTATCATATGATGATATTTATTTATACACAACCCAAGTTACATAATTCAAATTTTTGGTGTCCATGACAATGGGTAAAGGTCAAATCCCAATATTGTTATCTTTGGTATGCAAGGATTTAATTTTAAAAGAGGGCATGTTATGTAGCTAGGGATATAATATGAAAATATATTTAGATTGATGAAAATACTAACATGTGGTACACATCCCTGAAGCTAGTTATATTGGGTCATGTGGAAAGTTGTATAATTAATTATACTAGGTGATGTGTATGCCTACATTGGGGATTATGTGTATACCTCTCAATTATGTTATTAGGAGGAATTGCATATAAAGGAGGTTCTTATCATTATAAGCATTTTTGAAGAGTATGATATTTATTTATGATATCTTAGAGATATGTCAAGGAGTAGATTCTTTCATAAGGAGTATCGTATAGTGCTAGCTTAACTTAAGGGTGTTGTGCCTTGCACCCATTCCCTATTTTGGTATGCCAAAATGAGAGGCTCCTTTCTTCTTTTGGTTTTTCTTTCTTTTTTTCACTTGGTTTATCTTTTCTTATTTTACCTTTGTCTTTTTAGTTTGTCAAACCTTTGGGGTTTTTCATCTTGGCATGAAAGTAGAAACATCCCTAATCTTCAATGCTTGCATTCATTTCTTTTTTTGCATTCCCAATGACTCATCAATATTTTGGAGTTAGTCATCCTTGCATGGCTGCAAAGAATCCTCCAACTCCTCAATCCTTGATGCTTCAATGTAGTTGATGAGTTACCTCATCAATATTTCTAAGTTTACCGTGTTGGTATACCGATAGGAAAACTTGTGACACTTTGACCTCTAACATGGGATATGACCTATCCTCCACCTATCGTCAATACTACGTTCATTTCTTTGACAAGCATTAATGGTGATTTCGACACACATTTTCTTCTAATATTTTATTGTTTTTTTAATATTTATTTTCATTTTTTTTGCTCCCTTGTATCCCTACAATTTCCTTTGAGTTGTGAGGCCATTGACATATTCTAGAAATTGTAGTTGTGTTTGAAGTTCTAGTTGTTTGTGAATTTTCTACCATTTTCATGGGTTGGTGCATGTGTATTGTAGTGGTGGAATTTTCTTGTCGTGTGTTCCTTTGTGTCCTCCCCTGTGTCATTTCTAGGTAGTTTTTTGACCTTCACTTACATTTTGATGGTATTTTGTCTAGTTTTTCTTTGCTTGTATTGATCTTATTTTATTTTTCTTCGATGGGTCATTTGTGTTTTCTCATTTTGTTGTGTTTTTGGTTGTGTATTTGACCATCATTTTATTTTATTTTGTTTTGTGTTCCTTATTTTCTTTTTTTACCTTGGTAAACCTCGTTATTTTTTTGGAATTTCCTTCAAATTTATTTGTGAAATCATCACTATGCTTTGTCGAGATGTCAAACCATTTAATGTTGTTATGCCAATTTTGGTATGAGGTTGGTGTCTCTTTTGATCCCCAATCTTTGACATATCATATGATCTAATTATTTCAAAGATCATTGATTAGGATTACCTTGTACAATTTCCCTTTTTGCATGTGATTGGTTGTATCTCTAATCCCCAATCCTCGATAGTCCCTAAGTCACTACATATCCTTTTGGGCTCCTAATATTTTCCTTGTTGGTTAGATATTTTTGGTCAAAGGTGTGTGGTGTGCCCAAAATTTTATCCCTAACACTTTACATTATGACTTATAGGAAATATTGAGTCGTTGAGGTTCCATATTTTGGCTCAACCTTTTAGGTGTGAGCTATGCAACATGCTTGACAACTAATCCTCGATGCTTTATATTATGATCAACAAGTAGGATTAGGTCATTGGAAATTTTAATTTTAGTTTCCTTATAGGTATGAGGTATTTGGTATGCTTGATGTTTGATCTTTGATGTAAATTCCATTCACCTCAAGGGATATTGAGTCATCAACCATATCAATTTTTATTTTCTCTTGGGTAGATGTTGACAAATACTTTTTATCCTCAAGGCTTGATAAAATAGGATTTATTGTAGATATCAGACCTAGTTGTTCCCCTATACCTAGCATAAAATATGGTTGATTTTTGAAGCCTTATAGAGAACTAATAGTTAGCTTTTGGTTAATTTTTTATTTTGTATGACTAACCATAAGCACACTTATATATGTTTGGTGTTCTCCAATACTTGGTTTATGTGGGTTTTGTAGTGTAATGCAAGGAGGTCCTACTAAGATGAAATATGAATTCAAGGGGTACCACCCCCCTTCAAATATGTTCTCTCCATATAATAAAATTGGAGATACAAACTTGGGCCATGTAGATATTACAAAATTATTGTAGAGGATTCATAGACAAGGACACATAACCTTCATGGATCAAAGTTTTGCAGGCTTCGGATTGGTTTAGGTAGCTTCTTTCCCAATCCCAATGCAATATCCAAAGTTGGTGCTAGTTTGTACCAAGAATTATGATTAGAGGAAAAGGATGATATTTGGCCCATCTAGTGAAGTCATATTGGACATTAGTCCTGAGATGATAGAGAAGGTATTTGGTCTTCCTATGCATTCAAAATATGAAAGTAGTGATATGAAGAATGCTTTGAATTTTCATGAAAATTAAAACAAAATGGCCACCAACTTCATTAATGACCACCTTCTCCATGTACCAATAAATTTTGTATAAAAAATGGTAAAGGTGCAGCATAGGAATGAATTCAAATAAGATGATAAATATGTTATCACACTCCTTAGTAAGGTGTATGGGAATCCATATGCTAAATAATTCCATCCTTGGATGTGCTACTACATCCTGAAGATAGTGGAAGGGAAGAAGATCAATTGAGGAACTATCCTTAGTGACATTTTGCATGAAAAAACACTTGAACTACTGGAGGATATCATTTTGTATATGAAATTTGGTGTATCTATTGGCCTATCAAGCCAATTTTCCAAGGTTAAGGAGAGTTAGCTCTCTCCAATTAGGAGAAATAAAAGTGTACCATCATAATCCTCTACTCTAGTTAAAGGATATCCAAAAACCCTATTGCATTGTTTTTGATATATTAAGTAGCGTTTACAAGGTGTTGTACCCTTTACACGATGAGCCACAAGGGCCAAAAAAGATTAGGTCTAGAGAATCAAATCATTAACCACCAAAAAAAAAACACAAAAACAATAGACAGACAACCAATTACCAACGAACCAACAATAGACATGGCAGTAGCAAACTAACTAGCACCCTCCCAATTCTGAGAGAGGAGGTTAATAAAATCCTCCCCAACCCAGTTGGGGCCCTCCTCCATAGCCTTCTTATCCATCTCATCCTTAAGCATAGTAGAAAGGGTACCAGGCACATGGTGGATCATCTTGACAGTGAATTGAGTCAAACCAATGAATTTCTTCTCAAGCTTCTCCACCCGCTCCAACAACATGTTATAATCCTCCACTTTGTCCATAGTCTTCGCATTATCTACTTCCATAGCCTGGGGGTCTGAGGACTGGGTTGTTGAGTCATCCTTGAGCATCTTTTTGAAGTCAAAAAGTGACTAGGCCCTTCAACAAATTCCTCCTCCTCCTCTGTGTCTTCCTCCTTCCTCTTGCCTTTACTGTCAGACTGCTCCTCATCACTGGAAATTTCATTAACCAACACTTTCTTACTATTTTTCGCCAGCTTGTGGGATCTCCTAATGCTAGTATTCTCTAACCTCATCTCCACACTAGTCGCCACCATAGTGTCCCCTTTGGAATTTTTACCAACAATATTCTTCCCTTCATTGTCAGTGGTCGGCAGCTCCATCTGGCCTTTCCCTTCTTTTACTTTTTTCTTAGCTACAGGTTTGATGTCCATCTTGCAAGGAGCATATTTGATCTCATAGAGCCCAACCGCCCCTTTCAATTGAGCATTCCCCACACCACCCTTTTTCTTTTTGGCGAGAGGTTTAGGTTTGGGGGTTTCAGTATTCACCATAGTGGTTTTCCTTTTGGGGCCCTTAGACTCAGCCGGAGAGGGATTCACATTGGTCTGAATAAGGGGTTTGACTTGTTGGAACACAATGATCTACTGAGAGGGGGGTGAATCAGTAGATACCAAAATCTATCCCTTAAAACATTAGCCTTCAAAACCTTATGCAGATTACTTTCTTAGCTCCAAATAATTTGTGCAAATTTCTTACTCAAACTCTTACTATGTAGATTGAAAAATAAAGAATGCAAACATAAACATGCAATCAACTCAAATGCCCACAACACTAGATATATGCAAAAAACCCAAGATGGGAAAAACCATGGTGACAAAGGTTGCTTGAGTCTACTACTCAAATCCAGCATCACAAAATAAATCTTTGTTACAATGTTTTAGGGATACAACCCAAGAAAGCATCAACTACCTAATTTAGAAGCAACAACTACAAGGATGCAACGACACCCTGTTTTAAGAGCTACAACTCCAAGGATACAACAACACCCTAATTTAGAAGTAAAAACTTCAAGGAGACTACAATCCCCTTATCTGAGCTACAACTTGGTACATTGAGGCAACCACCTTTATGATAACAATTTCATATATGCATACATTGGTTCTGCCTAACCTATATTATTATATTTAGTACATTGTTGTACTTACTGCAACTCACACTCTACTGCTGAAGTTGCACTCTCAGCAACACACCCCTACTCTGTACTCTCCTCTACACATAGAGCAATCACTATTCTATCTTGCTACTCTGCTCTTCTTTCCCCCTTTGCAGTGTCTCATACATCTACACTATACACTCTCTTCTCTCTCTGCCTCTGTTGCACACTCAACAATACATAACTCTATTCAACACCCTATGCACTTGCAGATTTCTCACACACATGGTAGATACAACTCTCCAACAATTCTCAGATTGCCTTCTTTTTTCTTAACTCCACCGATTTGTAATCTCTTCCTTGAGATTCTCACCACCATTCATATCTTCTCAAATCTTCTGCTAGGGTTTCCTTAGCTTGCAAACTTCAGTAGCAAGCTACCTTTGCCTTGATCAACACACCACTATCCAACTAATCATTAAATCATCTTATAGGGTCTATAAGATATCTTCATTATCACTCTACCTCTGCATCAAGCCAATTCCACATTTAATTTGGTTACAGAGAATTTTCCTCATTCTCTCTGTCAAACCCTAAAATTTGATTATGCATTCAATGCATTCTTTTGTTCATATGATCTGATTTCGATCTTGATCATCTCTGTAATTTTTGTCGCCATATTGAAGATCAAATCTTCATTTTCATTGGTCGTTGGTGCAGCTTGACCAATTAATTCCTTCCACTAAGTTAGTTTTTAGTCTAAACCCTCGTTCACACCATCGTAGCCATTTAAGAACTCTGCTTTTGAATTTTGGCCATCGATCTTCTCCTTTCATGTCTTGATCATTTGATCCTCATTCACTGTCATGTCTTTAAATCCTAACCGTTGGATAAGCGGTCATTCAAATCTCCATCGTTGATCTATCAATCATGACCATCGCATATCGTTGAATTTCCTTTGGCCTTCAACTTCATACTTGTGATGCATACTCCTTCAGCAATGACCTTATCCTTCATAGCCATCATGTATCATTACATCAATTAGGACATCCACATCTATTTCCATGATGTGAAGAAACATAGCGATCACCATCCAATCGCATACCTTTGAATCTTCGTCGTCCATCACATATCACTGATATGCTTCAAACATCACCATTCCTATCCATGATGTAACAAAAATGTAGTGATCACCGTTGGATCAGTTGTCGAATAATCAACATTGTCCATTGCTATCCTATTGGTACTAACAACGGGTCCACCAAATCTCTGCAGGTTGGAGGGCTAACACCATGTGTTTGTCTCTGACATCATTCTCCACTGCCGCTCAACACCATTGCACATCGCTGAAAACTTGACTTACTTTGAACTCATAACCGCAATGAACTAAGACCATGCGATGCAATGTCATCCGTTGGATGTTCTTTCATCCAATCTCACCCATACATCACATATCGCTCAAAACATCTTATCGCTTCGCTTCACAATAGCAATGTGAAGCAATCAGGCGATGTGACGCCACGTGTCACTTGTCCCACCAAGGTACTATCCTCCATCACTGCATGTCATTTGATTACCTTGATTTCAACCGTTAAGCCATCTCCATCGTGTATTGTTGATCTTAAAACAAACTTCAACTTGCTTTCTGCGAAGTGCGATATCTAGTGATAGTCATTCATCATGTATCATTGAAACCAATTTTCAAAAGATATATGTGATGCTTGATATCCAATAGAACCCATCGGTGATAATAACTAGGTGACAAGGTGAAGGGGTTAGTCATTGAACAAACTTAAAGGCCATAAGTTATAACTTAACTGATCTGCAACCTTCAACTAGCAGTCAACAAAAAAATAGAACATATTGGCCGCCATGACTGCAAATGCATTAGGGTTTATCTGTAAACCCTAATATCACCTGAGAGAAAAAATAATGCATTCTTGGATGCATCCTTCACTTCTTGGACCTACAGAGCACATCACTGGAATGCTCTCAAAAATACCACATCGAATCTGGTACCTAATTTGTCATCACATACCTGGAAGCAACTGTTGTAGAAGGATGACAACAGTTTGTCAACTATACAACATATTGAGCACCTTGCTCTTTTTCACCAACAACCAATCCACATACTTCCAGAACCAGGTTCATTGCTCTCACATTCATCCTCTGAGCATCATATCATTTAGGTACACCATATATCTATCATCATACCAAGATCTCCCTTGCATGATCAATTCTACACTCTTTTGACATCAACGACACTTTTGACATCAATGCCAACCTTTTCACTTGTAGGATCAATTCCATCTCACTTCTTATCCTTTTTTTGTCATCAATGACAACAATATGCCAACAATCTCCCCCTTTGTCATTGATAGAAAAACCTAAATGCTCAATGATACTAATTAACCAATGTAACATTTGTACCAATATTATCTTTACTTTCTCCTTCTATTGCAGCTTTCTCCAATGCTCCTCTTTGAGAATTTGCATGACTTTCTCTCCCCCTTTGATATCAATGGCAAGGGGATCACTCCTCAGAAATCATTCTCCCCCCTTGACAAACAACGCAAAGGGTCTAGCAGTTCTCTAATATTCTCCTTTGAACTGACAAAGTGACTCCCCCTTTGACAATCCTTCTCCTTTGCTCATCCTTATGAACATCTACACAACTTTCTATCTTATGCTCTACTTTGAGCACTTTCTCATCCTTTCTCCTCTTCTTTCTCTTAGGTCACCATATTGTTGTAGCCTTCACTTCTTTTTATAAATGGAAAATGGACTTTGCTCCCCCTTTGACTGATACCAATTGGAAACATTTTTTGTTCTCATGTCAATTTTTGCATTCAACCTTTTTATTGCAATGGAAATACCATATGCTTCAACTATAATGTACCAATTAAAAAAAATATTTGATGTCAGTTGAAGTTCCATTACATGATCTGCACCAATTAGGTCTGATAACAATTATAGATATTTTGATTCATGCTCTATACCAATTGAATCATATACTTGACACCAATTGATGATATCATGTCCTGATACCGATTATCAATTTGATACCAATTGTGAATGTGTTCACTTTATACTATGTACCAATTGATATCCAAGACTGCACTATATCAAGTATAACATTGATTTGATACCAATAGCAGCTCCCCCTTAGACCTTGCTCCATTCTCCACTAGCTTTCATTTCAGGGGCTCTGTACCAACTAATCTGTTTTGAACCAATATGTAATGTTCTGATACCAATTTAAAAAAAAATATACATAACAGTTTCCTTTTAGCCATAACTCTTCTTGCATGTAAGAATCATTTCTCTTATTAGAGCATCTACACCACTTTTTCTTCAAAAAACTGATTTCAATGGTTGATATCATTTTTTGCAGCAAACTATCCACCATTTGCTAATTTTCTTACACCTTGAAAAGCATTTCAAGGAGAAAGAATGTGACCTTAAATCTGCAACGATCAAGTCGTTAGAAATTTTTAAAACATATTTTACATGACTTTGTCTCTTTCTCCATTTCCAAGGATGAATGAAATATCAATTTAGCTCCCCCTGGAACCATGCCCTATCACTAAAAATTAGTGATGTAAAGAAAAAACAACCTCATGGAGTGTTGTCTACCAGTATTTCTCTCTCTAGACCTTCTTTGATTGTCTTTTTGTTACACCTTCCTTCTTCACAAAAGTATGTGAACCATTGTTTACTTTGGAAGATGTATCCTTCCTTGTATTCTTCCTCTTGCTCTATATTGTAGGTCTTACAAGATCTAATCTGCAGTCTTTAGCTATGTGACCAAAGTTGTCGCACTTGTAGTATACTACATACATATTCCTTACATGAGCAAATGAATTTCTATTTACATATTTAGTGCTCCTTATAGGTGTAGCCCTAAAAACTCTAGCTCTATGACCATACTGATTACAAGCATAGCAATAACCATTAAAACATGAATTGTACTTGGTCATAGTGTTCCTCTGAATAGGATGAGGAGGTCCTCTTTGATTTGAATTCCTTGTATATCTCATCCTTGGGATTTCATTTGCATCAGCTCCCTTTTTATACTGCTTTTTCTTCAAGTTTCTAGGAACTGGTTTCTCCACCTTCTTATTTGCTATGGTCATCTTCTTTTGATAATCAGGAACTGAATGGTTGTTCTTCCTCTTTTCGGTCGCAAGTCTCTTTTCTTTTTCAACCTTCTTCTTATAAGCAGTGGGCTTCATTTCTTGTTTTGGTGTCATCACCTTAGTAGTGCCTTTTTTCGATCTTCCATTTCCAAAGGTATTTTCTTTGGAACAACTCATGCAGGATTTCTCATCCTTTGTACAACTTCCTTCTACTTTAAATCTATCATATAATTTTGCAAAAGCACTGGTAGAGGGACTCTTTTCCTTCTCAAAACCAAAACCAACCTTTTCTTTTGGTTTTGATGGATTTTGTGATTTTACCAATTCATCTAATATCTCAGAGCCACCTTTCAACTTTAGGCCTTTGTCAATCTTTTCCTTGGCTTTCTCCAAATCTCTTCTCAGAGCAACTATCTCTGCTTCTAGCTTCATGCACTCAATTGATTTAGACTATAGTTCAGATTTAACTACATCTTCTATCCTCTTAGCTTCCTCAACTTGTATTTTCAAACTAACTATCATTTGGTTAGAATCTGCAAGGCTTTTAGTTAGTCTTTATATCTCTTTTTGTGCATGAAACTTTTGTTCTTCATTTTCTTTTCTCAATTTCCTAATCTCATTCAAAGAACTAATGAGTTCACCTTCTAGTTCTACTCCTTCATTATCGAAGGTTTCATCTTTATCAGACCTCTCAATCTCTTCATCAAAGGTCATTGGAAATGGGTCAATCGCATAGAAACTTCCATGTTCATCATCTCATCTACCACTAACATCAGATGACCCTTTTTCTTCACTTGCTTGCAGATCCTTCTCATTCTCCTTACTGTCCTCTTCTTTCTTAGGATTTTCCTTTTTACTATGAATGCATTTAGTAGCTATAGGACTTATTCTACCAGACTTAAAAAAATTTAGTGGGTAGCTTACCTCTGTATTTTATAGAGCATCTTCCCAATCTCCTAATGTAATCAGCTTCCACTTCATCAAACTCCTCAAATCTAGAAGTAGATGATTCTTCCTCATCACCTCTAGCTGCACATTCTCTTCTGGATGTATCTATGGTCTTCTTATCCTCATTCAGCTTCACATTTTCAGACTCTCTTCCATATGTCTTAATCTTGGCCTACGCTAAACTCTCATCATATCCATACATCCTTTTCAACTTATTCCACACTTCATGTGTTGTTTGATAATGCACAACTTTCACCAACACGGAACTTGATAGTCCATGAAGAATTATATCTCTTGTTGTAGCATTATCCTTGTATGCCTTCTTTTCAGCTTCAGTTATTGGAGGTGTAGCAAAGACTGTAAATCCATTTACAACTGGCATCCTCACATCAACTCCTCTGGGTCCCAAATATCCTTCCATCAATGAGCTCCAAAAAATATATCTTGATCCATCAAAGATAGGTCCATCATATGCAAGTAAACTTTTTTGACCAACCATTGGGTTCACCTAATCCAAGATCTACCCCAAGCTAATTAAGCTTCTCCAAGGGAACCAGGGGCTCTAATACCAATTGTTGGAACACAATGATCTACTGAGAGGGGGGTGAATCAATAGATACCAAAATCTATCCCTTCAAACACTGGCCTTCAAAACCCTTATGCATATTACTTTCTTAGCTCTAAATAATTTGTGCAGATTTCTTACTCAAACTCTTACTGTGTAGATTGAAAACTAAAGAATGCAAACATAAACATGCAATCAACACAAATGCCCACAACACTAGATATACGTGGAAAACCCAAGATGGGAAAAACCATGGTGACAAAGGTTGCTTGAGTCTACTGCTCAAATCCAGCATCACAAAATAAATCTCTCTTACATTGTTTTAGAGCTACAACCCAAGGAATCATCAACTACCTAATTTAGAAGCAACAACTTCAAGGATGCAACAACACCCTGTTTTAGGAGCTACAACTCCAAGGATGCAACAACACCCTAATTTAGAAGAAACAACTTCAAGGAGACTACAGTCCCCTAATCTAAGCTACAACTTAGTACATTGAGGCAACCACCTCTATGATAACAATTTCATATATGCATACATTAGTTTTTCCTAACCTATAATGCATCATTAGATTTAGTACATTGTTTCACTTACTACAACTCACACTCTACTACTGAAGTTGCACTCTCAGCAACACACCCCTGCTCTGTACTCTCCTTTGCATATAGAACAATCACTGTTCTATCTTGTTGCTCTGCTCTTCTTTCCCTTTTTGTAGTGTCTTATACATCTACACTATACACTCTCTTCTCTCTTTTCCTCTGTTGCACACTCAGCAATACATAACTCTATTCAACACCTTGTGCACTTGTAGACTTCTCACACACATAGTAGATACAACTCTTCAACATTTCTCAGATTGTCTTCTTTTTGCTTAACTCCACCAATCTACAATCTCTTCCTTGAGATTCTCACCATTGTTCAAAAATTCTCAAATCTTCTGTTAGGGTTTCCTTAACTTGCAAACTTCACCAGCAAGCTACCTTTGCCTTGAGCAACACACCACTATCCAACTCATCATTAAATCATCTGATAGGTTCTATCAGATATCTTCATTATCACTCTACCTTTGCATCGAGCCAATTCCACATTTAATTCAATTACAAATAATTTTTCTCATTCTCTTTGTCAAACCCTAAAATCTAATTATTCATTCAATGCATTCTTCTGTTCATTTGATCTAATTTTGATCTCAATCATCTCTACAATTTTTGTCGTCATCTTGAAGATCAAATCTCCATTTACATTATTAGTTGATGCAGCTGGACTAATTAATTCCTTCCTCTAAGTCAGTTTGCAATCCAAACCCTCATTCACATCGCATAGCTGTTTCAAAACTTTGCTTTTGAATTCTAGCTGTCGATCTTCTCCTTTCATGCCCTAATCTTGTGATCCTCATTCACTGTCATGTCTTTAAATCTTGCCCATCAGATAAGCAGTCATTCAAATCTCCATCGGTAATCTTTCATGACCATTGTGTATCGTAGAATTTGCTTTGGCCTTCAACTTCATACTTGTGATGCATACTCCTTCAACGATGACCTTATCCTTCATAGCCATCACATATCGCTACATCACTTAGGACATCCACATCTATTTCCACAATGTGAAGAAACATAGCGATCACCGTCTGATCGCATACCATTGAATCTTCACAATCCACCACATATCACTGATATGCTATGAGCATCACCATTCCTATCCGTGATGTAACAAAAATTTAGCAATCACCGTTGGATCAGCTGTCAAACAATCTGCACCGTCCATTACTATCTTGTTAGTACTAGCAATGGTTCCACCAAATCTCTATGGGTTGGAGGGCTAAAGCCATGTGTTTGCCTCTGACATAATTCTCTACTATGGCTCAACACTCATCACGCATTGCTAAAATCTTGACTTACTTTGAACTCATAACCGTGATGAACTAAGACCCAATGATGCAATGTCATCCATTAGATGTTCTTTCATTCAATCTCACTCATACATCGTATATCACTCAAATCATCTTTTCACTTTGCTTCACAACAGCAATGTGAAGTGATCAGGCGATATGACGCCATGTGTCACTTGTCCCACCAAGGTACTATCCTCCATCACTACACATCATTTGATTACCTTGATCACAACCGTTAAACCATCCCCATTGCATATTGTTGATCTTAAAACAAACTTCAACTTGCTTTCTATGAAGTGTGAGATCTAGTGATAGTCGTTCATCACATATCGTTGAACCACAAACCAATTTTCAAAAGTTATGCGTGATATCTCGTAGAACCCATCAGTAATAATAATTGGGTGACAAAGTGAAGGGGTTGGTCACCAAACAAACTTAAAGGCCATAAGTTATAACTTAACTGACCTGTAACCTTCAACTAGCAGTCAACAACAAAATAGAAGAACATATTGGCTGCCATGACTGTAAACGCATTAGGGTTTATCTATAACCCTAATATCACCCAAGAGTAGAAATAATGCATTATTGGATGCATCCTTCACTTCTTGGACCTACAAAGCACATCACTGGAATGCTCTTGAAAAACCCACATCGAATCTGGTACCTAATTTTCCATCACATACTTGGAAGCAACTGTTGTAGAAGGATGACAATTTTTTTTCAACTAAGCAACATATTGAGCACCTTGCTCTTTTGCACCAACAACCAATCCACATACTTCCAAAACCAGGTTCATTGCTCTCACATTCATCCTTTGAGTGCCATAGCATTTAGGTACACCATTGATCTATCATCATGCTAAGATCTACCTTGCATGATCAATTCTACACTTTTTTGGCATCAAAAACACTTTTGACATCAATGCCAACCTTCTCAATTGCAGGATCAGTTCCATCTCACTCCTGATCCCTTTTTTGACATCAATGACAACAATATGCCAACATGACTTCCTCAATACGAATAGTAGAAATGGGTTTGGGCGGATAGAGAGCCAAATGGAAATGATAAAGCCTTAGGATGAGGCCCTGGTGGAGCGGCAAGGGTGGTGTTTCCTCAGGGTTTTGGGTAGCAGAGTCCAAACATTTCCCAACAGATATTTCTAAATCAGTGACTAAGAAAAAAGGAAAACTCAATAGCATTTTGTGGCGAAGATTATTTAAAAGAGACAAGTGATACTAATAGAAAACCTTATTTCTACCCTCTAGAGTCACATACTTCATTAGATCCAGACAAACCTAGTCCCACGGCCAAGGGAGAGCTTCTCTTTCAAAACCAAACTGGGAGCAGACAGGTTTTTCATTTTCTTTAAAGAAATCATTGAGGCTTTCATTGTCTTGGGCCTTGGTGTGCTTAGTGTACTTTCTAGTGCAAGAGAGCCTAGTTTCCTAAGCAATTACCTCCTCATTGACCTCAAAGAAGATACCTCCCATCGTAACCCTCTTGTCATTCCAGGAGCTCATGAACTACGTCGACATCCTTGCATCATGACCAACCAAACATTCCATTAATAGCGCTAGCCCTCCTTCGACATAGATATGTCAAACTAGAGGATCCTTTTGGAATTCCTCACAATTATCCAACTTTGTTCTCACCCTATCACCGCCCATTTTTCAGCACTTCACTTCAAGAACCCAAGAATCATGTGAGAGAAATAAGTTAAAATGTCTATCAATATGATAGGTCACCCAAAAAAACCCTTCTTTTAAGCTAGCCAGGATGAATCCCGGTAATCAAGATGATCTACAAATTACACACTTCAGGAGTTATTTCCAAAAAGGAAATCTCCACGGGCCCATTATTGAAAATATTTAAACACCTGTGGCAATGTTTGTGAAAAATGATGACATTGATAGGTTTACATTCCAAGTTGCAATTGCACAAGTACAGATAAAAAATTGTCGTGATGCCAAATTTAGACTTCCCTAAGTCTCTACCTTTTATCTTAATTAACTTTTTAGCGGTGTCGATGGGACTTAGCAAGAGCTCCAAGAGCTCCATGCAATAATAAATAGTCATATCAAATTTGAAATTGGAAGTCCATAAAGATATGCAAGGGATATGACAAGACCGCAAATTAAATTTGCGTATGGCCCAACCAAACTTAGTCGTTAACCTGTTGTACTTCCCATCACTCATTATTAGCTTCATAACCACAACCTTTGCCTCATTATTCAAATGTTGCCATGTAATTAACACCTCATCATCCATCTTCATCCACATCACCCAAAGAATAAATATGTGGACCACCCATAAAGCCTTGACAATTGCAATTTTAGATAACATCATGGTTAACTAAGGTGCCCTATTCCTTAAGGATAATACCTTGTAGTTCTAGTGGTAAGTTCCCAATATTCCTCCAACACTTGGAAATACTCCAGTAAGAGCCAATATTAGCCAAGGCGTTAGCAACTTGGTTTCCCTCATGAAAGATGTTAGTAAAGATCTTCATATCTAGCTTCGACACCATGTGATTTATGTCTAACAAGATATCTCTGGTGTTCCATCCTAATAATCTACCACATTTGATAGAATCAATCACCGACTTGGAATCCCCTTCCATGTGTAGTTTCTTTATCCCCATAGTAACAGCTAACTAGACACCCTTTAGTAGCGCCCTAGCTTCCGCAGTCATGGAGGTCTGAATCCCTATACCCACCAAGTAACCAGCCACAAAGTTACCCCTGCAATCCCTAATAATGCCCCCAATGCTAGCCCTGCTCAGGTTCCCCTTGGCCACACCATCGAAATTGAGTTTACGCCATCCACAATCTGGGGGTTTCCAAACTATGTCCCGCATAACTTGGGCCTTAGAGTTGTCAAAGGAGTTGATCTCTAGATTCCTATTCCAAGCTTTATCCATTTTTATCTCCCACTCAGTAGGAGCTTTGTCCAGGGTTTTCCCATTGTAAATCGAAACATTTTTTGAAACAATTCTTATCCCTATTCCAAATACCTCCTTAGGGATCATCTCAATATTCCTGAATATCTGGTTGTTTCTCTCTTTCCACAAGCACCAACATATGATGGGGGGACCTGGTTCCAAATCTCTCTAGGGATAGGATGTTGAAAGGGCCCATACTAGCCCAAAATGAAGGATTTGATGTCCCTACACATAGTCCAATGGGTGCCTAGCTTTTCAAAAGCTAGCTCCCAGACACCAATAGCAAATGGGTAGTGCAATAATAAATGTTTAATAGAATCTTCATTACATTTATACAACACCTATTTGGGATCTGAAATCCCCTTTTCCTTAGGTTATCCAGAGTTAGGATCCTGTTGTGATAGGTCGTCCACCAAAAGAAATTGATTTTTGGAATCATGTGCTTATTCTAGACCTATCTCCAGGGTCTGTTATCATCACCCTAAACAAATAGTAGATTGTAAGTCATTCTGACCAAAAGATTGCCCTGCCTATCTTTAATCCAGTAGAATTCATCCTCAAAGTTGGATAGAGGTAATCTGGTGAGGGAGAGTGACTCTTGCAAAGACTTGCCCAGATTAAACAACTTTGAGGACAAAGGGCAGCAAAGAAGTAAATGTTTCCACCACTTAGCACCCAGCTGACCAAGAAGGTAGTCGCTTATGTACTTACCAAAGAAGAGTTGTGCAGGTCTCATTAGGTTCCTAAAATCAAATTGCAAAAGGGGGGGTCAAGCAACCAAGGGTCCTCCCAAAATTTGATGTTATTACCATTCCCAA
>VDFB02109042.1:57030535-57098499 GCA_007258455.2 Sequoia sempervirens
TACAAACTCTAATACCATATTAGAACTTAAAGAAATAATAAAATATACACCAACAAAATTAGACAAAACTGTCTATCTATTCACTAATTACATACATTATATAACCATTTAAAATTACAACTAATTTTATCATACTTAAACTTCAAATTAAGTGAAACTAATTGCCAACCTTTTAAAAATCTTTTTCTATTATGAAACTAACACTACCTTCTTTTTAGCGCACTGCCAGCACCATACTTTTGGATTTATTCATGAATTCTAGTCTGAAGAAATGAAACTGAATTACCACCCACATTCCTTTGCATAGGAAAGGGATGGGATAATCTGATTAGATAAACGTGAGGCTTTCATTTCTGTTGGTTGACCCGTCTCTGCAATTGATTTTAAAGGAAGTCTTACTGCTTTTGGTTCTTTTTCAATGTAAGACCCGTCTCATTAGTTGTCACTAAATAATTGTTCTTCTTTTCATTTTTTTCAATGTAAGAAAAATGAAGGGTACAATATAGAGGTGTCAGACAGGGACAACCAGTGTTCGGTTCAAAATCAAACTTCAATGAATTATAATAAATTCGTTTCAAATCATTAAAATATATTAGAATTGATTTTTTTTTTTTTTTTTTGGCGTTGTTTGTTTTACAAGATAGTATTAATATTTATTTAATTTAACTATTAAATGTTTTTTTCTGATTGTTAAATAATTTAATGTTTAAAAATGGATAACAGTGTTTTTAGATTCAATTATGTTTGTTTTTCAATTGATGATTTAAATCATACTTAATGATTCATGTTAGAGGAGTGTGATTCTAAATATCAATTGAAAAACAAACACAGTTGAATCTAGAAGCAATTTCATCTAATCTACATGGACTGTGGAAAACTCATACCTATTATTGTTTAAAAATAGCTCTTGCAATGAAATTTCAGAAGGTCAATTGAAAGAAAAAACATGGTTGAATATAGAACAATCTTATCTAATCCACATAGAGGGCAGAAGACTCATTCCTACTATTGTTTAAAAAGAACTCTTGTAATGAAATTTTGAAAGGTTGAATGAAAAAACAAAGAGTTGAATTTAGAAACAATCTTATCTAATCCACATAAATGATAGAAAACTCATGTCCACAAATGTTTAAAAATATCTCTTACAATAAAATTCTCAAATATTAATTGAAAAATAAACACAAATGAATTCAGAAACAATCTTATCTAACCTTCATTAATAGTAGTGACAATGAAATTTTGGAAGATCGATTGAAAAGTGAACACAATTGTATTCAAAACCATCTCCATAGAAAACTCTTACCTACTATTCTTTAAAAATATCTATTGCAACGAAATTCCATACTCTGAAATTAGGAGCCGTGTTTGACCAAAGCTGTAAACAATGCAATACAAACGAGTCAGGTAATATTTAAAAAGAAATAAAAATAAAAATTGGGTTACCTTTGACGAATTAAACGTAGTAGTCTAAAACTTGAACAGTTAAACAATTTAAGTATTTAAATGGGCTCAATCCAGGCCAAGAAAGTCATTTATACAAAGCAAAATGGTGCCTAATTACCACCCCCCAAGTGGTTCACAAAAATTCTCATGGTGCAGCACAGTGCTGCTGTTTTCCCTGCTGCTTAATGGGTTATTGCTTCTTCGTCCACTCAATCATGGGCGACTGTTGGGCAGTGATATTTGGAAGGGCAGAGGGTTGAGCAGAAGTCCACTCAATCATGGGCGACTGTTGCGCAGTGATAGTTGGAAGGGCAGAGGGTGGAGCAGAAGAGCCGCAGAGGAAGCAGAAGCAGTAGCAGAGTACCAATGCTCCGGCCATGGTTACGTGTTTGTGGATACCTTCATAACAGACGACAAGGGATCGCCCGTTTGTGAATGTAATGCCTGCTACACTGGGCTTGACTGTTCACAGCTCATTCCAGATTGTGTGGTAGACGCCAACACGTTAGTCATGCTCTCTTGCTTCAATGCACCATTTTATCTCCTTTGCAGACCCATTTTATACTGTTAAATTGTGAAAGAACTTGTGCTGAAAATTATAGTTTTGGTAAATCCATTTAGTTTGAATTAATAGAGTACAATTATTTAGATTAGTTGTTAATAGATCTTCCTATAGGAAAATCTCTTTCTATGTTTAAAATTAAATATGTCTGGAATATATGTATCTTCAAATTGATTTTAGATCTAAAAAAATCCACATAAACTTATGGTATTCAACAGAACATATTGATAGTTAAAAGAGTCTGATAGCTTCCTCTTCAAAAAGTCCTTGTGGAATCTTACCTTTGCCTATTTAAAGACTAGGAGTTAAAATTTTCACCTACCCGTCAAACAAATTTTTTGTGACAGCTATCTATTCAAATATTAAGATATATGTTATTTCAAATATATATTATAGATTTAGATATGTATATAATTATAATTTTATATAATTTTTGATAATTTATAAAAAAATCTTTTGATAAGATATTATCTTTTTAATTATATTTTGTAACAAAAAATCTGTAAATACAGTCATATAGCCATCAAATTCATATTCTGATGTAAATAATATCAGTTTAGGATGTAATTTTCTTATAATAGATAAATATGAGGGAGGCAGGCGGGGTGAGGGAAGGATGGATGTGGCAAGGGAGAATTTGCATGCAAATTAGTTATAGATGAAATTTCAATTATTTAATATTATTTAATTTAAAATTAATAAATAATAATTCAATATTTTATTTTTATTTTTTTGGATTGAACATATGTATATAGATTTTTTTTTCTTGTATATAATTTTTTTTAAGAATATGTAGAGGAGAGCAATCATTCAATACAAGTATGAAAAGTTTTTATGAAAAATAGTCTTAGAGGAAATTTCAATTATTTTATAATATTTAATTTAAAATTAATAAATAATAACTAAATATTTTATTTTTGCTTTTTGTTGGAACATAAGTATATAGATTTTTTTTCTTGTATACAATTTTTCTAGAATATGTAGAGAAATCATTTGACCCAAACATGATAAGTTTTTAAAACCTTTTTTATGAGTTAGTTAGGATTCAAACTTAGAATCATCTATTTGATGTTGGAGTGCTCTATCTTTCTTGTGAGTAATTCATCTACAGGTGAGGATCATTTTTCAACACCCACTCTTGACCCCACATTGCCAATGTTGAGGGCTCATAGCCTTGATCTAGCTATGATATAATGTTGAACCTTTTTCGTGGACCACCTAAAATTGTTCACTTGCTATTAGGATGCTCTATCACTGAATTACTAGCCCACTTGTGACTAATCCATCTATGGTTTAGGTGTGGCTCATTTTCCAACACCCCCTTTGAGTCATACTAGAAAGGATTCAAGTTCTTATCCTTTGTTTGGCTTGATAGCAATTTGTTGAAATTTTTTTATGGATCAACTAGAACTCAAACCTAGGACCACCAATTTGCAATTGGTGTGCTCTATTGTTGAACTACTAGCTCACTTGTGACTAATTTATCTATGTTTTGAATGTCACACATTTTCCCATGCCTCCCTTGAGTCACACTATGAGTTGTCGAGGCTCCTAACTTGATTTGACTCTATTTGTTAGACCTTTCTCATGGATCAACTAAGACTCGAATCCAGACCCACCTATTTGTTACTAGAATGTTTTACACCTAAATTACTAACTCATAACTAATTTATTTACAACCCAAATGTAATTCATTCCTTAATGATTTTAAATAAAAAACAATTACATAGATTTTAACCGTTTGGCTTCCACGTGAATTAAAGACTACGTGTCTCCGTATTGAGATCTTTTAGAAGCTTCCTCCTTTATTTATTGTCATTTAAGCTCATATGATAATGTTTTAGAAACTGCCTGATCTGTTTATGATATTTTAGAAACAGGTACTCATCTTATGATAGACAATGTCTATACAAGTGACAATTTGCACCTTTGACCGTATTTATTAATTAATTGAAAATAAAAAATGCCTTCACTTTTTATTTTCAATTAATTATTAAATACAATCAAAAGTACGCATAGACAATTCCCGTATGATATCATAATTAATCTCTTTGACCATCCTTAATGAAATTTACCACATGTTTAGTACTTACATTTAACAACCTAAACAAATATTCATGCCCTTTAGAGGGCCTATTCTTTTCTTAAATCTTCATCAATTCCTCTCATTCGCTAACAAATATTCTTATCTAATGTTTGCATGACAGAGGAGATCCTGTTTTCTTAGAGCCATTCTGGATTGCAAATGCGGAGGCAGGGGCAACTGTAGTACCAGCCTGGTACCGAATGAGTTACGACATAAACGACAATTTAGAATACTCGGCCATATCCCCAGAGTTGGAGAAACAGATTCGTGCCATTCATGAGCTGGTTGGAAACGCAGTGACACAAGGCAGATATATTGTTCTGGGAACAGGTTCTACCCAGCTTATCAATGCCGCAGTTCACAGCCTTTCTCTCACTCACGCTTCAAATCCCTCCAATGTCGTTGCGGCTACTCCATATTACGGGGTAACTTCATTTCTTCCTTTTTTGGAAAGGTTTTCTTTATTGATTGTTCAGAGCACAGGGTTGCTGTCGAGTTTAAACAGCACATTCTAATTGTTTAGATGGTTTATCTCAAATCGCATTCACTTTTTCAATATGATTTATCTATTAATATGATTTAAGATAAACCATTTAGAATGTGTTGTTTCAACGACGCAGAGAGTTTGGGAAAGTTTTCTTTATTGATATCCTTGTTTTACAGGATTATCGAGATCAAACAGAAATGTTCGACTCGGTGGACTCTGTGTGGAAGGGAGACGCGAGAGCTTGGATTAAAAAAGCAAAGTTTCTAAATTCCTCTACATTCATTGAATTTGTTACGTCCCCAAACAACCCAGATGGTCTGTTGGAGAGAAGCGTTCTGACAAGTAACAACGTAAGAGCTGTTTACGACCGTGCCTATTACTGGCCTCACTTCACTGGAATCCCTCGCCCAGCCAATGACGATCTTATGCTTTTCACACTCTCCAAGGTCACGGGTCATGCAGGCTCCAGACTCGGGTACGAACTCCATTCTTTTTTTCGCTTCACATTAGAGAATTTATATAGTACAGTTCATCTGAAATTTCTTTTAGTAATGTGAAAACATTACCTAGAGTGTTACTGAAAAAGCAAGAATTCTGAAATTTTGAAGGTGGGCCATCGTTAAAGACTACGATGTATACACGAAGATGTACGACTATATTCAAGAAAACACGTTGGGTGTATCGCACGACACGCAGCTACGAGCGACCACAATATTAAAAGCAGTTATAAATGGTTACAGAAAGAGAAATCCCAGAAGATCAGAAGACGGCCAAAAAAAGGAAAATCAGTTACTTTTCCACTACGCTTACGATGTAATGAGAAACCGCTGGCAGAGACTGGAGAGAATTTTCAGTGACACCGACCGTTTCTCTCTTCAGAGTCTGGAGTCTCGTTACTGTACCTTTTTCAGAAGGGTCACCGGCCCCTCACCAGGTAAGCAGATTAAGATATATCAATATATATTTCCTTCTGCTAAGTTGCTATGAATAGTACCTGCTTTATAATATACAGAAGAGATTGTAGAGCTCAGATAAAAAAAAAATGTAAATTGTTTTCAGCATATGCGTGGGTGAAATGCGAGAAGGAGGAGGAAAGTGATTGCGCAGGGGTGCTTTTGAAAGGGGGCATCATCGGACGGAATGCCAGTAGGTTTGGGGCAGATCAACGTTATGTTCGACTGAGTTTGCTGAAGCGAGAGGACAACTTTGCATTGGTGGAACGCCGCCTTCAGGCTCTGGTTTCTCACAACTAGTTCTCGGCCGTGGCCACATATTGATACACATTTCATTCCAGACCGTCATTACTAACAACTAGCATGCCAATAGGTATAATATAAAATTCTGTATGCTGCAAATAAAGCGTACTGTCCATCCAGGCAGTAGAACGCACCTTGCATCTTTTTATTTTTAATCAACTGATAAATACAGTCAAATGTATATTCTGATGTGTAATTAGACATCCATCTAAATAAAAAAAAAATTATTGATATTACTATCTAGACATTAAAATGCACTTTTCTTATTTATTAATAAAGTGTTTATATTTTCAATTAATTAATACAAACAGTCAAATGCACATTCTGATGTCAGGATAAAAGTTCTTCCAAATAAAATCAAAGAGTTGTTGATATTGCTATGATCTAATATATTAGACTTACTAATATAAGGAGAAATGTGTAAAAAGTATTTAACTTGTTTACATGAATATTTATTTTCAAAAATAATAATATTTTAGTTATATGAAATATTGGTTTGATTTTTTCAACTCATCTTTATGCCGATAGGCGTTCCACTACAATGCCAGTTTGTCGTGAATTTCCATATACATAAAAACGTCCATCGGAAAAACAATTTTTACCGGCTAACAAACATTAATAAAGGGGGCTTTAGAGGATGTGTCTACCAACATGGATACAACGTGGATGACTTTTGTGAATAGCATGGAAATTCATTAAATATCAAACCCGCCACTGTTGGCAATTACATGCAAATCATTCCGTTGCTGTTGCGAATTTTGGTCGTTTTTCATTCCTTACATGCAAATCGTTCCGTTGATGTTGCGAATTCTGGTAGTTTTTCATTCCTTAACTTTTCTTTTAGTAGCAGATTTACATTTCCTTCAATAGCAAATTTACTGTGTTGTAGCATTTGCTTAAACAAATGCATTGTTTTGCTTACATATATTTTGCATATCTTATTAAATTTCTCTTCCTCAAAAACCTTTCGCTCTTTCTCACACAGATTCGACGTGTCTTTATTCACTGTTGCTTATTTTTCCTCTCAATTTTTTTCTCTTTCCATGCCGCTTTACAAAGATTGAAAGCGACCTTTTGTTATTAAATGCAGGGCCTGCAAGAAACAAACTTGTATATTGTTATTTAGTTTCATTGTTCTCAACCTTTTCGTTCACCTGCTATCAGAGCATAATCAGTATCCTCGTCAAGCCGCATCATTTTCTCTTTCTCATCCTGTTTGGCTTGATAACTTTTTTGTCTATCCTTGTGATCCTTTTTGTGCTTCTTATGGCTAAGAATAAAAATAAAATAGAAAAGCATAAATAAAATTATACCTAGGGCATACTCAAGAGGCTTGTTTGCAGTAAGGTTTCTCGAGAAGCCAGAGCAGCTGTTAATTAAAGTGGTTTGGTTGAAACTTCATACCTAAATCAAAGTCCCCCTAAGCAATAGTCACGCAAGCTGATGTGTAATCTCGGTCTGCCTCCTCTGCATTGTGAGTGTAGAGAACTCCTTCAAAACAGAGGGAAGCTTGTGCATACTCTACAATTGCTTAACCCTACTTGTATTACTAATGTTATCTGAAAAAATTAAGATGAAGAAACCAAGACAGTAAGTCTCTTAATAACAACTACTAAATGCCTGGAAACTACAATAGCATATGGTTTCTCAACTTGAAGAGTAGAGTTATGGTACTGTGTTCTGCATGTGAAGGACTCTCTGGGAATCCTTTTAAAAAGTGCAAACTCAAAATTTATAGTTTTAGGCATTACCAGAAAATAAAAATTCAGTTGTGAAGAAAAATGGCATCTATAGCTATCAGAAAAGGATTAGTCAAACTTGATAATGATGTAAGGGAACCAGAAGGGTGTAAGTGAGAGGAGACAAATAGAATGCAATATGTATTAGAAAATAATGAACTGACTGATTTAAATAATGAAGAATGTAACAAGAATTTACAGGAAATCAGGGAGGATAGTCCTCATAAAGAAAAAAACACAGAGATGCCATGGAGAAACTTGCTTGTGGGTGAAAACTCAAGCAAGTGTGAGCAATCTTGTCACTTAAACTACTCCAATAGCAATTACAAATGCTCTAAGCTACTTAGGCTTGATAAAGAAGCATGAACCAACTCTAGTATTAAATCAAATGACCCTTTTCTCGCTCACAACCCAATTCCCTTGTTACTGCACTTGCAACGGTCACGAGGAATTCATAAAAATATAGGCCAAATCTCTTTTCCAGCCTTCTAGATTCATAAAATGCATTCCAATTTATATAATTCGGGTGTACAATGGCTATACATAACCTTACATTGGAATATGTAGTTGAAAGTTGAAACAACCAAGAAAAATGAAGAGACATAAAAAACTGGAATGTCATGGGAAGTGTTTTTTAGTGCAGGACGAATTTGCCACTTTTTTACATTGGTGAAAACATTTTGATCTCTCTTCTCTCTGTCGGGAGGGCCCTTCCATCCTAACTAAGTCTACCTTTAATTTTGGCAACATATCTGAGCAAGTTGGAGTGGTAATTTTAGATAGCAGATTGTAAATTACCCTTCCTCCATTCCATTGCCTGCACTGCATTCATCCTAGCACCATCATCTGGCATCATACTGCTCTCCATAACCGCTTGAGCTTGAGGTCATTATTAGTAGTCTAGAATTTTTCCCTTCTGACCCCAAAATATCCTCTCTAACCCAAGAGCATAACAAGGGAAAAGACTTATAATACACAAATATCTAATAAAGTTCGATACTAATTATTTTAGTGATGGACTTAATTCGGTTGCATATAAGATTTTTTTATAAAAAGGGTAAAAACTTTATTCAAATTCAGTAAACAAGCATTACAAATGTAGCAAGAGACCATGGTCTCCAAGAAAAGCCAAAGCCAAAGACCAGAAAGAATACAACCAAAACCATCAACCATCACCATTCCCCTCCCTATCCTCATCAAGAGTTCTCTCAAGATCAAGACGGAGCTCCGGAGGCACCAACTCCCACTCCTCAATTCGCCAGCCCTTAGCATGCTCAGAAGCCCATTTCGCCAA
This sequence comes from Sequoia sempervirens, assembly GCA_007258455.2. Lineage (NCBI taxonomy): Eukaryota > Viridiplantae > Streptophyta > Pinopsida > Cupressales > Cupressaceae > Sequoia > Sequoia sempervirens. The sequence continues at coordinate 57,039,403 of VDFB02109042.1, forward strand.
GCAATCAGCAGCCCTATTCCACTCCCTTGGAATATGCACAAAAGAAACCATCTCCATTAGTGAACTAACCCGCAAAATCTGTTGCACCACCCCAGCCAACTGCCAGCTGACACCATCCACTTTCTGCTCGATAAGTAAATTGATCAAGACCTGGGAGTCGGATTCACAAATTATCCTTCTCCATCCCAAAGCATGAGCCCTCTCAAAAGCACAAAGTATGGCCAACCCTTCCATCAGGTTGATAGTTTGAACTCCATCATAAATTGAAAAGAGAAAAACAACTGAACCAGAATGATCCCTGCCAATTCCTCCAATACCAGCCGGCCCCGGGTTGCCTCTGGAGGACCCATCAGTATTAATCTTCAGAACCCCAACCGGGGGGAGTTTCCATCTTCCAGACCTATGAACTTTCGGCTTCATACGCCGCTCGCGCTTACCACAAGCCGAAGCCAAGGACAACCCCTAAAGCCCCAATCTCTCCACCACCTCAGCGTCCCTTTTCTCCAAAGGGAATTCCACCTCACACTTAGCTTCCACTGTCTCATGAATCATGCCCAAAATTCGTTGCCAAATTTGTTGCACCAACTTCTTTTCTCCACGAAATATCCTCTGATTCCTTTCCAACCAAATCTGCCATTGCAGGAAGAAAGACCCCACTGACCACACTTCCTGCAAAAAAGAGGCCATAGAAGGAGGCCTGCCCAGCCTCTGCCAGAACTCAATCAATGAGGAAGCATGAACACAAGGACTTTTCCAAACGTCCCACCAAAAGTGCCAAAGCTGGAGGGAGAAATGGCATCGGAAAAACAAATGAGCAGAGTCCTCCTCATTAGCCCCACACAAAACACAGATAGACAGACCCTGGAAGCCTCTCTTCCGAATATTGTCCCAGGTCAAACATCTATTCCAAGCCAACATCCAAACAAAACAATTACATTTAGGCCAAAAAGACTTATTCCAAGCCTTCTTCCACCATTGGATTTCTTCCCCATCCATCCTGGGGGACAGTAACGCCCAATATCCAGAAGCAACCGAAAAATCCCCTCTTGGATTGGGAGACCATGCCAATACATCATCAGCTTGGAGAGAGCTACAACGCCTTCTGGAAAGGATACTTTGCAGCTCAGCACAATCTTCTGGCAAACGAACATCCGGCCACTCATCAGGAGACTTCCATCTGGCCACCTCAAGCAGACCATGAGAGGAGACAGATTTAAAATCTCTTACTCGAGACCACCCAGCCTCAAGAAATCTCTGACAGAGGTTCAACAAGTGAGGATACTGAGAAATGATGGGGGGAAATCCATCCCAAGAATCTGACCAGAACTGAACCTCAGACCCCTTCTTGCAAATCCAAAATAACCCTTCCTTAATAAGCGCAGCCCCTTTCTTTAGAGTGTTCCATATGACCAAGCCTCTCCCAACGAGGGGGTAACGAGGAATTTCAGACTGAGGAATCCCAGGAAAATACTTCTGGGAAAGGATCCTAGCCCAACTTTTATCCTGCTCCTTACACCACCGCCAATACAATTTCGCCGCAAGAGCCACACCAGTCACAGCCATCTGCCGCAAACCCAAGCCACCATATGACTTTGGGCTGCAAACAACCTCCCAACGAACAAGACTCCATTTGGATGACTCCAAGCAACCCGCCCATAAAAACTGCCGAGTCACAGAATCTAAGTCCTTAACAAAACCCAAAGGGGCGACTTGCACCATGCATCTGTAAATGGGCAAGGCCTGAACCATTGATTTGATTAGCTGAACCCGACCAGCAAAGGATAACCACCGATGAGTCCAGTGACTAACCTTCGCCCGAAATTTGTCCAAAATACTCTGCCATGACTCCCTAGGCGGTCTTCCCACCGAGATAGGGATACCAAGATAGGTCAAAGGAAGGGTCCCAATCTGGAACCTCAAAGTTTGGGCAATCCTCTGCTGAATACGGCCCGGAGTGTTGAAGAAGAAAATAGAAGACTTATCCTCATTGATCAGTTGACTAGAAGCAACCAAGTAAACATCCAATACCCTACGTAGATTCGCAGCCTCCCGCATTGTAGCCATACCCATCAGAGCAGTATCATCCACAAACTGAAGGTGAGTCTGCGGTGGTAAATTTCCTCCCCACCACCAACCCTGAATGATACCAGACGCCACGTTCCATCTAATCAATCTCCCCAATCCTTCGGCAAGAAGAATAAACAAGTAGGGAGAAAAAGGGTCCCCCTGGCGAAGCCCCCTAGAGGCACCAAATAACTCAGAGTGATTCCCATTAATCAACACAGAGAAGGAGACCGACGTAACACAACTCTTAACCCATTGAATCCACTCCTCTGCAAATCCAAAATCACCAAGGACCTGCCAAAGGAATGACCATCGAACTCTGTCATAAGCCTTAGCCATATCCAATTTTATAAACATTGCCTTTTCTTTGGAGTTGGCCATAGAATGAATGGCTTCAGTTGCAATAACAATCCCATCCAGAATCTGCCTACCAGCAACAAAACCACTTTGCTCTTCAGAAATTAACTCCTCAAGCCCCTTTTTCAACCTGTCAGCAATTAGCTTAGAGATGATTTTATAAACTACATTACACAGAGAAATGGGCCGAAAATGACTTAACCTATCCGCGCCCTCACGCTTGGGTATAAGAGCAAGAAAGGTAGAGTTTAAGGCCCTTAACATCTGCTTGTTCTTCTGAGATTCTTGAACAACTGCCAGTAGGTCATATTTGATTATGTCCCAAAACTCTTGGTAAAACTCGACTGGAAAACCATCCGGACCAGGAGCCTTCCCCTTCTGCATTTGGAAAACAGTCCCTTCAAGCTCTTCAAGCGAGATATCCCTCATAAGATGATGGTTCAAATCCCGAGACACAAGCTGAGGAATACAGGAAAGAACTTGTGCCTCCTTAGGAGACCCCCCTTGGGAGTCCTCTTTGAAGAGAGAAGAAAAAAATTGCCTCACCTCATTTGAAATTTTCGGGAAGGAAGAAAGAAGTTCTCCCCTATCATTCACGAGACCAGAGATAGCATTCCCATGTCTCCTGGCTTTCACCGAATTGAAGAAAAATGCAGTATTTTTATCCCCTTATTTTAGCCATTCTATCCGAGCCTTCTGCTTCCAATACATTTCCTCCCTCAGCTCCCACTCTTCCAAATTTCTCACAGCTTGTGCCTCGGCCAGAAGAAGCTCACTCGTCACCCCTTCCTCCCTTAACTGCCTTGTGATACTATCCAACTCAGCTTGAGCCAACATCTTAGCATGGAAGACGTTCCCAAAGCACTGAGAGTTCCAACGCTTAAGCTTATATTTAACATATTGAAGTAACTTGGAAAAAGTATACATTGCCGTACCATAAGCAGGCCTACCATTCCTCCACCATTCAGCCACATAATCCCTCAGAGAAGGCTCACGCAACCACATGAGCTGGAACCTAAAGGAAGGCGAACGCGGAGCCTGAGGAGAATCAATGGCAAGCTTGATAGGCCAGTGATCAGAGCCTCTCCAATCCAAGATCTCAGAGCAGGAAGACCACAACCCACCAACCCAGTAACAGGACACCAGGAAGCGATCCAGTCTTTCAACAATACCGAACTCCCCCACTCACCGATTATTCCAAGTAAACTGACCATTATTGGGCTTGATATCAACAAGATTTAAAGAATTAATGCTATCACGAAGCAACAATGCAGAGGGCTCCAGCCTAACAGTACCACCACGCTTCTCAGATAGTGCACTGATAGCATTAAAGTCCCCAGCCATAATCCATGGATGGAAAGGTGACATACTACGGACAAACCTGATATGGGACCACTGAGCTTGCTTACCACGAAAATCAGTAGGAGCATAAATGTTAGAGAAGAGGATAACCTCCCCCGTCTCAAAACTAGTAGCAAGCATAGTCATAGTGGATTTAGAAGACATCCACCAAAGAGGTCGAATTTTCCGTGGATTCCAAAAACAAGCCACACCCCCAGAAGAACCATGAGCACCAATACATTGACACTCCCCGCTCCTCCACAGCCTAGGAGCCAAGCTAAGCATACTTTCAACAGATAACTTAGTCTCCTGCAGAAAAAATACATCAGGACCATGTTTGCGAACTAAATCATGAACCGCTTTTTGTCGAGGGCTGCTATTCAAGCCCCTTACATTCCATGAAAGAATAATCATTTCAATGGGCTCGAAAAAAGAGAATCCAGAGTCTTTACCGACCCTAACTCCACCAAATTCTCACCTGTCAATTTTATCTTTTCCACATCCTTCTTCCTACCAGGTTTAGCAAATTTCTCTGCCCCTCCTTTCTTTATATCCTTTTGCAAGATGCCCAATTTTGGAGGCTTGGGCCTCTTAGCCGAATCCGAACCCGCATTATGCCTAGGAAGAGAAGACTCCTCACCCACTGTTGGAACAATTGCCAGAGAAACCGGAGCCTCTGAAACCTCTGATGGTTGAATAGTGTCCGTGTGCATACCATAATCACCAAGAGGTTCCTTAGAAGATTCCATAACAAGGTCTTCCTGAGCAAGCCCATCCGACCCCTGCCCCAGATTTAATAGACCAGGGTTCACTTCCTGTTGACTAAGATCGTCCAAAATCTCAAATTTGTTAAAAGTACCCTCATCTTGCCTTTCCTTAAAAGGTCTCTTTTGCCCCCTGTTCCTATTCCGAGCCTTGACCGGCACAAAACCATCAGAACCAGCCTCCACATTAGAATCAACACCCTTCCCCTTATCAGCCCCCGGAATGTTGCGAGAAGGCAATGAAGATTGGGGCTCCACGGGCTTATATCTTGGACATTTCCTCAAAAGATGGCCATATTCATGACATAGCCGGCAACGAAAAGGAAGGGTCTCGTAGTCCAACTGCTGCACCCAAGAATATGAACCCGCACACATATCTATTGCATCGGGCAAAGGCCTACTTAGGTCAATTTCAACACAAATGCGTGCAAAAGTCAGTACCTTTTTACCCAAGGTTTGTGATGAGGTTCCCACCGGTTTTCCAAGCAGCGAGGCTAGCAGGTGCAACACATCCTCCTGACAGCATTCCACTGGGAGACGAGGTAAATGAACCCACACTGGTACACGATTCAGAAGCTCCTCAGCAGGGTTAAATCCTGCATGCCATGGCTTGATAAACAACCCCACCTTATTATGGAAGTAAGGTCCTCCCTCAAAAACCTTGTTGCGGTCAGCAATGCAGTTAAAAGAAACCATAAAATAATTGTTAGCCAACATCATTATCTCCATTTCTCCCTCCGGCTCCCAAGTTCTCTGGGCCCAGAGCTCCAAAAACTGTAACAAAACCCTCATCCCCAAAAACTTGCAATATAATGAATGGTTTGAATAATATTCAATATCTTCAACGATCATCTCCGATGGGACAACAAATTTTGGTCGTTCCTTACAATGCTCCAGACATCCATTAATCTTTGTGATTCGTGAACCAGAGGATTGCCCCGCACCATCAGCCCCAAAATCCGATGCAAAAAGATTGTTATCATACATCGACATCCCATGCTTTGGGGACTTTGAGCCAATAGCTGCTTTGAAATTCAGATCAGGAGAAGCCCCAGACATCTCCCCCTTAGATAAGGCCATCAAACCCTAAGCAAAAGAACCAACCCGAGGGGCAATGAGGGGACGAGTCCCACTCCACACGCACCTCTCCAAACTTCACACAAACCAACCAAACCACCCCTCCCACACCCTCACCAGACGGGGGAAAATAAATAACACCAAAGAGAACCAGCGGCGGGCGCCTTCCCACCTCCACACAGGAAGAAAAACGTCCCACTACCACACAGCAGGAAAAAGCTTCACCGATCCAAAACCAAGCCCCGAGCACAGACCAAAACGCGCAGAAAACCGTCCCTGAGCGCACAAAAACCTTCAGCAAAACGGATCACTTGCCAGCGCCCACACACACAGCAAAAAGCGCCACAAAAAGAAGACAGACACCCCCGAAAACCCCTAAAACCCCCTACCCAGACTGCGCAGATGCAAAAAAAGACTAACACGAGCTAGGGCGCGGGTGCCCTAGCTCTGCCTTGCGTAACCAAACGAGCCATATCCTTCAATTTGTTTCTTGCATATAAGATTAATAATGGTCTTTTGCAGCAAATTCTTCTTCATTCTTTTCCCCAATTAGAACTTTTGCTATCACCACCTACCTGTTGAGATGATTTTGATAGTTTATCATTAGAAGCATAAGGCACTCCATCTGTTGCCACATTTACTTCTATTGGATAATTTGATTCACTTTTTGCCACCTGATATGATTTCTCTAGATGGCGACAAAATACTTAGTTGTTGCACACAAACTCAGAACAAAAGCATCAACTGTTTGTTACGCAACAAAATGCACAAAATCCACCACCTTTTTCACTAACAAGTTAATATAGGTAGTTATGCTAAAAATGGGACCCAAAGCAAGAAAGAAGCCTGTGGAGAAGAAGCCTATTGAGAAAATTGTGATAGTGGAAAGCAAGGAGGTTAGCGAAACTGTTTCAGAAAAGGCCCCCTCTCAAAGGAGGCCCAAGGCGAAAACCCCTTCCAAGGCCGTCAAGAAGACTCCCAAGATGCAGGCAGTGGAACAACCCAGAAACTGCAAAATTGTCCTTATTCTTTCATCAATTTTTTTGTCCGTCATTTTGTTCTTGTTTCTAGATCTTTTCTCCAAATCCAACTAACTTAAAGATTTTATTTATCCTGATCCTTATGGATCACTGCCACATTTCAATTACTTATTCAAAAATTTCCTAGAGGACTACACATCTGACTATATAAAATTTTGTGGAAACATGAAGACAAGGATAGATAATACTTGATTGATTATGAATGTATATTCTTGTTATGATTTTTTTTGTTGGAAAATTTGTGCAATGGCATACTCTCTGCATTGAATGGATACTTTTTGGCCTTTTAAGGAACTATAATAAGTGATTGCCAAACCATAGTAAAATAAATAATGCAGAATTTAGAGAAGCAAAATTAATGAATGAATTGAAGAATTTGGGGGATATGAGACATGAGAACATAATCAAGCCCCTGGGATATTTTGCCAAGAAAAAAAAGATATCTCTCGGCGTTATTTATATAGATTATTATAAGATAGATAAGCTAGTTTTAATAAGTGTAATATTATTATTTTTAGCCGATAGACTATATATATTGTGAATGCAGTTTGAGCTGAGACTTGTCTCAGGTTGGTAACCACTCCTGTTAAACCGTTTGTCAAAGATTATTTGTAATTAGGAAACCACTCCCGTTAAACTTTTTTTTTAGGCGATAAGAAATCGTCATCGTCAAAAGCCCGTTTCATAAATGTGAATAAAGGCGACGAAGTAGAGAGCGGAAAAAACTTGTCAAGTGGTGGAAGATAAATGAACCGTAAATCAGGTGCCACCATTTGTGGAACTACTTTTCATTTAATGTTGGTGAACGTGGAAGCTAAAAATGGCGGTTTAAAAAAACTAGCAGAGGAACTGATATCACATTTGAATATCTACGGACATTTGATCGAAAATCTGCAGTACAACAGTCATTTCAAAGCTTTTACTCTTTTCTTGCAGAAAAAGTTAATGAATTGTTATGATATGCATCGACGCAGTGTATGGTGAATGTCTCTGAAATAGTAGGTTATAGAGGTAAAGGTTAGGGAAAAAAGAAATGGGGCAAAATGGAAGTCAGTAACCAGCGTGAACAGCTCCACCAAAATGCCTTCAGGAAGGCCGGGCTTAAAGATCACACACTAAGCTTTTGACCGCTTAGGTGGTGCTTGCGGGCCCCTCTTAACTTTCCGTTTCCGTTCTGTTCTCTGTTGCGTGCTCCTGGCTGTCCACGGGAATAGTCACTGCTACGGTTAGATTTGAAATTCAATTTTGAATTTGCATCTCCCATCGTATCTCCCGCCCAATCCATTAAAGAGCAGCAAAGAACTAGTACTTCTGCCCTCGCATTTCTTGGCTGCATCCCACTGTGTAAAGCTCTTTCGCTGATTTCTATTGAAGGTTCATCACTACAATCAACACCAAAAGCACTGTACTGCCTCTAGATTTCCTGCTCCGGATTCAAACTCGTGACATGTTGATTTAGTGTCCAGATCTGCGCTTGAAGAATTAGTATAATCATTTGGCTCTGGGTGAGTGAAAGATGAAACCTTGGGATTGCATTGCTCAGCATTGTGAACGCCCCCCATTCAACTGGTTCAGAGTTTGATTCTTTTCTGTGCCTCCTCTATTTTGCTGAAATGCAGACGCGGAATGAAGCGAGAGAGTGTTAGTTTGAGGGAAGTGGGTATTTTCTATATAGAAAGATGGATAGCTGTAGTTGGCCTCGAATCTGTGATCATCAACCTGGAGAGCATACCTACAATGGCTTCCACCCATTGCAGGTGAATCGGGCTGGGCTTAAAGATCACTCATGGAATCATATTATCATGTGAATTTAGGAAGTGACATGCATACTTGTCCTCTTACAACTACATGGAATTATATTATCTCCTCCTAAAGATGGCATATAGTTGAAGTTATAAAATTTTGATAACTCTTTCATAATAACGATCCAATGGTATGAATAAGATGATGAATTATGAAAATATAGTTATAAATGTTTGATCTTGATAATAATGTTAGATTCAACTTTCTAAGAAGAAAAAACTAAGGTCTTAGCCAGAAATTATGAAATTAAATCATTTCTGTTGTATAATCATGTTGTGTTACGGTAGATATTATGGATAAAAGATTAGTTAGTATACTATCTACAATTCAAAAACATTGACTTTTGTTGGTAATCTTGTTTGTGGTATCACACATACTATTAGAACATGTTCAAATAGTAAAGGCCTAAGGGTATAATTCAAAGTTTGATTTACGATAAAACTAATGATTGATAATACAATTGTTATGCTAATATGATAGCAAGAATGAAAAATGTTGAAGAGAAACATAAAGATATAGGAAGGCATAATGACAAATTAAAGACTTGGATGAGTAACTATATAATTACATATATGATTAAATGAAGACAATCATAAGGAAATGAAGAGATCCTCAAGCAATCAACTTAAATAAGGCTATGAGACAAAAAAAATCATTCCCTTGTTTTCTGTCAAATACATGTAGGCCAAGATATGATCGTTTAAAAGAATCCACTTTAATATATTTTAGAGTTATATATATATGATGTACATAATAATGGTTGTATAGGTTTAAACCCAAATCAATATTAATAAAACAATTATTCAATATTGCCTAAACCTCCTCAAAATACTGACCTATAAGTGATTGAGACATATAATTTAAACTCAAATAGTATACAAACCTCTATATACTCTAATAACACTAAACCTATATTCCCTTTTGTTTGTAGGATTTCGTAATCACTAAATAGAAGTTCCTTATGTTTGCTTACCTGTATGAGGTAAAATAACACTAACCAAGATTGCTTATGATTACAAACCTATATGAGGTCAAATAACATGCAATTGGGTCATAATAGGTAAAACAAAACTTACCTTATTTTACATGTTTTCAAAGTGTAAGATAGTGAAGATTTTTACAATAGTTAGTGGTGTTAAGCCTATGTATGGCTAGTATATAATACATAAACAATAATACACCATTTCTAATACGATCTTATCATATGCATACAATGCACATAATTTTAAAGAATAATTTTGTTCACAAACCAATAATATAGTTTGTAGACCTATTATGGTCTCAAATTTTCAACATTTAAAAAAATCTAATATATAAGTCGATTCCAAAATTCATTGAAAAAATAATATAAAAATGCATCAGTTTTTACAAAGAAACATAGATAAACCTATCTACAATTCCCTCGATGTTTTATGTAAAAATTGATTAGATCCATGAAATCAAAGTAATATAGTTTGTAGACCTATTATTGTCTCAAATTTTCAACATTTTAAAAAATCCAATATATAAGTCAATTCCAAAATTCATTGAAAAACTAATATAAAAACACACAAGTTTCTACAAAGAATCATACATAAACCTAACCACAATTCCCTCAATGTTTTATGTAAAAAGTGATCAGATCCATGAAACCAAAGTTTATCTTGTTGTCTAAGATTGATGAAGTATATTACTTAATAAAATTTAAAAAATAATTAGTAGAACATACCAATGCACCACAATAATCTCCCAAAACTTGTAGAGCTCTCTTATTCCTCTTTTATACCACCCACCATTTCCTTCTTTCTTTTCCTTTCTTATTTTATTATGGGAAATGAAAACCCTAAAATTCCTCCTTGAATTTACTTTCCACTCTATCCACTTTCATTACAACTAAAGTGGTGACCCTTGAGAAGTTCATTGGAGTTTATCTCCAAACTAACTTCACAATACTACTCATTCAATGTATTTAACTCCATTACGTGGAGCTTATTCCTTCTCATTTAAATTTGGAATTCGATTATATGAAAACATAATAACTTTATAAAAATATAATTATGTGTGTGTTATGTATTCTTTTGAAAATATGTTAACCATGAATTCTACTCACAAAGGAGATCTTACCAAATGTATGACAACACCAAAAAAGAGAAATGCAAATCAAGTAGTTGACAAAAGTATTTTAAAGGTATCATAACAACTTAATGAGACAAGAAATGACCATAGACATATCAATGATGATGTCACGATGTAAAGTACTACTATATTTATGACACACGAAAATTATACAAGAACACATCTAACAAGACACAAATATTATGTTTGTGATTGTCCAAAGAATCGAAGTCTTGAGTATCACCATTCTCCATGATTTGATTCCCTCTATCTAATGATACTCTCCCTTCTCATTCGGGAAGGGTAACTAGTTTTACTTCACCCACCTCATTTAAACAACAAGGTAGTTAGGCCATTCAACAAAAAAGTGTAACATAAAACTTAAAAAATAATGAAGATAAGAAATCACATCTATTTATTTTAGTAATCATCAAATATGATAATTTTTTCTACATAATTTGAATAGAATATAGAGTTATCTAGCACAATTATCCTCAATCACAATTTGATAAGATAATTTAAATTGCATAGAAAATTATTTAACTTATAATTTGTAAAAAATATGATAAATAAACTAGTTCAAAAATGAGGTGTGACACTTATAAATAATAATTTAATTATTCAATATTAATTTTTTATGTTAATATATTTTGTTTATAAATCATGTCCCAATTTTTTTTATGAACCTCACTTGGATGTGTAGCGCTCGGAAAATTAAGAGTGTTTTCAATCCGTTCAAATAAGTATAAAAGGGAAATTAAGAGTATTTTCAATTTATTCAAATCATTATAAAAGATTTCCAAGTAATCAACATTGTTCATAACACTTCCGAATGAGCTTAATAAAAGAGAATTTAAATTGCATTTTATGTATAATAATAATATCAATGTAATGTATCAAGTTTATACAAAGCATAAGTATTTCAATGACTTTTCTCCTATACATATATTCAACCATACTTGGAAGAATCAACAATTCCAATAGAAACATCTTTTCTATGCTAAGTCATAAAACTTTAATTCCTTAAATCAATGTTACATTAGATACTTTCAAATCATACTTCTATTTCAAAGTTTCAACAAAGAATGTCAAATACATATACATTTACAATGGGCTTCACAAGCCAATCTGAATAATACACAAGTACATCAATAGCAAATAAAACTCGGAACCACCAACCGCCGTGACACCATCGGTCTGCTTGCGAGCTGGGGCCAAGAATGTGATTCAGGCGCCTTTTCCGCCCAACCACGAAGTCCATGACTTCCCCGGGTTCCTTCCTAACTCGAAGGAATCCCCGGCCCTGCATAAAGGAGCCTAGCAACCCGAAACAGTAAAACAGGAGGGAACTCTCGATGCCTGCCTGATGCCTATATGCATTTCTAACATGAGAAATAAACACATTTCTTGCAACAGGAGGTGGCAGAGACTCAAATACATATATGTTTCTAGGCTTTTAAAAACAAACCCATCTATTTCAATGGTACAAGTGCTTGGCCAAGCCAAAATAATACAAGTAAATGGTAGTTTAGAAAAGGTAATACTACTGTCTCTGTTGGTCCACCTTCGGCACCCTGTCCCAGAAGTTACCACAAGTAAAGTATGAATAAATACCAAAGCAGAAAGTTGTGCATTTTCTGACATGTTTCATACATTCAATTAATTCTAAAAAGAATTTCAAATGTGAATTTCAGAACATCCTTTGAAAGCAAGATTGTAAATTTAGTAGTAAGATTTTGTTTACTCTTTTGAGAGTACTCCTTTTCTGGTTTGGATAAAAGCTCTGTTTTAAAGAAGAACATGTATGTCATAATACTTTTCAGTGCACAATTAGAAAGAAAGATTTAATTAATTTGTTTGAATGAAATAGTGTTTTCTGTTCTCAGTATGTACTTCTATTCTTTCCAAGTTCAGGCTGACTGATAGTGTAATACCCAATTTTTAATACAGGTTTCAGAGTATTAATAATATACTGAAACAGTGCAATTTATTCAGAATATCAGAGGTTTGAAAGATAATCTTGCATTCAATTTTTATGTTGTATTCCTTTACTCAGGATTGTACTACTATAGGTAAGTATATGACAAGGTAATCAAGATGATTTTCAGTTTACATGGTTCTCAGAGACAATTCTGTTCTTGTTCCAGGTTTAACATTTCTGAGATATTTGTGATATTTAACAGAATTCATACCACTTTCTGGAAATGATTTTTCCTGTTTCAACTTGCATTTTGGTATGTATATGCATGGATATATATATATATATGTATGTATGTAAAAATTCATATACAGCTGAGTGTAAATTTTGAAGAAAGAAAATACTGGTTTTTATGACTGTTCAAAAGTTCTCTGGCTGTGCACACAGAATATAAACATTTTACAGGGTTTCCTTACTGGCATTGAGCAACATAAGGGCTCAGGGAAGCCCTTGCCCCTCCCATGGGGAGGGGGCGGGTTGTGAGGGGCTCGCGCCTCCTCCACAGGCCGCGGCCTGTGGAAGGCGCGAGCCTCCCACAGTGCCGCATCCTTCCCATGGGGAGGACAAGGGATTAAATCCCTTCCTCATTCCTATGGATAACAATTTCAAAACTCAAAATAAGAAGACATTTCGTCCAGTATATCTGCATTCGAATTTATCTCAAAGGCATTTTGAATTTATTTCAGATGGCAGGGTTTTTATGCAGTCATTATATGCATATATATATATATGTATATATGCACGGGAATTCAGATTCCTGTGCATATATATATGTGTTTATATATATTTCCAATTATAATTGAGAGCAGTTTAATAAATTGCAGATTTTGTAACAGAATGAAACCCTAATTCTGGAAGAAAAGATTGGGTATTCTATATTGCAACAATGAAAAGTAAACTATTACCCAGATGCAGAAACGGAATTGGAAAAGATTTCTCAGTTGTTTGTACTCATATCATGGAATGATGCATTTCATTCCTTCAATTTCCTTACTGCAATTTTTAAATTAAATGAAGGCAAAGTATGAAAAGAACCTGGCAATTTTCTTCTTCAAAGCAGATGCCCAGTAATACCTTCTTGTCGCCTATTTTCCAGAGCTCTCGGATATGACTGAATGGAAGTTCTCTTTTCTCTCTTAAAGCTCTATTCCTCTTTTCGAGGATCATGCAAAGTATTTCCAGATGACAGATAAAATTCTCATGCAAATTCTAAGGATTGCCACATGCCAACAGCATTGTTGGTTTTAAGATAAAATTTCCATAGCCCAATGTTCTCTCGGGCTGTTCATTCCTTTTTATTTTGGGAAAAAAAATAACCATAAGCAAACAGAAATATTTCCCTTTTATATAAACCAATTATTTCATTATATGCAAACATAATACTTTTACTTTATTATTTGTTTTGTTTTATTTCTTTAATTTCCTATATATTATATCTCTTTTAAAATCAGGTTTTCTTTCCTTTTTATTGCACAAGGATAAATTAAAATAGAATAAACCATATTCTTTTCATAATTTTTAAGGTTAATTAAACTATATTTTAATTTTGCTCTGCTAATCAATTTCAAACAATCATATTGAAAACAAACATGACCTAATGCAACTACATGTTTTTAAGTGGTGTGTGCGTAATCGAGAGCTTCTCCTCTTTTACCCTGTCGGGAAGCTAACCTTCTTTTCCTCAATCACACTCTTGGCCTTCGATCACCTGCAACTCAAATGCACTCAGGCGTGCAAAAACGAAAGTGTATTAGTAACCAATGTAGAAATATAAATTTAAACAATAATTAAATCAACATTCCTATTTTATATAAAATGCACTCATAATTTTGAAAGAAAACAATTATTTTTCTACATTCCTATACATCAAAGCATTGCAGTATATTATATTGCTCTAACACGTATCATAATTCGTATATTAAATCCCATAAAGTCATGGTCAAACATTATCAAAATAAGTCATGGTCAAAATAGCATCAAAGTAAGTCATGGTCAAAATAGCATCAAAGTATGAGACGGATGAGTGGCATAACCCTAGCTAAAAGGTTGTTGCAAACAAGATATTATTGGCCTACCATGGAGTAGGAGTCGCATCAGTTTGTGAAAAAATGCTTACAATGTCAACAACATGGAGATCTTATTCATGCTCGAGCACAAGAGCTCCAACCAATGATAACTTCATGGCCATTCTCTCGATGGGGGCTTGATCTTATAGGAAAAATTACACCCACTTCTTCCAATGGACATAAGTTCATTATCATCACCACAAAGTATTTTATGAAGTGGATAGAAGCTATTCCCATTATGTATATCATTGAGAAATAAATCTCCAAGTTCATCCTAAATTACCTTATTTGTCGTTATGGTGTTCCACAAACCATTATCATAGATAATGGAACACCCTTTAAAAACTAGGATGTAAGAGATCTGTGCAATAAATTCAATATCCAACACCATTTCTCAACCCCATACTATCCTTAAGGAAATGGACAAGTTGAAGCCTCAAACAAGACCATTATCAAAATTCTCAAAAATATGGTTAATGACGTTGTCCAAGATTGGCACCTACAATTAAATCCCGCTCTCTAGGCATATCAAACAAGCATCAAAACACCAACTAGTGCTATACCTTACTCTCTAGTCTATGGTAATGAAGCCATTTTTCCTATTGAGATTGAGATCCCATCATTGAGAGTGTCTTTACAAAACCTGATCATTGAGGAGGAATACAAAGTGTTTAGGCTAAATGAATTGGAATTCCTAGATGAACGACGTCTAGAAGCACTCAACCATCTTCAGGTGTACCAAAACAGACTTAAGAGGATTTATAACAGAAATACCAAGGGTTGAAACTTCCACATAGGGGATCTTGTGTTAAAACAAAATCAAAAGAACATGTTGGACGAAAATATCAAGGGAAAGTTTGAACCAAACTAGTTGGGACCCTTTATCATCATAAATCGCTATGGATCAAGAGCTTATCAACTCGCAACACTAGAAGGAGATCCATTACAAGAACCTATGAATAGCATGCATCTCAAGAGGTTCTGTGCCTAGCCCAAGAGGGACAATATTATAAAAATCTTCAAAAAAATCAATCAAAAATCCAAAAAAATGAGAAAAAGGATTGAAAACAATAAAACGAGAAAAATTGTCCTCCAACGAAAACCACTTCGGTGGCGCTTTGGGAAAGTACCTCAATGAATATATATCACATCATAAGCATAATAAATATATTGCATTTGTGTACATAATCATATCCACAAATCATATACATCACATCATAAGCATAATAAATATATTGCATTTGCATACATAATCATACATCATCCACAATGCATCCATATGAATCATAGGACATCCACATCATTGCATCATAAGCATGAAATAAAATATCATATTATGATCACATAAAAACTCACCTCATATATATCGAAATCATCAAATGTCATGATACAAGGCAGGTATGTGATAAATATATACACGAGGCTACCAAAAATGAGCCCATGAATGAATATACATCACCAATTAGGCTATACATAAAAAATATGTCTACATAGAGCTATCATCTACTCTATTGATCATCCTAGTGAGAGGGCGACTAATGTCCTCTATCTAAAGGTCCCCCTATCGATGGCCCACTTGCTGCAACTCTGCTCTTGTGTGAAAAATCTGGCTATTGTTGGTGCAAGGGAACATCTCTATAATACAAAGTCCTATAGTACGAAGCCTCTACTACAACCTATCTGTAAAGTGTAGCAAATACTAGACCTTGTCCTTGAGCTTGGGCTTACAACTGTGTAGTCACCTCAAGCTAATGTCTCCTAGCTATCTCTTGGGTAAGCTATAGAGCTAACTACTAGCTTTTCTATTCCTCCTGGTCATGCTCTTATCGGTATTTGTCTTGATCCTGAATGGTTTGGTCCCTCTCGGTCGTCAGTGCCTGTATGAGTGTATCTCTCAGATCTAGACCCTGCTACTGATGTTGTGGAGGTGGTGGAGGGGGTTGTCCTTCCTGTTGTAATGGTTGTACCACAAGAGGTTGTTGTGGAATCTGACCATCATGCTGACCATCTCCTGGAATTTTCTTGACATGTTATCCATCTCCTAAGACCTGATCATTGTGGGGTGGCTGCTAAGGTGGCTATTGTGGTATTTGTCCAATCACCTACCCTTAGACTTTGACTCTCATTTGTCCTTGTCCTACACCATACCCTCCGACCAGATCTATCAACCTGATTGGGGCATGCTACGTAAACCATGTATCGTAGGCCTGTGTTGCACTTGGATCATCGGGTCCCCTGGCATAAACTCATGGCAATGGAAGTATATGTGCAAAGTCCTGGATAGCTACTTGAGGATCCACAGTATCTCCCCAATCTGTCTCCCTAGCAGTACATGTATAAATGGCTTTGTAAGCAGGAGGTAATACATCCTTTTGGTCACCAAACTGCTTGACAACCCTATCGGGAAGGTATCACTCAATAATGTGGTGATGGCGACCCATGACCCATCGTGTCTATTTGGTGTAAAAGAGCCCCTATTGATCATCAATCCATGGATGGGCCTAGAGCTAGGGTCTCCACTGAAATGATGTCATATTATCTATCACTCATCTCCAATAGGCTATCCCAATAATGCTGGTGTGGTGAAGTGTAATCATGGCTCTATATCTATAGACCACTAGCTCCTCGTCTATGTTTTCCAAGGTGATAACATGCCTAAGAATGACAATGTGCTCCCAAGCCCATATGTGCAAGAAAATAACTCTTGTAGATAATTTGCATCCTCACATATATGCCACCTGGTACATATCATGGTACAAAGATGCAAGAATCACTGGGCCCCAAGCATATACTATAATATCGTCAACCATCCCCTCTAGCACCAAACCCCAATCGACACTGAAGCCTCTATTGCGCCTATCTGGAACCAGAACCCCCATGATCAATCTGATAATGACTAATATCAAATCACTAACACGTCCTCGATGTCAACGTAAGTCAATCTAGTAGCTCTCCACCTATAAGGAATCAACATCTAGAACCCAGGACATGGCCTCTAGGCCGAGATCTATGTCATGAATCACCCTTGCATTGAGAATAAAAGCTTGAAGGATGCACCAAACATCCTCTAGGGTGATAGTCACCTTGCTGGTAGGGAGTTGGAATGAAGAAGTCTTTAAATTCCACCTCTCAACTAGCGCAGTCATCATCGCAAGGTGTGTGCGGATATTTGTCATGTGTGCAATGAATCCTAAACCAAGGGCTCCTAGGAAGAAGTTATGATCATCCCTGAAATGTGCTAACCATGACAAAATGGTGTGTCTCCTCTCCTATGACTGTAAAGGATGGAAGGTCTCTTGCATGTATCATGCACATCATCAAATTTGCAATTTTTTTTTTTTAAAGTTAGACATCCTAGAAAAGCAAGTGTGCCACTTTAAACAAGTGTGTTGCACTATCAATCTCGCATATGCGCAACAGTTTTACAAGTGCACCGTTAAAAAAAAAAGTGCACTAATTTATACATGTGCGCTGCACTAGTTCATTTGACAAGTGTGTAACATTTTTCAAGTGTGTTGACCTAAACATATGCACCTCTCTGGTAAATTTCACAGGTTCGTGGCTAAAATACATGTGTGCGACACTTTTGCAAGTGTGCTTAGGGTTCAACATATGCATCACAACAAGTGAGTCGCTCTGGTAGAAAGCATATGCACTAGGTTTGGGAAAGTGAGTCACACTTTTATAAGTGTGCCGCTAGAAGCACAAGTGCATCGCCGATCGTAACAAGTGTATCGTCAATCGTAACAAGTGCACCACTAAAATCATAATGACCTTGTAGACCATTTTCAACCTAAAAAATTAATGTATAAAAAAGCGTGCAAGCAATTTTTTTTGAGGTACGTACTAGTGGTCCTATGTCGATTGGGCATTGGAACTCATAGAATCGATCTACGAGGTGTAGTGAGAGCGCATAATCAACCATTACGACAAGAGCTTTGTAGGGTTTCTCTCCAAATCTCTCCAATTCTCAAACTCAAAGTGTGCAAATGAGTTGGAAAATGCCCTTTAGCCCCTATATATGCATGAAAATTAGGGTTTTTGACCTAGAAGCATAGTGCATACCTAAGTTTTCATCCTGGTGTTCTATTTTTGAGCTTGGCAACCTATTTAAAATGTTTTATTAGTGTCCTAAAGGTTACTACTCATCTTTTTTGAAGCTAAACCAATCATGCAGCTATGTCATGAGCTTGATAAAAAAATAGTTTTTTCTGCTTGATCTCTTGAGGGGGAAGTATATCGATAGTTATTCATTCTACTGGGGCATAGTGGGGGCATCTAAAAAAATCATGAATTTTTAAATTTTTGATCTGAGCAGCAATATAAGCATTAGTTCTTTGAAACAACACATCAAGTGCATTGATTCAAAGAGGGGCAAAATGTAGACACTTAAATCTGTCCTAATGATATCACATACTTGGCTTTTCAAACTAACACTACTTTCTAGTCTATTTCACCTAATTCTTCCATTTAATTAAATAATATCAATTATTTAGTTAAATTCATCTTTTCTCCTATTAATTAAATAAATCAAATTTATTTAGTTAATTCACTATTCTTCATACTAATTTCACTCTCAATGATTAAATAATTCAAATTATTTGATCAATTGTCACTTTTCCTAGTTTGATTAAATAATTCATAATTATTTAATTAAATGATTTTCTTTCATTCATTTGCACAATTAAATAATTAATTGTTTAATTGGCTAATATCTTTCAAATCCTCTAGCTTTTCCCACTTGCATAATGAATATTCTAAAGAAATATTCTATTTTCAAATTCAAATATTTCCCCCCAATGGGAAATATCTCCAACATATTTCCTAAAATTTAGGAAATTAGTTGTCTCTCATGGATCCTGAGCCCTTGATCTAATATTTGATCCATGGCTCATGGATTTTCAACCATTTGATCTATCCTTGATCCATGTTCACTCCTTCAATTCAATTTCATCCATTTATTAGCTAATTTGATACTCACCATTGATTCCAATTTTGAAAATCTATAAATAGTGAGCCATTTCTTCATAAAAAGGATCCACAAGCTTTGAGTAAACTTAATCTCTTGAATTGAATCCTCATTTTGAGCAATTTGAGAGCTTGTGAGACCATTTGATCATCATTTTCATCAATTTTGCTTTGTAATGTCAAGGATTTTATCTCAATTGTAGCACTCCAAATCCATGAAGGACATAATCCCCCAATGGGATTAAGGTTTGCATGTGTTGATTGACTTTCATTTGAATTTTCTTTGATATTTCATGATTTGAAAGTTAATTAGCTTATGTATTCAATTTCATTGATAGTTATAGTTTAATTGATCATAGCTTTGCAATTAGTGTTCAATTCAACTTTATTTGATCAATTAGGTTTATACATCTACATATAGTATAGTTCTAATTGAAAATATGTTTTTACATGTGCACAGTTGTCCATCAAACCACCAAGCATATTGAAAGTGTTTCACATATGTGGATACAATCTTATCCTTAAATTCTCTGATGACTACATACACACTAAATTTTTATGTGATTAACTCGCAACAGTTTCCAATTTTTCCATCCTTTAAAGAATATTCAACATTCTAGAATCTTTTTGCATCCACTAATTGTTGTGTAAAATCATGTGAAACACTTTCATGCATACATTCTCCTAACAATGAAAGGTTGTCACATCCATTGCATTGTCCAAAAATGCATGCATTTAAATATAATATTTTTCACAAAATAAATTTGTTATAAACTCCTTGATTGTTTAAGGTGGCATATTAATACCACATTCCTACGTAATTTTGTTAGTATGCAAATACAACATATATATCAAAAAACACAATAATAATAATGAAATTGCACATGAGTTTTACAACAAGAGATTCATTGTTTATTAATTTTCACATACCCAGGTTTACATTTCTCAAATGATCTTTGACTTATGGTATTATTTGGTAACACTGAATCATCTAAATTTTTTTTATAAAATTCAGTTTCAGTCATGTCTAATAGATTTTTTGAATGAGGCTCACAAATTCTTGACCCCCACTCTTAATTTTAAAACATTTCTAACATCATATGATACCATTGTATTATCATGCCAATATTTTTCAATTAAATATTTGATTTCATTGTTTAATTTCATGTCACACCTTGGGAGTCTACCATTAAAACTCCAAAATTGGTTAATTAGATCATTTTCGATACTTTCTCTTCTCTTTTTCGTTCTTATCAAATTTTTAGGATTTATATTTAGAAATTCAATAATATTACTTAGCACTATTTTATTCAAAGTTGATTTATAAACTAAAGTAATTGTTATAGCTCATGTTGTTGCATTCTTATCTTTATATCAAATCTTTTTTCCAATGGAATCAATAACATTAGCAACACTAGATATAATTTGTTTCATTGATTCATCTTCTTTTTAGGTTTTAAAAAATTCCTAACTTTTTTATTACTTCTCACATTTTCCACATTTTCACCAATTGTATCATGCGTTGACATTGAAATCCTAGACTTTTTTTTTTAAATATAGTTTATATAATCTATTTGCATGGGTTCTAATTTGTCTCCAAGAAATTTTACTAGGAAGGTTATCCAAGACATCTCTTTCAATTAAAAAAAACATTTTCATTTTCACTCATACATGGGATTTTATTTTCATTTTGTGTTCATCTTTTCAGTAGTAGAATTGATCTCTATTGGAATATCCAACTTCTTTAAAATAACTAATATCAATATCATCAAAATGTGGGTTTGAAGATAATGCCTGAATTTGTTTCTATACTCACATTTTCCATATCATTGAAAGATGGATTTGAAGACATACCTAGATTTGTTTCTATAGTCACAATTTTTTTCTATATTCACCTTTCCACATTTACATAATCTACATTCATCCCATCCTTCATGGTGTTTTAAATGTTCTTCTCTTCAATAGTCATGGAACTAGATGCTTCAATATACTTCATTGCTCAAGCCATTGTTCTTCTATCTCTTTGTTGTTTGCCTCCTCTCTATTTGCTTCAATTTCTTTAGGTCTCATGAGCTTCCTATATATTTTGTTTGATGTTGTTTTGATCCCATGATTACCAAACCCACTTGATAAAAATAATAAGTTATATTTAATCTATTTTCAGATTGATACTTCTTTGAAATTTTTAAGTATAACTAGATGTAGATCCTTTGTTCCAATAATTTTGAAGTAGAAGTAGATGTGAATAACAAAAACCCTCTTTTTTATTCCTCTTGAAAATAGCCCATGTAATTTATTTCACTTCAAAATGGTTCTTATGATTGACTTATTTCAAATATTGAATAGAATATGGCATGCCAAGAGATTGCACAAGACAACTATGAATTAAAAACCAATAAATTATCGTTATCGGGCCATACTCATAAAATAACAAGCTACATAAATATAGTGGTACTATATTTTTACCTAAAATAGGAAATAATGGATAAATAAAGAATGAGTGCCTGCTTTAAAATTGGTGCTCATTCTAAAAAAATAATGGGTACCTATTTTAAAGCAAATACACATTCCTTATCTATTATTTTTCATTCAAAAAATAAAATGAGTACCCGTTCGTAAAATGGAATGGGTACCATTTAAAAGTGGGCACCTATTCTAAAAAAATTTGAAATGCCCACCCACCTTTTGATTTTGTTTTAGGTTCGGGAAAGACTTGGTAACCCAACCCTTAGCCTTGGATTTGCAAGTACAAGGTCATAGCAATGCCAAAAAAAAAAATTGATTTTGGTAATATGGTTGACGATTTTTTTTCAATTTTTTTTAATGAAATTAAAACCCATCATAGACGACGATGTATAGTTTTCAAATATACATTTTTTTTATGATTGATTTTTTTTCTAGTTTTTAATCAATTTATAAGGAAATTGGTCCATAAACTTTAAATATTAGGTTTTCGTATTTTTTAATAACTTTTAATATTTTAAGTTTATTGTAAAAAAAATTATGACATTAATCTGTAAATAATTCTTTACACAATGAAAAAAATTCAAAAAAAAATAGTTTAGCTCAAATTATGGTGGTCGTACATGAAGGGTTTTCAAAAACAACAATTAGGGCCAATAAAAATAATATTTGGAAAAAAATATTAAAAAGAAAATTGTATCATCTGAGTATTAGAATAAATTACATATTTGAAAACTAGACTCAAAATACTACATTTCATATTACTGGACTTTTAAAGATTCTATGTGTAAGTGTTTCAAATTTTTAGTCCAACTATGACAAATTTTAAAAATCATGAAAAAAAATTCACTTTTTGAACATTTTGTGGACCCAACTATAGGAGTTTATGGTGAACTCCTCCATACCCCAAAATCACCTGCAAGAAAACAATAACTTCCTCAAGAGAGAAATGGCAGAAATATGATGCTAAGATTATGAATGCAAGATTTCTAGATTGAATATGACAATGTACATATGATGCCTTGCTTATAAAGGCAAGTTGTGAGATAGGATTAGACAAGATCTTGACATGTGTCTTCATCCTGTACAATGAGACAACTACCTCAATAAATATTAAATGATTTAGGACACAATCATTAAATGCCAAAAGATAAGTGACAAGTAATACTTAACTAGAAAGATTCCCTCCTAATTAATGCTAGCTAAAATGATTCCCTCCTACGACTTAAGTGGACTTAAGATGTAAATATGACCTAGATAGGTAAAACACCTATTTACACCAACACCAACTTCTTGCACCTACCCTCTACCTGGTATATCTAAGTCTTTTGTTGTATTGTTAGTTGTGGCCAATTAATATAGTAGTGATATAATGTGTCTTTGTTAATGTTGGGATTAAATACTTCTTACTAGGTGTTGTGACCCATCCAAATCAACCATAATGTTATATATCTAAAAAAACTAGGACTCTAGTTGGTCTATCCAAGTTTTTTGTTGTATTGTGAATTGCTACAAGTATTTTTTTTGCTTCTTAATTTTCTTATCTAAATATGTGCAACCATTTTGCTATTTTTCTACTAAATGTGATTTAGTTTTTCTTTCTAGTACTCTAAGATTAATTGTTTCTTTATCCTTTAGTTTACTTATTCCCATTTGTTCATCTAATTTATCAAGATTTTTACTACTCCTTCCAATTGAGTTGTTATATCTATGAAGGAATCCACTTGAACTTGCGGTTGATGTTCTTGTATTAGTTTGATCATTTTTTCCGTACTCTCTTTTAATGTGATTTTTTATGCATCAAGTCCTACTTGGCATTGCTATTAAGTGGATCTCCTAACTCCATTTTTTGAATAGGTGATATTTAAATAAAATCAATATGTGGCCCTATAGGATTAGTCATAAATATTTTGGGACTCGCTGTAACTATTGTAGCACTTTCTTTTGTCTAGTCATGCACTCTTTTGTCTCACTTATAGGGCCACTTGTTGATTATCTTGATAGAGTGATCAACTATGTAGATTTTCTCTTTTATCTTCCTATGTTCCCTCCTTGCTTTCTTGTGCTTCTTATTCTTTCTATTCTTCCTTGCCTGCCCCTATTCTTCTTTGAATATTATCCTCAATCTTTATTTCCCTAGAGGCTAGCAGTTATTGAGTTGGTCTTGTTACTATTTTCTCTTTTTCCTATTGTCCATATTCAGTATCTCTTCTAATTATTTTGATTGCAAAGAGAAATAATGTTCAACTATGGGATATTGCATATGTAGTGGAGATGATGGTAAAGTTGTATCCTTAGGTGTCAGTGTGGATTAGGTGTTTTACCTAACTAGTTCACCTAGTAGGTTCTATTCAAATGTTAAGTTTACTTAGGTCCTAGGAATCTTTCTAGAAGTCTTAGTTGGAATTAGATCATATCTTAAATCTTATGTATCTTATGTCATTTACTTCTTGTGTCCTAGGTCATTTAATGTTTTTTGTCTCATATCATAGGATTGTGACACTTATCTTGATCTTGTCTAATCCTATGTCTCACCTTGGCTATATAACCAAGGGATTCTCATGTGCAAATAAACAATCATAATCCAATTGTAATCAATCATTTGCATCCTTTGAAAGCAAAGCATTATTCTCATAGTTGATCTCTATTGTACTTTCATATATGATTTTGACAAATTGGCAGTTGATCTTAGGGTTTTAGGGCCTCTTGGAGGTAATGGCGGGGTTTGTTTTGATCCAAAATGCTCCAAAATTGCAACTACCTCTTGGATTTGGCAACCTCCTCCCTCTTCAAAACCCTCATAGATATTACCTTAGATGTCCAATTTGGATGAAAAAAGAGACAAAAATAACTTTATTGGACCCTTTGAACTCAATGGTGAGCTCAAATCTACACCAACAAGCTCTAATTTTGACCTGCAATACAAAGCAACAAAGAGGAAACCCAAAAACTTGGTATTTGTAAAAGTTTTTATGATTGTCTAGATCATCATTCAATGCAAGAGAAGAGCATACTCAAATTTTTAAGATCTACCAAGATTTGCAACCTAGGCCTCTCAATAAAGGCTAACACAAAGCAATCCCACAAGCTATGATACCATGTAAGAGTTGGTATAAAATGATTTATACCATGCAATATTTGGTCGAATATTGTAGCCACCCAAGATCTATGAACTTCATGAAGCATGCATGCAGAGCTGCAACTATCTTACATCTAGAATCATTCAAAGACCATGACCAAGAAAATGGTTATCTAAAAATCTACAAAAACACAAGTTTTGTTTATCTATGGAAAAATTGTAAAACCACTATGTTTTTCAACACACATGCAAATCCACATCCACTAATCATATGGAAGACCCAAAGGTCGAAGAGAAACTATAACAGCTAACCCAGAACAATGAATTATCATGAATATGCATCACCATATATTTTGAACAAAAAATCTATAAAACCCTCATATCCAAGGAACATGAATCTGAGCCATGCAAGTACAAACATCCATTAGGAAAATAGAGGCACAAGAACCCCAGGCCCATATGCATCCAACTCCATCACCATCATGTACATGCATCTAAAAGAGAATTAGGACATTCTAGAAGATTTCATATCGTCCAATGAATAACTTCAAAGCCTACATGCATTTGAGGTTATTGAAACAATGCCTTCCAATATTAGGGGCTAAAACCAAGCACCCAACATAGGCACACCAAACCAAAGTCATAACAATACGAGTATCTCCATATGACCAAGGAGCCCATCTCAGACACCCAATATGAAAAATCTACTACACACAACCTCAAAATGAAAAATAACCACCATGCAAAAGGGCTATTTAGTTGTCTAACCAGGAGCTCTAGATCAACATCATTTCAATGTGATCAACTCCACTTATTTTCATATTAACCATCATTCTTTATGACTATTATTTCCATAAACTAAAGCAACTACAAGTCTTTCACTTACCAAAGAATTAACAATTAGCCCATTCCTTTAGCTCAGATTCCCTCAAGCCCCCAAGGCTAAGGAATCACCAAAAGAAATACCCATAACTCCAAAAACCACATACATCACCATGCCAACACATGCAAGTGACATGAAAGCCCATGAAAATACATGCAACACACATGCAAGTACATGTAACTTACATACATGCACATGCAAGCACATGCAAACCTAAAACTGAGCTCTAATACCAATTCAAATCATCTAGTTTCAACAAAATAACATACACTTAGAAACAAACAAGAAGAATAAGATAGAAGAGAAAGAACACACAAATTTATGTGGGGAAAACCCTTTCAAGTGAAAAACCCCACTCTAAAAGCACAAAGCCAATATATTATTCAGTAAAAAAATAATTACAATACATTTTTCAAGCTCAAGGCCATTATAGGAGATTTACATCTTGTTCCATCTCTGAAAATTTTTTAGTAGCATAACACCTGTGAATACCAATCTTCTCTCATGACTCCTTTAGCACAAAATCTATATTTATAGAGTATACAGTGCTCAGTATAGAAGTTTCCTTAAACCCATTCCGATGTATGAACATGTAATAAGAAAGACACTACATGCAAAAGCATGCAACATGAACATGCAAAAAGCACCTGTAAAAAGTCTAGGTGTCCACATTCCAAGTTGACTCAACTAGGAATAGAAACTGCATCCATACACAACTCCCCTTGCAAATAGCAACTTTCAATCTTGACTTTTCAAAGTGGGTGCCAACTTCCACAAAAGTAGGTACATGTCATAGTTAACTCAACGTGCATTGACACATGTCACCACCGTGCAACTCTGAGAATTTTTTACAAACTCCTCTCTCCAAATGAGCACCCAAGTGACAAGAGGCAATATGGTGCACCTCTATGAAGTAGGTACAAGCAACAATTCTTCCATGAAGCACCTACATGACAAGTGGCACTTCGTTGAGCTCTACACCTTGCATGTAGGATATAACACTCCTTGACGGGTCCCACAAAGTGCTATGATAACTATTATAGTTGACAACTTAAGATATATCAATATTTGCACAATATTAATCCCAAAAATAATGCTAGGACCCAAAAGGTTGAGACACCTTAATCCCAACATATGAGCAACTATGGAAAAATGGAAGGAAATATATAGCACCACATTGGGATCATAAGGTGATGAGGAAAGGGGGAAACCTTGAGGACAAAAGGGTTTATGATGACTCGGGAGATTAGATGCCTCCATTCACAACTAGGGAAAATGCAATTGAGTTGATTTGTGACAAGGAAAAATAAGCATAAGGAAATGGCTTTAAGTAAACATGGGATAAGCCAAGGAGCTGGAGAGGCATAACTTGGTTTAGTGGGTCTAGGCGACCAGGTCATGGAAAGGGAGAAAACATTAGGAAGAAAATAGTATGGCAATGATCATCTGATCCAAGATATTGCAACAATCCAAAAAGTGGTTGAAGGAGCAATATTTTTTTACCAAATGGCATGGTAGAGGATTCCCAAGAGAAAAGACCTAGCGTTGGTGGGTAGAGAACTAGGGAGAAGAGGTGAGTATAAAATTTATTATGAATAATTTCATACTGGTTGTTTGCTCTTCAGTGCAACTCAAACAATCGATTATAGGAAAGAAAACCCTAATCATGGAGGGGGAGGGTATTACTTTAAATATTGGGAGGAAAAATTTGACCCTAGAAATCATGTGATGGATAATAATCTAGTGTGGGTGAGCCTATATAATTTTCCATCTAAGTATTGGAGTAGGGAAGTTATAACCAAAATAGGTGAAGCCGTAGGCACCTCCATTGGCATAGATGAGGTTTCATTCTAAGGGGAGGGAAGCACCAATGTGAGGTTATGTGTAGAGATAAACCAAAATTCCCACAAGCTGGAGGAGTTAGAATTAATCACAAAAGAAGGAAAATGGTTTGAAAAGGTGGATTGGGATTTGCCACATAAACAAATCAGTGAAGTATTACTACTAGAAGATGCTTTGAGTGATGGTAGGAAGAAAGAAGCTAGGGGAAAATAGGTGGTAAAATAAGCTCTGATGATAGATAGGTAGTTATTGGAGATTGGGGGTATGGAAGAAGGGAATAATCAATAGATAGAGGAAGATATGGTGGAGGCTCAACCGTCAGCCAAGGAGCCATAAAATCAGCCCAATGAGGAATACCTAAATGATTATTTGAGCATATTAGAGGAAGGTGAGATAAGATAGGAATGAGAGGGTTTGGAAATAATATTGGTAGTTGGTTGTGAGCTAATGGGTTTAACAAAAGAATTAGGTAGAGAAAGAAATGTCTCAATAGTAGAGGAAGAGGAAAACAATCCGCAGATAGAGGTTGTGCCCTTGGGGGAGGTACTAGTGGAAGAAGGGGAGATAAAGGTAGGGGAGGATAAGATAGAAGAAGAGATGAAAGATAACCCTATCAAAGTATCAAACTCACAAGTAAAATGAAAACTTGGTATCAAAAAAGTATAAATACAAAAAAAGTCCCTAGATTGTGGAGAATGGAAAAGGTAAGGGAGAAAGAAAAATATCAAGAAGAGAACTTTGGATGGTGGAGAAAAATGCTAGGTAAAAATTTCCAAACTTCTTAGATCAGGGAAGGGAATTACCCTTTGTAGGGAACAATGAGGCTCCTTTTGTGGAATGTTAGGGGCTTAAACACCCCTAAGAAAAAGCGTTTGGTAAGGTGTTGTCTAGAAATATCAATGGCTGACATATTTTTGGTGCAAGAATCAAAGATGAGCAAGATAGAAATTGAGCAATTTAGGAGCAAGTGAAAATTTTGGAAAGCAATAGCAATCGATGCAGAAGGTGCATTTGGGGGGTTTATCACACTCCATAAACCACAATCAATGTATATTGAGCAAGAGGAAGCCAAAAGATACTTGCTAGCATGTAGGGAATTTTTTTGACTTCAAGCATGGCATTCATCATTGTGAATGTATATGGCCCTACTTGTTGCACAAAGAAAAGGGAGGTATGGGAGGAAATAGGAAACCTCTTGCTGAATACCCCAAATTATTTTTGTATAATTAGAGGGAATTTCAATGCTATATTGCATGACCAAGACAAGAAAGGTGGTATCAAAAGAAAACACCAATCTCAGATAGATTTTTAAGAGTTTGTGAGATCAAATTGTAGAAGAGGGGGATTCGCTACTCACGATTTCTCTTCATTCAAAGAGCCTCACGGGGTGAACTGCCCTAAACTACCTCAAGGAACAACGCGAAAGTTTTAGAATATGAAAGAGTGGGCCACCGAGATTTTCTGGACAAACTGACAAGCGCTCGGCCAAAGGACGTCAGCGCAGGAGATGGATGACAGCACGATGCACTGGTGTCTAAGAGGCGCACTGGAGTCTCGTACAAACCAGAGAGTGAGTTTATCAAAAAATTCCTAAATAACTACTTCTACTTTGATTATTGAGAAATTACAGAATGCGATAAAGTAGTAGAATATGACGAAGCTGAAATAGAATGAAACAAAAATGATAAAGCTAAGAAGAAGAAAGGAAAGAAATACTTACAACCACGCAAGTGATGAAGCCTCCATCAAATGAATGTCTTCAAAACCTATGAGTATGATATTTGGAGAGAATGTTGGGGCTGTATAAGGGTTTGCCTCAGTCAAACCCCCGTTTTGGTGTTCCCACCTCCACAGATAGCTAGAAAGATAGAGAGAAAGAGTGTGATGAACGAAGCGTGTAGTGAAAGCAAAACCTGCTCAAGAGTAGAACCTGCACCACCAAATAAGTGTGTGATAAAAGAAAACCCCGCTCGAGGAGGAGAACCCGTATCACAAAAGAGGTGGTAAAAGAAAACCCTGCTTGAGGAGAACCCGTACCACCAAGTAAGTATGCAAATAGTAGGGGATATGGAATCCCAGGATGCTCACAAGCATGAAATGAGGGAGATGAAGTGGCAAAGGGTGTTATAAGGGGAGCTCGAGAGAGCTTGAAGCTGCTACAACAAGCTGTATGAAGCTGTGAAAGCAAGTGATGGAGTGAGGCTAAAGGATAGAATGAAGCAAGAGAAGTTCCAACAAGACTTGGAAGAAGCTAGAGGAAGAAGAGCCTGCAAATGAGGTGAAAAGATGGCATTTAAAGACAAAGAAGAAGCTTCTTGAGCCGTTTTCGGGCGTTCCCAGCCGTTACCACCGAAGAAACTTGCTAACAAGTGGAAAACATGCACGGAAACAGTCGTTTGAATGCTGAAACGTCGTAGGATGCTAGCGTGCCACGTGGACGTCTATGCGCCACGCTAGTGTCCAGTCACGTCATGCTACAAAATGACGAAAACAAAAGAAGCACAAAGTTTGATGTAAGCTAACATGCGAGGGTGGCTACTGAAAAGGGGTGTTGGAGCATCGTGAAACGGAAAGAGGCTGATGCAGGGGCTAAAATGAGCCTACTCAAGATGCTAAGGGAGTGGACACTAAAGCATGTGCAAGAATGTATGTGAAATTGCAAGGGGCACAATTTTACGCCTATACACAAGTAAACTATTAGAGATTCAAATGGAAAATGGAAATTTCACATGGACCAATAGATGGTTGGGCTCCAGTAGCATCACATAGAAATTGGACAGATATTTGTTCAAAGGAGACATGGATACCTTCCCATTTTCCTTAGAAGGTAGCATTGTGCCACAATTAGGATACAACCATTACCCAATCAAGTTAGAAATTCTAGGGGATAAGAAACCAATAAGATGCCCCTTTAAATTTGAAAATATGTGGCTTAAAAATTAAAATTTCATGGAAATGGTAAAATGGTGGTGGTTAGAAGTGAAGCTTGTAGGCACCAAAAAATTTGTCATGGTCACTAAGCTAAAGATGATTAAGCAAAAATTGAAGGCTTGGAAAAAATCCCATTTCAATAATTTTTTCAAAGCTAAAACAAGGTTGGAAGAAGAGCTAAAAGGTTTAAATGAAGAGGTAATCTCGATAGGAATGGATAATGAAAAGTTTATGAAGGAGAAGGAACTCTTAAAAGAATATGCTTAAGTGCAAGCCAAAGAGGAAGTCTACTGGTGGCAAAAATCCAACGAGATGTGGATTAATGAAGGGGATACGAACTCCAAATACTTCCACAATGTGACAAAAGTTAGACATGATATCAATCAAATTATAAGTATTAAGAGGGATGATGGGGTCATCATAAAAAATGTAGACGATATAGTGAAGGAAACTGTGGACTATTTCAAGAATCTGTTGAACAATGTGGAAGGCTCTGATTTGTACTCTCAGAATTAGATGTTACAAAATATACCAAAGCTATTTTTTGAAGCTCAGAATAGAATATTGATGGAGAGATTCATGGAGGAGATCAAAACTGTTTCTTTCTAATTACGCCTAGACAAAGTGCCAGGTCCAGATGGATTTCTAGCAATATTTTTCCAATCATGTTGGGACATAGTGGGGAAAGATTTGGTGGATGCAATAGAGGACTTAAAATATTTTGGAATGGTTTTAAGAGAAATAAATAAAAATTTCTTGGCACTCATTCTAAAGAAGGAAAAACATTCCTCTTTAGATGAATTTTGGTCAATATCATTATGTAACACTCTTTATATTTAAAACAATGGCCAAAGCAACAACAAACATGCTAAAATTAGTTCTTCTAGATTTTATTTTAGAAGAACAAATCGATTTTATACCTAGGAGAACAATTTTGGAAGGTGTGATAGTATCCCAAGAAGCCATTCGTTTCATCCAATATAGCAAGAGTCAAAGCATGTTGATCAAACTTGACATTAAAAAGGCATACGACAAAGTGGATTAGAGAATTTTATGCAAGGTCCTAGAGGCCTTTGGCTTTGAGCTACATTGGATAAATTTGATTTATTTAAGTATATCTCAAGTCTGAGGCTCTTTGTTCTCTTGAATGGATCACCTAAAGGATACTTTGAAACATCAAGGGGAATTAGGTAAGGGGACCCATAGTCCCCTTTCCTATTCATTATAATGGCAGAAGCTCTAGGAAGAGCAATCAACTGTGCAGCTGTTATAGGGAGGTTGGAAGGGGTCAAGATAACTAGCAATATGCAAATAATAACACATCAACAGTATGTTAATGATACTATTCTCTTTGGAGTAGTAGAAAGAAGGGAGGTGTTGAGGCTAAAAAAGATCCTGGATCAATAATTTGTAGCTTTAAGACAAGAGGTAAGTGAAGTGAAATCTGAAATTTTATTTTTCAATACCAATCCTAGGAAAGAGCAAGAGATAACTAGGACTTTAAAGTTCAAGGGAGTTCAACTTCCTACCACATAGTTGGTGGAGAATAAAATTGAAAATAGGTTGGCAGCCTGGAAAGGAAAATGGTTGGCATGGGCAGGAAGAATTGTGATGCTCAAAGTTGTCATATTGGCCATTCCAATCTATCTCTTAGCTTGCCTCTCTCTCCCTAATAGGAAGTGTCATGAATTAAATCAAAATATGAGGAGTTTCTTTTGGCAAGACACGTTAGAGTCTAAGAAATTTGCATTAATAGCATGGGACAAAATATGCAAAGCAAAAGAAAATAGTGGTGTGGGCCTAAGGGATCTATTAAAACAAAATAGAGCCCTTGGGGCAAAGTTAATCTAGGCTATGTATACAAAGAATGAGGCAAAATGGGCAAGAATTATTCAATGCAAGTACTTAAATAGGAACAAGAAAGAGAGCATCTTAACTTCTGCTACTCCACCCAAGGGGTTGAGAATCTAGAACTTTGTGATGGAATGTTGTTCACTAATCACATACTACATCTCGTGGGATATTCATGATGGAAGGTTTTCCTTATTCTGAGAAGATTCATGAGGAGGCTACCCAAGCTTGGTTAGCACATTGGATATTGAAGCAACACAAAGGATTTTGTCTAATAGACAGGGAACAAAAGTTAGAGATTATATGGTAGAAAGTTTTAAAAACGGAGTTCTGAGTTGGCAATGGAAGGAGCTTGATAATTTTAATTTTACTCATAATGAGTTTGAGAAACTCAAATAGACCTTGAAGAAGAGAATTTTTTATATTTGGGTAGGCAAGAATGTGTTAGTTTGGATAGGCTCTAATACAAGATGGTATAATGTTAAATATGGTTATGAAATATTGGGGCAAGTAGAGGAAAAATAAACCCTCCCTCTATGATTATGTTGGAGCAACAAATGCCTCTCGAAGGTGGGTATATTTTCTTGGGAAACTCTCTAAAAGAAGATTCTAATAGTAGACAAGTTCACAAAGATCGGATACATTGGTCCATCAAGATGTGTCCTCTGTAGAAGGGAAAAGGAGAATGTAGATCATATCCTACTAAGATGCTCATACACACAAACTTGTTGGAGGTGGTTATGTGCCAGAATAGGGTGGATTAGTGCACTTCCAAATGATATCCTCTATTTTTTGCATCTTGGCCAATGATCAAGAAGAACTCTTTGTATGTGAATTTATGGACAACCAACCCCTCATTAATGGTGTGGGAATTGTGGAAGGAGAGAAATAGAAGGATCTTCCAAGGGATTTAAAAACCTCTACCATCATTCTTAAACAATCTTGAAGCAACGATAGTCGAAGTAGTAAAAAATGTAAAGAAACTAGGGTAAGCATACAAAAAACTCCCTTCACAGATTGGGATGCTAGGATGAGACAAGTTTGGTATGGGCTTATAAT
The DNA here is from genome assembly GCA_007258455.2 of Sequoia sempervirens. NCBI lineage: Eukaryota > Viridiplantae > Streptophyta > Pinopsida > Cupressales > Cupressaceae > Sequoia > Sequoia sempervirens. The sequence goes on from VDFB02109042.1 coordinate 57,073,063, forward strand.
ACCCTCCCTTAGTGCATTAGAGATGGGAAAAAAGAATAATGACAGGGAAAAAGCGGTTTGGAAACATTTGCAACAAAGTTGCTATAAAGTGAACTTTGATGGAGCCTAAAGGGTAAACCTTGGTGTTTTTGGAGTGAGATGTATAATCTAGAATTGGGAAGGAAGAACAATTGAAGAACTCTCACAACCCCTTCACAAAAGGTCAAATAACAAAGTCAAGCTCCAAGCCTTGATTTTGGGTTTACAATTATGCAAGGGGTTGAAACTAGACTCAATCAAAATCAAAGGTATTCGTTAATGGTAATTCAAGGTGTCAAGTTAGGGAAAGTAGAAAATTGGAAATTACAATCGCTAGTTAAGAAGGCAAAATAATTGATTGAGAGCTTTAGAAATTACAAGATTCAACATACCTTTAGAGAAGCTAATGTAGCGATAGTCAAGTTGGAAAACGATGGTGAAGATGGGTTTCAAAAGAAGTATATAGCAATATAGTGTATAAAAATATGGAGTTGAGAGTGTGTAATATCTTGGATATTAAATGACTAGCAATAGTGAGGCCAATTGAAAGTTTGGAAAAATCACCAAAGTTATCAAGGATTCCCTCTTGACGGATATCCATAATTGTCGGTACTTGGGATAATCATGGTCTAAGGTGGAAGAGTGATGCTCAAAAAAGGGTTGGATCACAACCTTATATGATATCACATACGATTTATCACTTGATTTAGAAATATCATAGTTTATTTGACATTTGTTTTATCATAAAGCAGAGTGATAATGCCACATAACCATGCTTATGAAAATATTTAACACATGGTGGGATAAAAGCTAAGGGTTTATATGGGGTTTAATCACTCATGCAAAATGATTGAGTAATTCTCATCATTCATAAAGTTGGCACAACAAGATCAAGAGCCCTGCTTAGGAGTACGCTGACAAAGGGAGCGATCATAATTAGCAAGTTAGTCATGAGTGGTTGGGTTATTAAAGATGGTGTCAAAGTCTAAACTTTTCATTTGAATGTCTAATCAGAGCTTTGAGAGTGGCATCATGGATACCCCAATTAGGTTGGTGAGATCACAACTACATATGGCCTTTCTAGGGGAGGTAACAAAGCATAGACTCAAGAATGTCTTTCTAGAGAATTATTTCTTGTCTCTTGGAACGTTCAAACTAGTGTTGGGTTGTGAATTCTTGGAGGTAGAAGAGTGATATCAAGTAAACACTAACATATCTTTGTGATTTGTGGTTTCTTTGTTGGATCTTCATCTCCTCAAGGGTATGATTTCATCGATTGCGAGAAAGATGGTTAAACCTAAATTTTTGGGGGGGTGTTGAAGATACTATAAGGTATGTGCAGATAGGGATTGGCATATCGAGACCACAATATTTGGGCTTAATCATGGATCATGGCGCGGTTGTGAAGTTTTATTCCTTCCTCTTGGACATCAAAAGATCTGATTTGTTGAGCCATCAAGCAAGGGCAATGGAGGGTGTCAATTTCCTCAAGAAAATGTTACACATAGAGATGGTTCAAGATTTTGCATGGATTGGAAACTTTATCATGTATATGCATGAATTTTTTGATGAATAGTATTAGCTAGGGCTTTTGGGCAAGGGCGGTTTTGGGCTTTGCAATGTTAATGCAGATGCTACTGGGAAAATATCTGCCCTATGTGGCAATTTTGATGTTTTGTGGGTATAGTTTTAGTTTGGTGCAGGGCTTTGCAAAGCCTCTATATGTTGCACAAAATGTTATTAGGTCTTGGATTTAGTTGTTAATGTAAGTAATGTAGGAATATGATCTTGGTTGTGGTAGGGCTTTGCATAGCTTCTACCCAATTGAAGAGAATTTGGTAGGATATGGTTGAAGACCAGTCACTACAGAGATGACACCAGTAAATGTAATATTTTTTTATTAACAATATAAATTCCTCTCTCATGTAGAAAATAAAAAATAAAAAAATAAAAAATAATTATATTATGTGTATGTGGGGTACTGTAGACCTTACAATACCTATAGGTATCGAGTGGCCCAATGGAGGCCACGTGACGTGACCCCCGCCTACTAGCCACAACCCTACCCCACCAAGGGCCAACAAAATTTCACCAACATAAAAAGAAATCAACGTATAAAAATGTATATTCCAGAGAATAAAACTCAAATTTCACCCACTGTCAGCGAGTGTCATATTCTAGAGCATTTGTTTAGATTTTTTAAAGATTTCAATATAACGAATATTTTATCAACATATTTCGATGAGGGGAATATTATATAGATATTCTATGCTAACATCAACATCACTTCAACATGACTTCAATGTGTGCCTCCCTCCAACCTACCCCCATCTACATTTGTATTTTGGTTTTGGAAATCAAACTTTGCAAGGCCATAACTTCAGCTTAGGACCCCTTTTTTCAGAGCAATTTTTTTATTTGGGGTAAAATTTTAGGCTCTTTGTAGTGGTGTATTTTTTTTTAAAATTTGAGTCCCTAGGATTTTTAGGAAACTGGAGATTCTCATAGGTGTTCTTGAGTCATTCTCATTTTGGGAACTTTCGAAGCTTCGTTCTTGGTCCTATAGAAACATTTTTGGGTGTAGTTTTTTTGAAAGTGCATAATTTTGCGTGTAATTTATAGTGGTGTGATCAAATTGATCCCCATTCTAATTAAAAAATATACTTTGAGTTTGTGGCCAAATTTGGCATCTGTACGCACTAAGATCAAGTCCACTTCACTAATTTTTACAAGTGGCACTTGTAATCACATTAAGCATAAAGTGCTAGATCATATATTACTCGATGGATTCTTGATAAATTAATTTGAGGGGGGTAATCTTGTGGTGGTTTATTTATTTCTTTTTCTTATTGTGTGTTCTTGTAATGGGTAAATGTCAAATTGAATTGCTAACTCCATATAATTATGCTTCATAGAGAAAATTAGTATGAAATTATCTTATGGCAAAGGATTGTCTAAACCATCTAAAATAAATAATTCCTCAACCTAATAATGATAAAGAATTGGAAAAATGGGAGATTGATTGTGATAAAAAACTTGGATGCATATGTTCATTAGTCTCTTTTGATTTAGAATTTCATATTGAATCATGCAAAACACCTAAAAAGGCTTGGGGGACATTTGAGAAATTTTATGGTAAAACTAATAAGATTAGGGATATCAAATTGACAATGATTTGATGAATCTTGATCCTAAATGTTTTGACCATATCCAAGACTACATATCCAAGATTAAGCAACTAAGAACATAGCTAAAAGAATACAATATTGAAAATGAGGATTTATAATTGATTCTAAATGTGTTATCCAAGCTTGGTCATGTGTATTCAGTGTTTATTTCTAGCTTTCATACCCATCAAATTTCCAAGGGAGCATCATATGTTGATCCTTAGTTTGATGACATTGAAAATGTCCTAATCCAAGAGGAAGTGAAGCTAATTCATATGGGTATAATAGTCTTCTAGGCCACAAGCATTGGTGGCTAGTGAGCCTAAAGTACATAAAGAATTATGGAATCTTGAAAAGAAGCAAAGAATAAAAATAACAAGCTATACAAAGAATCAAAATCCTCTCCCTCTCAAGGGGAATCATCTAAGAAGGAGAACCTAAATGTGTATATTCCAAGAAACTAGGGCATGATGAACATCAATGTTATTCAAAACAGATTGATGAGTTGAAGCATCTTCTTAAGAAGAATCAAATTAATTTCCCTTCAAAAATGTCTGGGGGTTCATATTTTTCTTATTTATCAAATTCAAAGAGACATAAGGGGAAAGCACTTATTGCAGTTGCATATTATGAGTTAGAGAGGTGGATACTTGATTCAGGAGCCTCACATCATATGGCTTCATCAAAGGGTACATTATCTTCATTTAAGTCTTGTTCATCACCACACATCATGATGGCTAATTGATGATTACCTCAAATTGATGATTGCCAGTCTCAGATGGAAAACAATTTCGATTGCCAATTACAGGTAGCAATTTATTTAATGGAAATCACAACAACTAACAACAAGGTAGAGAAAATACAACCATATCACTATCTAAGCAATGTTCCCTGTACTCAAGCCTCAACATTCGATTCCAATTCACAATAGATATTGGCATCGCTTCAAACAAAATTTGATTCTTCACTCTGGAATAGGAATGTGCTTTTCTCTGCACAGGCTACAAACAATCCACACCACATATTTGCATTTCCAGACAATAGCCATTGACCAAATTTAATAGAGAGGAACAAAAATGGATATGTTTAAACACTATTTTTCTCAAACAGAAACAACCATCAATGATGATGACCAATAATCAATGCATTTCAAGTTCTAATTTTCTTGATGAAGAAAAGCGACCAACGATGCTCAACTGCCATCAATTCATCTCCAAAGTTTTTTAGTTTTAAAACAAACAAGGTTGAATGTTTTTCCTTCCAGGCGATAGTTCCTTTCCAACCAACCTTGTCCTCTGTTCCAATCATCTGCCTTCATCAAAGGCTCAAACTCATTTTGAACCAAAACTGTCTCCAACTACAAAGAACGATGATCATTATTCAAGCAAAACACATTAACAAACAAACATTAATCAAACAACAAAGCACAAAAGGACGAGGATGCAAAACTCCCCTGCATCACTAACAACACATATGTGTGTTTGTGGGAAGGTATCTATTGACATGGATGTAAAATCATTTAATGATGTTATTTGTGTGCCTTCATTATCAACCAATATACTTTCTATCTATCAGATCACACATGGTGGAGCAGGAAAGAGTGTCGAGTTCACACTAGATTCTAGCATAATCTAGGATTTGCATAGTAGAGATATAGTTACAATTGGGGAGGTTGATCACCAATCTCAATTTTACACCTAACATTTTCTCCTATTTTCCTTTAGCTGATGTTCACATTCAAAAATCTAGTGTGAGCACTTTTGAGGAGATTCAATATGGTCATTTGAATCTTGGTATTCTTTCATCTACCAAGGTTCTTGAGACATGTACTGATATTCCATCTCCTTCATCTATTATTGCTTTTGATGATGCTTGTGTTGGAACCGTTTTGGCTTCTTGTGATTCAATGCAATAGGACATACATTGCCTTCCAGATATGGCTACTTGGGATGAGTACTTGACAAACATTGTAGGTTTGTTTGTAGAGTTTCACATTTCAGTTTTGGGAACAACTATTGATTGCAGTCACCTTCTCTTTTATGGAGATTATTCTTCTTCAATTGTTGTGAGGGAACTCTTTGACCCTCTTGTTCATTCTATACATGATCATTCTTCATAGTTTGACATGAGTTTGGATACTTTTGAGCAACATTTGGAAGAGGCTTCTTTGTCTTCATAGGATATATCTTTGTCTTTGGGTTGTGTATAAATTTTTCTATTAGAGTTGAAAACCATAAATAATTTTTGAAAATTGAATGATATTGTTCCCAATTGTTTAAGTCATTGTACTCCTAAAACTACATCTACACCTCCTATTGGAATAACAAACATTTCTCAATCTAGATGGTAATTTCCCAATGAAAGTTTTATATGATGACACTTACCACCACAAGAGAGTTATTTTCCATCAACTATTATGACTTGGAAGTTGGAGATTGTATATACAAAACAATTAAGCTCATGAGCTAATCTTCTATCAATAAATTTATGTGTACTACATATATCAATCAACACTGTTACCTTTCTCTCTTTTATATAACCAAAAACTTTAAGTGTTTGTGGTGTTCTTTTTCCATTTTATTCATGTAATGAGATAGTAGCACTATCTTCTTCCTCTAAAGTTTCACTCTTTAGTTCCATATTTGGTTCTTCTATAGACACTTCTTCCTCTTCTTTAACCTCATTCTCAATAATCATTAGTCTCTTCTCATGATTACTACATTTATGGCCCCTAGACCATTTGCTATCACAATGCCAACATCAACCTTTTTATATTTTATTTTCCTCTTATTGAGGAGAGAGATTAGTTATTTATTTTAGGATAAAAAGGTTAGCCCCATTTTTGTTAGTGGGATTAGTGTCATTTTTAACTTTCCATCCTACTGTTTGGCCTTATGTTGATCTTTTTGAAGTGAGGTTTCTTTTCTCAATATGTAATACTTGTTGGATTGTTTTTCTAAATGTACAATGTTCCAATAAATGAACATCATGTTTAATTTTTTCATTAAGTCCATTGATGTAGAGTTGTAGCCTTTGATAAGGTGTCACATCTTTAGTTCAAATTTCCAATCTCATGTGTTCAACATTGTATTCTACTAAAAACCTTATTTGTTTTAAATTTGTAAGTTGGGTAAAATAGCTCCCCTTCCATGGTTGCTTATAGTGGGCTACTAAGTCATTGGTAAATTCTCTTCAACTAAGTAATTTCCCTTGTTTTTCACCCATCATCCATTGGGACCATTGATAAGGTTCAAATTCTAAATGTAGTAAGGTTATGTCAACCATTGCATCATCTGTTATACTATGGAGTTTAAAATATTATTCCATGACAATTATCCATGAAGTTACATTTGTACCATCAAAATTACGTATATCTATTTTGAGTAGGTTTATTTTTGAACCTTGAAAAGATTGACCTATTCCTTGATTTTTTCTATTAAGGTTGTACCCACCTTGGTAGATTTTTGAACCCCTTAATTCTAATAGTATTAATTTTTCAAACCTACATAATCCCTCATTTAAGGATGTTGTAAATGATTCAAATAATTTATTCTTAATGAGATCTACCACTTTGTTACAATCTAGTGAAATTATTCCCTCAATTTTTGGCATTGGACAATAAAGAAGGTCATCGGTTTCCTCATTCATAAAATATCCCTTTGGTCCTAAAGATGACATGGATTCAAGTTTGTTTTTATTTTGAACTATATGTTTCTCTTTACTAATTAAGGGAGGATAGTATCTAGTGCAAGTTGTAACCATAAAATTTAGAACATATGCTAAGATAGGTTTCCAGTAAATTAAGGAGCTTATTTTATGTCTAACAATAAATTACAAAGAATTAACCCTACCTAATTTTTTATAAGGTTTCCAAAAATATAATTTTTAAAATTCTAAAAATTGCAATCTATAGAGAAAAATAATGAAAAATGTTGACTAACTTTGACCACTAAATTACAAAGAACATACCTCACCTAATTTTTTTATAACATTTTCAAAAATGTAATTTTTTAAAAATAATTCCAAAAATTTTGACCTATAGAGAAAATTAATCAAAATTGATAAAATCTCAATAAATGTTAGAAATCTTATCTTCAAAGTCTAATTTTTTTTGTGAAATCTTATCTACTACATACCTCAAAACCCCAAAAAATTCAAGCCCAAACTCAGATTGGTTTGGAAGTTATGGTGGAAACAAAATTTTGGCCCAAATTGTAGCTTTGATACCACTTGTTAAGACATTTCTTGGAAATATTTATAAAAAATAAAAAATATAGCAAACCACTTTGAGGAGGTTACCTCCAATAATAAAAAAATATGATATTAATTGAATAATTGATGATATGATGATTTGGGAGGAACATAGATCCCCTTTGTTTTTAGGCTTAACCATGTAGGGACATACCCCTTCATCCTAATAAAGAGTATTTAAGGTATTAACTAAAACCAAAGTTAAGGTTAAGTATACCACAAATATTCTTAGGATATATGATATTAGGTTTACAACATTAGATAAAGTATTAGGGACCTAACACCAATCTACATTAGCAATTGGTTGATCAATTTTTTTGTTAGTATTATATGATGGATGTAATATATTCCCATCCTCTACATAATTATTAGGTGTCCTTGAAAACCCACAATTTTTAATAATTTCCATAATTAGCCTATAATGGTCCTTGATTTTGACTTCATGCTCATTTGGATAATTAGCCTAATGATCTTCCAAAGCAAGCCCATTCTTAAAGAATGACCCTATTATTGGGTTGATATTCCCAATGGGATCAAACTTAGCTCTTCTATCACTAAGGAGATCCATGGCCATTAGGGCCATTTCAATATTTGTTGTCTTAGCATTCTACTATTGGCACAAGAATATACTCCCACCTTGATGAATAAAACATAACCAAACTTGTGTTTGCTAGCCACCAACTCATGTATCTCTACAACTTTCCTACAAAGCTCCAATAAAATCAATTTGTCACTAGTGTATTTAGGAAGCTTGTAGGGTGCCTTGTGGAAGCCATCAACCCTGATATATGAAAATTCCTTGAATTGATATTGCCAATTCCACCAATTTATTAGTTCAATAGTTTCCTCTAGGGATAAATTTTAGCAAAATCATTTTTAATCCCTCTTATTATTGCACAATAAAGGTATCATTAACAATGTAATTTCAACAATTCTTTAGGGATATTTATCCTGCTTCTCTCTCCTCCACCCACGTTTGATCTATCTCCGCACATGGTAGAATCTGTGTTGGGGGTACCCCATGATCCCCTCCTATCCTCCCTTGACCCGATTCTCGCCCAAATGCATCCGACCTCATGTACCTTGGGGACCACTCCTGGTTTTTCCGATTCTGGCGCTCCCATGATTTTGAGTCAGCCTGAGGTCCTCGTGAATCTAGGTTTGTCTGGCATGACTATGCTAGTGGTCCCCGTCTCCCTAAAAGTTAAAGGATGGAAGAATGTGCTAACTAACTCTAGTCAAAATGCTAAGAGTCCCTTTCCTCACCCTGAAGAAGAGATCACTACTTCGGGCACTGACTTTGCTATCCCTGAAACTGTTAGTGACAATATTGTATCCACAATGGAGAATGTTGCAGTTGGTTGTTTCCTTTCCTTTAGCCCCACGATGGACATGGTCAAAAGATGGGTTTCTACTAAATGACATCTCAAAGGAAGAATGGATGTATGTGTTATGGTGGGTGGAATTTTTCTCTTCAAGTTCACGGTCTCAGAAGACTTAATCTCGATCCTTTCCTTTGGTTCTTGGGTCTATGGGAAGCATAGTCTAGCTCTGTGCCATTGGAAGCCGAGTTTTGATCTAGCAGTTGATCTCAACAAGTCGGCGCCGGTGTGGGTCCGTTTATCGGGTCTGCCCCTAGAATAATGGGATGAATCCATATTCAAATGTATTGGGGACTCCTTGGGCCAGTTTATCACTTTGGACTCCATTACCAAGTCCAAATCTAGGTTAGTATTTTCCCATTTTTGTGAAGCTCTGCTCTAAGTTTGGTTCCTAGACCCAACAAGTTTATTATGAGAATGTCGTAGTCTACTGCCAAAAATGTGCTAAACCTGGTCACCTAATCCTGGATTGTAAATCATCGTTAAAACATGTTCCTAACCCTAGTGAGTCTGCTGCTGAAGACCACTACCCTTTCGAAGATGACATTCTGGAGATTGTCGACTCCTTAGTCAAGTCTGGCTCTCCTAAGTTGGTTGACTCCCTGATCAGTTCTGATACCCTCAAATCTAACGAGGATGTATCCTTTGTGGACTCGGTGGTTCTTGTTGCTCCTAGTCTGGCTGGGGGCTTGGATCTTCCTGATTTTGGGGTTCTTGGGGTTTTACATGGTGCTTCTTCCCCTAACCTGATGCGGGGGGATGTTGGTGAAGTTGGTGACACCCTGAAGGAAGAAGGGCTTAAAATGACAACTAGACCAGTAATGACCGGTAGTAAAGAAGGCGAAATCCTGGAAGAACAGGCTTTAAAAGTTAAAGTTGAGTCAGTTAAGAAGGATTCGTTGGGGATTTCATAGGAAAAAATAATGGAGGAGGAGTTTTGGTCAACCCCAAAGAAAAAGGGAAAATAGAGGAAAGCAGATGTGGGAGGTGACTCTAAACCTGGTAGGCCCAACCAGTGATAGACCAGGAATAGGGAGACAACAAAAGAGATAGCCATAGGTAAATAGAGGACATTGGAAGTGTCCTCAAAGAAGGGTAAAAAATGAAGGTCTTGTCCTGGAATTGGAGAGGGCTAAATAGCTCTCACAAACAACTGGTGCTAAAAAACTATGTGATGGAACATAAGATTGATGTTTTTCTTCTATAGGAAATCAAAATGAAGAAAAAAAACTTTGATAATATAGCTAAGTATATTTGGCTGAGTGCCCTCTTCTCTTACAGTGATGCTGATGGGGCATATGGTGGGATTGCTGTGATGTGGAATCCTAACAGGATCACTAGTTTTGAAAATTTTCAATGCTGGAGTAGTGTGGGGGTCAAGTTTTCTCACTCGGGAGGCTCTTGGTCGCTCATCAATGTCTATGCCCCTAACCAAAGGAATGCTAGGAATTCCCTTTGGAAAGATCTTACTAACTGGATACACATTAACCAGGTTTCACGTTGGTTGGTGGCTGGAGACTTCAACTCTCCTTTGTATCCCTCAGAGAAAAGTGGAGGGCTTGTGGACTACTCTGACAACATGACTGATCTAGAAAAATTTCTAACACCGACTTGGTTGACATTGACTTGTTGGGTCAATCATTCACATGGACCAATAGGTGTCTTGGGCATGGTTTGATCCAAGTCAGACTTGACAGATTTCTTTGTTCTCACAATTGGATGGCTCTGCTCAATGCTAATCTGCTTGCACTGCTCGGTATTGTCTTTGATCATAACCCTCTACTATTAGTCATGAATGAACTGTCTGCTATGGGACCCTTTCCTTTCCGGTTTGAGATTATGTGGAATTCCCATCCCGATTTTAGGAATAAAGTTGTTGAATGGTGGAATATCCTTGTACATGGCTCCCCTATGTTTAGGATTTTTAACAAACTTAAGCATGTCAAAAATATGGTGAAGGGTTGAAATAAGAGAGTTTTTGGGGTGTCTTTCTGAAAAAAGGAGCCTTAGGAGATAAGCTGAAGGTCATCCAAAAAAAAATGGAAGAGGGGGATGCTAGCTTGCTGACCTATAACCAGGAAAGAGAGAGTCTTGTGGAATGGGAACAAATTTTAAAGGAGATATTCTGGAAACAAAAATCTAGAGTCAATGGTTGCAGGAGGGTGATAAAAATACCTCTTTTTTTCATGTTTTTTCCCTTAAACAAAAGAAAAGAAACCATATTACTAAGCTTCAAAATGAGCAAGGGATCTTGGTCAGCATGCCCTCTTAGATTGGGCTTGTGGCGTCTAGTTACTTTCAAAAGACTTATTTGGCTCCTAACAAGGCCCCCAATTTGGCTATGGATAACTTGTTATTGGACCCTCTCCCTTCCACCCTAACCTTGGATGATAATAAAAATATCCTTTGTGCTATCACTCTTGAGGAAGTCCAAATGACTGTTTTCAATATGGGTGCCTATAAGGCACCTAGCCTGGATGGGTTCCCCCCAGCTTTCTTCCAGATATTTGTGATATTGTTGAGGGGGACCTTGTTCTGGCAGCCAAGGATTTCTTCAAATTTGGTAAGATCCTCAAACAGATGAATCACAAATTTATTTCCCTTGTTCCCAAGGTTGTTGAACCCCAGTCTATGACTGACTTTAGGCCCATAAGCCTCTACAATACCATTTACAAGTTATTCTCTAAAATCTTGGCGAACCCCTTGAAACCCTTGCTTGAAAAAATGATAAGCCCTACCCAAAAAGGTTTTGTTCAGGGTCATCATATCTTAGATGCGTCCATAACCACCCATGAAATTTTACACTCCATGGACAAATGCAACAATGCCAGTATGGCCTTCAAACTGGATATTTCAAAAGCATATGATAAGGTGTTATGGGACTTTATCCCCAAAGCCCAATCTAAGTTTGGTTTTGAACGAAGGGTGGTTAACCTCTTGATGGAATGCATTACCACTGTGAGATACTTTGTTTTGGTTAATGGGGCCCCCTTTGGTTTCTTCAATGCTGGGAGAGGTATCAGACAAGGTGATCCTCTCTCACCCTATTTGTTTATCATGGTTGCAGATGTATTGAGTAGAAACATATCCAAACTACTATCAGAGGGCTCCATAAAGGGGGTTAAAACTGCCACTTCACTCGAACCTACTATTATCCAATAATTCATTCATGATACAATACTCTTTAGGAAGGCTTCAAGGATTGAATCCAGAAAATGGAAAAGTTTCCTTAGTAATTATGCTGCTTTCTCTAGCCAGTGTATAAATTATAATAAAAGCATGATTTACTTCTTCAACAACACTCCAAGCCCAGGTGGTTGTTGTCCTAGGTTGTGTGAGTGGCTCTCTCCCTTCAATGTATCTAGGGCTACCCCTTACTATCAAGGAAATCACTCCTACCTTTTGGAACACAGTTCTCAAAAGGATCCAAAGGAAATTGGCATGGTGGAAAGGATCCATTCTTAGCCATGCTGGTAAGCTGTAACTTCTGTCTGTTGCTCTTCAAGGGATCCCTGTCTACTTCATTTCTATATTTAAGATCCCCATATTTACTGCTAAAAAGTTTGAAAAAATTCAAAGGAACTTCTTATGATCTGGGATAGGGGAAAAGAAGTTTGCTCTAGTTAGCTAGGACAAAGTTTGTATGCCTAAATCTTGTGGTGGGCTTCGAATTAGGAATGTCCAATGCACCAATAAATCCTTACTTGCTAAGGTTGGTTGGGACCAATTAAGGAATAAAAAGGATTGGTGCAAGATTATGAATGCTAAGTATTTTTACAATAGACCCATGATTAAATGCCTCTCTGATGATCACCCTTCTAGATCTCTGGCATGGAAGAAAATTTGTAGAATGTAGGAGCTGCTCATGTCCAGGATGAAATGGAAGCTTGGGAATGGTAATAACATCAGATTTTTGGAGGACCCTTGGTTGCTTGACTCCCCCTTTCACAATTTGATTTCAGGAACCTAATGAGACCTGGACAACTCTTCTTTGGTAAGTACATAAGCGACTACCTTCTTGGTCAACTGGGTGCTAAGTGGTGGAAATATTTACTTCTTCGCTGCCCTTTGTCCTCAAAGTTGTTTAATCTAGGCAATTCTTTGCAAGAGTCACTCTCCCTCACCAGATTACCTCTATCCAACTTTGAGGATGAATTCTACTGGATTAAAGATAGGCAGGGCAATCTTTCGGTCAGAACGACTTACAATCTACTATCTTTTTAGGGTAATGATAACAGACCCTGGAGATAGGTCTAGAATAAGCACATGATTCCAAAAATCAATTTCTTCTGGTGGACAACCTATCACAACAGGATCCTAACTCAGAATAACCTAAGGAAAAGGGGATTTTAGATCCCAAATAGGTGTTGTGTAAATGTAATGAAGATTCTATTGATCATTTATTACTACACTACTGGTTTGCTATTGGTGTCTAGGAGCTAGCTTTTGAAAAGCTAGGCACCCATTGGACTATGTGTAGGGACATCAAATCCTTCATTTTGGGCTAGTATGGGCCCTTTCAACATCCTATCCCTAGAGAGATTTGGAACCAGGTCCCCCCATCATATGTTGGTGCGAGAGAAACAACTAGATATTCAGGAATATTGAGATGATCCCTAAGGAGGTATTTGGAATAGGGATAAGACTTGTTTCAAAAAATGTTTCGATTTACAATGGGAAAAACCTAGAAAAAGCTCCTATTGAGTGGGAGATCAAAATGGCTAAAGCTTGGAATAGGAATCTAGAGATCAACTCCTTTGACAACTCTAAGGCCCAAGTTATGCGGGACATAGTTTGGAAACCCCCGAATCACGGATGGCATAAATTCAATTTTGATGGTGTGGCCAAGGGGAACCTAGGCAGGGCTAGTATTGGGGGCATTATCAGGGATTGCAGGGGTAACTTTGTGGCTGGTTACTAGGGGGGTATAGGGATTCAGACCTCCATGACTACGGAAGCCAGGACGCTGCTAAAGGGTGTCTAGTTAGCTGTTACTATGGGGATAAAGAAACTGCACATGGAAGGGGATTCCAAGTTAGTGATTGATTCTATCAAATGTGGTAGATTATTAGGATGGAACACCAGAGATATCTTGTTAGACATAAATCACATGGTGTCGAAGCTAGATATGAAGATCTTTACTCACATCTTTCACGAGGGAAACCAAGTTGTTGACACCTTGGCTAATATTGGCTCCTATTGGAGCATTTCCAAGTGTTGGAGGAATATTGGGAACTTACCACTAGAACTACAAGGTATTATCCTTAAGGAACAGGGCACCTTAGTTAACCATGATGTTATCTAAAATTGCAATTTTCAAGGCTTTATGGGTTGTCCACATATTTATTCTTTGGGTGATGTGGACGAAGATGGATGATGAGGTGTTAATTACATGGCAACATTTGAATAATGAGGCAAAGGTTGTGGTTATGAAGCTAATAATGAGTGATGGGAAGTACAACAGGTTAATGACTAAGTTTGGTTGGGCCATATGCAAATTTAATTTGTGGTCTTGTTATATCCCTTGCATATCTTTATGGACTTCCAATTTCAAATTTGATATGACTATTTATTATCGTGTGGAGGTCTTGCTAAGTCCCATCAACACTGCTAAAAAGTTAATTAAGATAAAAGGTAGAGACTTAGGGAAGTCTAAATTTGGCATCGTGACAATTTTTTATCTGTACTTGTGCAATTGCAACTTGGAAGGTAAACCTATCAATGTCATCATTTTTCACAAACATTGCCACAGGTGCTTAAATATTTTCAATAATGGGCCTGTGGAGATTTCCTTTTTGGAAATAACTCCTGAAGTGTGTAATTTGTAGATCATCTTGATTACCCGGATTCATCCTGGCTAGCTTAAAAGAAGGGTTTTTTTGGGTGACCTATCATATTGATAGACATTTTAACTTCTTTCTCTCACATGATTCTTGGGTTCTTGAAGTGAAGGGCGGAAAAATGGGTGGTGACAGGGTGAGAACAAAGCTGGATAATTGTGAGGAATTCTGAAAGGATCCTCTGGTTTGGCATAGTTGTGTCGAAGGAGGGCTGACGCTATTAATGGAATGCTTGGTTGGTCATGATGCAAGGATGTCGACGTAGTTCGTGAGCTCCTGGAATGACATGAGGGTTACGATGGGAGGTATCTTCTTTGAGGTCAATGAGGAGGTAATTGCTCAGGAAACTGGGCTCTCTTGATTGGAAAGAAGTACACTAAGCACACCAAGGCCCAAGACAATGAAAGCCTCAATGATTTCTTTAAAGAAAATGAAAAATTTGTCCGCTCCCAGTTTGGTTTCGAAAGAGAAGCTCTCCCTCGACCGTGGGACTAGGTTTGTCTGGATCTAATGAAGTATGTGACTCTGGAGGGTAGACATAAGGTTTTCTATTAGTATCACTTGTCTCTTTTAAATAATATTCGCCACAAAATGCTATTGAGTTTTTCTTTTTTCTTATTCATCGATTTAGAAATATTTGTTCGGAAATGTTTGGACTCTACTACCCAAAACCCTGAGGAAACACCACCCCTGCCACTCCACCAGGGTCTCATCCTAAGGCTTTATCATTTCCATTTGGCTCTCTACCCACCCAAACCCATTTCTACTAGTTGTATTAAGTCATGTTGGCATATTGTTGTCATTGATGTCAAAAAAAGGGATCAGGAGTGAGATGGAATTGATCCTGCAAGTGAGAAGGTTGGCATTGATGTCAAAAGTGTCTTTGATGTCAAAAGAGTGTAGAATTGATCATGGAAGGTAGATCTTGGCATGATGATAGATCAATGGTGTACCTAAATGCTATGGCGCTCAAAGGATGAATGTGAGAGTAGTGAACCTAGTTTTGGAAGTATGTGGATTGGTTGTTGGTGCAGAAGAGCAAGGTGCTCAATATGTTGCTTAGTTGAAAAAAAGTTGTCATCCTTCTGCAACAGTTGCTTCCAAGTATGTGATGGAGAACTAGGTACCAGATTCGATGTGGGTTTTTCAAGAGCATTCCAGTGATGTGCTTTGTAGGTCCAAGAAGTGAAGGTTGCATCCAAAAATGCATTATTTCTGCTCTCGGGTGATATTAGGGTTATAGATAAACCCTAATGCGTTTGCAGTCATGGCGGCCAATATGTTCTTCTATTTTGTTGTTGACTGCTAGTTAAAGGTTGCAGGTCAGTTAAGTTATAACTTATGGCCTTTAAGTTTGTTTGGTGCCAACCCCTTCACTTTGTCATCCAGTTATTATCACTGATGGGTTCTACTAGATATCACACATAACTTTTGAAAATTGGTTTGTGGTTCAACGATATGCAATGAACGACTACCACTAGATCTCACACTTCATAGAAAGAAAGTTGAAGTTTGTTTTAAGATCAACGATATGCAATGGGGATGGTTTAACGGTTGTGATCAAGGTAATCAAATGATGTGCAGTGATGGATGATAGTACCTTGGTGGGACAAGTGACACATGGCATCATATCACCCGATCACTTCACATCGTTGTTGTGAAGCAAAGTGACAAGATGATTTGAGTGATATGCGATGTATGAGTGAGATTGAATGAAAGAACATCCAATGGATGACATTGCATCATAGGGTCTTAGTTCATCACGGTTATGAGTTCAAAGTAAGTCAAGCTTTTAGCAATGCGTGATGAGTGTTGAGTCGTAGTAGAGAATGATGTCAGAGGCAAACACATGGCGTTAGCCCTCCAACCCATAGAGATTTGGTGGAACCATTGTTAGTACTAACAAGATAGTAATGGACGGTGCAGATTGTTTGACAGCTGATCCAACGATGATTGCTACATTTTTGTTACATCACGGATAGGAATGGTGATGCTCATAGCATATCAGCGATATGTGATGGATTGTGAAGATTCAATGGTATGCGATCATACGGTGATCGCTATGTTTCTTCACATTGTGGAAATAAATGTGGATGTCCTAATTGATGTAGCGATATGCGATGGATATGAAGGATAAGGTCATCATTGAAGGAGTATGCATCACAAGTATGAAGTTGAAGGCCAAAGGAAATTCTGCGATACACAATGGTCATTAAAGATCACCGATGGAGATTTGAATGACTGCTTATTTGACAGCCAGGATTTAAAGACATGACAGTGAACGAGGATCTCAAGATTAGGGCATGAAAGGAGAAGATCGACGACCAGAATTCAAAAGCAAAGTTCTGAAACGGCTATGATGATGTGAATGAGGGTTTGGACTGCAAACTGACTTAGAGGAAGGAATTAATTGGTCTAGCTGCACCAACTAATAATGTAAATGAAGATTTGATCTTCAAGATGATGACACAAATTGTAGAGATGATCAAGATCAAAATTAGATCAAATGAACAAAAGAATGCATTGAATGAATAATTAGATTTTAGCGTTTGACAGAGAGAATGAGCAAAATTCTTTGTAACTGAATTAAATGTGGAATTGGCTTGATGCAGAGGTAGAGTGATAATGAAGATATTTGATAGACCCTATCAGATGATTTAATGATGAGTTGGATAGTGGTGTGTTGCTCAAGGAAAAGGTTGCTTGCTGGTGAAGTTTGCAAGCTAAGGAAACCCTAGCAGAAGAATTGAGAAGTTCTGAACAATGGTGAGAATCTCAAGGAAGAGATTGTAGATTGGTGGAGTAAAGCAAAAAGAAGACAATCTGAGAATTTTCGGAGAGTTGTATCTGCTATGTGTGTGAGAAGTCTACAAGTGCACAAGGTGCTGAATAGAGTTATGCATTGCTGAGTGTGCAACAGAGGAAAAGAGAGAAGATAGTGTATAGTGCAAATGTATAAGACACTACAGAAGGGGAAAGAAGAGCAGAGCAACAAGATAGAACAGTGATTGTTCTATATGCAGAGGAGAGTGCAGAGCAGGGGTGTGTTGCTGAGAGTGCAACTTCAGTAGCAGAGTGTGAGTTGCAGTAAGTGAAATAATGTACTAAATCTAATGATGCATTATAGGTTAGGCAGAACCAATGTATGCATATATGAAATTGTTATCACAGAGGTGGTTGCCTCAATGTACTAAGTTTTAACTTAGATCAGGGGATTGTAGTCTCCTTGAAGTTGTTGCTTCTAAATTAGGGTGTTGTTGGATCCTTGGAGTTGTAGCTCCTAAAACAGGGTGTTGTTGCATCCTTGAAGTTGTTGCTTCTAAATTAGGTAGTTGATGATTCCTTGGGTTGTAGCTCTAAAACATTGTAAGAGAGATTTATTTTGTGACGCTGGATTTGAGCAGTAGACTCAAGCAACCTTTGTCACCATGGTTTTTCCCATCTTGGGTTTTCCACGTATATCTAGTGTTGTGGGCATTTGTGTTGATTGCATGTTTATGTTTGCATTCTTTAGTTTTCAATCTACACAGTAAGAGTTTGAGTAAGAAATCTGCACAAAGTATTTAGAGCTAAGAAAGTAATCTACATAAGGGTTTTGAAGGCCAATGTTTGAAGGGATAGATTTTGGTATCTATTGATTCACCCCCCTCTCAGTAGATCATTGTGTTCCAACAATTGGTATTAGAGCCCCTGGTTCCCTTGGAGAAGCTTAATCAGCTTGGGGTAGATCTTGGATTAGGTGAACACAATGGTTGGTAAAAAAAAATTACTTGCATATGATGGACCTATCTTTGATGGATCCAGATATATTTTTTGGAGCTCATTGATGGAAGGATATTTGGGATCCAAAGGAGTTGATGTGTGGATGCCAGTTGTAAATGGATTTACAGTCTTTGCTACACCTCCAATAAGTGAAGCTGAAAAGAAGGCATACAAGGATAATGCTACAACAAGAGATATAATTCTTCATGGACTATCAAGTTCTGTGTTGGTGAAAGTCATGCATTATCAAACAACACATGAAGTGTGGAATAAGTTGAAAAGGATGTCTATAGATGATGAGAGTTTAGCACAGGCCAAGATTCATACATATGGAAGAGAGTCTGAAAATGTGAAGCTGAATGAGGATAAGAAGACCGTAGATACATCCAGAAGAGAATGTGCAGCTAGAGGTGATGAGGAAGAAGCATCTACTTCCAGATCTGAGGAGTTTGATGAAGTGGAAGCTAATTACATTAGGAGATTGGGAAGATGCTCTAGAAAATACAGAGGTAAGCTACCCACTAAATTTTTTAAGTTTGGTAGAATAAGTCCTATAGCTACTAAATTCTTTCATAGTAAAAAGGACAATCCTAAGAAAGAAGAGGACAATAAGGAGAATGAGAAGAAGGATCTGCAAGCAAGTGAAGAAAAAGGGTCATCTGATGTTAGTGGTAGATGAGATGATGAACATGGAAGTTTCTATGGGATTGACCCATTTCCAATGACCTTTGATGAAGAGATTGAGAGGTCTGATAAAGATGAAGAAGATGAAACCTTCGATAATGAAGGAGTAGACCTAGAAGGTGAACTCATTAGTTCTTTGAATGAGATTAGGAAATTGAGAAAAGAAAATGAAGAACAAAAGTTTCATGCACAAAAACAGATATAAAGACTAACTAAAAGCCTTGAAGATTCTAACCAAATGATAGTTAGTTTGAAAACACAAGTTGAGGAATCGAAGATGATAGAAGATGTAGTTAAATCTGAACTATAGTCTAAATTAGTTGAGTGCATGAAGCTGGAAGCAAAGATAGTTGCTCTGAGAAGAGATTTGGAGAAAGCCAAGGAAAAGATTGACAAAGGCCTAAAGTTGAAAGGTGGCTTTGAGATATTAGATGAATTGGTAAAAAGAAAAGGTTGGTTTTGGTTTTGAGAAGGAAAAGAGTCCCTCTACCAGTGCTTCTACAAAATTGTATGATAGATTTAAAGTAAAAGGAAGTTGTACAAAGGATGAGAAAGCCTGCATGAGTTGTTCCAAAGAAAATACCTTTGGAAATGGAAGATCGAAAAAAGGCATTGCTAAGGTGAAGACACCAAAAGAAGAAATGAAGCCCACTACTTATAAGAAGAAGGTTGAAAAAGAAAAGAGACTTGTGACAAACAAGAGGAATAACAACCATTCAGTTCCTGATTATCAAAAGAAGATGACCATAGCAAATAAGAAGGTGGAGAAACCAGTTCCTAGAAACTTGAAGAAAAAGTAGTATAAAAAGGGAGCTGATGCAAATGAAATCCCAAGGATGAGATATGCAAGGAATTCAAATCAAAGAGGACCTCCTCATCCTATTCAAAGGAACACTATGACTAGGTACAATTCATGTTTTAATGGTTATTGCTATGCTTGTAATTAGTATGGTCATAGAGCTAGAGTTTTTAGGGCTACACCTATAAGGAGCACTAAATATGTAAATATAAATTCATTTGCTCATGTAAGGAATATGGATGTAGTATACTACAAGTGTGACAAATTTGGTCACATAGCTAAAGACTGTAGATTAGATCTTGTAAGACCTACAATACAGAGCAAGAGGAAGAATACAAGGAAGGATACATCTTCCAAAGTAAACAATGGTTCACATACTTTTGTGAAGAAGGAAGGTGTAACAAAAAGACAATCAAAGAAGGTCTGTAGAGAGAAATACAGGTAGACAACACTCCATGAGGTTGTTTTTGCTTTACATCACTAATTTTTAGTGATAGGGAATGGTTCCGGGGGGAGCTAAATTGATATTTCATTCATCCTTGGAAATGGAGAAAGAGACAAAGTCAGGTAAAATATGTTTTACAAATTTCTAACGACTTGATCGTTGCAGATTTAAGGTCACATTCTTGCTCCTTGCAATGCTTTTCAAGGTGTAAGAAAATTAGCAGATGGTGGATAGTTTGCTGCAAAAATTGATATCAACCATTGGTATCAGTTTTTTGAAGAAAAAGTGATGTAGATGCTCTAATAAGAGAAATGCTTCTTGCATGCAAGAAGAAGAGTTATGGCTAAAAGGAAACTGGTATGTATATTTGTTTTTAAATTGGTATTAGACCATTACATATTGGTTCAGAACAGATTAGTTGGTACAGAGCCCCTGAAATGAAAGCTAGTGGAGAATGGAGCAAGGTCTAAGGGGGAGCTGCTATTGGTATCAAATCAGTGTTATACTTGATACAGTGCAGTCTTGGATATCAATTGGTACATAGTATAAAGTGAACACATTGACAATTGGTATCAAATTGATAATCAGTATCAGGACATGATATCATCAATTGGTGTCAAGTAAATGATTCAATTGGTATAGAGCATGAATCAAAATATCTATAATTGTTATCAGACCTAATTGGTGTAGATCATGTAATGGCACTTCAACTAACATCAGATATTTTTTTTAATTGGTACATTACAGTTGAAGCATATGGTATTTCCATTGCAATAAAAAGGTTGAATGCAACAATTGACATGAGAACAAAAATTGTTTCCAATTGGTATTAGTCAAAGGGGGAGCAAAGTACCTTTTCCATTTCTAAAAAGAAGTGAAGGCTACAACAATATGGTGACCTAAGAGAAAGAAGAGGAGAAAGGATGAGCAAGTGCTCAAAGTAGAGCATAAGAGAGAAAGTTGTGCAGATGTTCATAAGGATGAGCAAAGGAGAAGGATTGTCAAAGGGGGAGTCACTTTGTCAGTTCAAAGGAGAATATTAGAGAACTACCAGACCCTTTGCGTTGTTTGTCAAGGGGGGAGAATGATTTCTGAGGAGTGATCCCTTTTCCATTGATGTCAAAGGGGGAGAGAAAGTCCCGCAAATGCTCAAAGAGGAGCATTGGAGAAAGCTGCAATAGAAGGAGAAAGTAAAGATAATACTGGTACAAATGTTACATTGGTTAATTAGTATCATTGAGCATTTAGGTTTTTCTATCAATGACAAAGGGGGAGATTGTTGGCATATTGTTGTCATTGATGTCAAAAAAGGGATCAAAAGTGAGATGGAATTGATCCTGCAAGTGAAAAGGTTGGCATTGATGTCAAAAGTGTCGTTGATGTCAAAAGAGTGTAGAATTGATCATGCAAGGGAGATCTTGGTATGATGATAGATCAATGGCGTACCTAAATGATATGATGCTCAGAGGATGAATGTGAGAGTAGTGAACCTGGTTGTGGAAGTATGTGGATTGGTTGTTGGTGCAAAAGAGAAAGGTGCTCAATATGTTGTATAGTTGACAAAATGTTGTCATCCTTCTGCAACAGTTGCTTCTAGGTATGTGATGACAAATTAGGTACCAGATTCGATGTGGGATTTTTGAGAGCATTCCAGTGATGTGCTCTGCAGGTCCAAGAAGTGAAGGATGCATCCAAGAATGCATTATTTTTTCTCTCAGGTGATATTAGGGTTTACACATAAACCCTAATGCATTTGCAGTCATGGCGGCCAATATGTTCTATTTTTTGTTGACTGCTAGTTGAAGGTTGCAGATCAGTTAAGTTATAACTTATGGCCTTTAAGTTTGTTCAATGACTAGCCCCTTCACCTTGTCACCTGGTTATTATCACCAATGGGTTCTATTGGATATCAAGCATCACATATATCTTTTGAAAATTGGTTTCAGTGATACATGATGAACGACTATCACTAGATCTCGCACTTCGCAGAAAGCAAGTTGAAGTTTGTTTTAAGATCAACAATACGTGATGGAGATGGCTTAACGGTTGTGATCAAGGTAATCAAATGATGTGCAGTGATGGAGGATAGTACCTTGGTGGGAAAAGTGACACGTGGCGTCACATCGCTCGATTGCTTCGCATTGTTGTTGTGAAGTGAAGCGATAAGATGATTTGAGCGATATGTGATGTATGGGTGAGATTGGATGAAAGAACATCCAACGAATGACATTGCATCGCATGGTCTTAGTTGATTGCGGTTATGAGTTCAAAGTAAGTCAAGTTTTCAGAGATGCGCGATGGTGTTGAGCGGTAGTGGAGAATGATGTTAGAGACAGACACATGGTGTTAGCCCTCCAACCCGCAGAGATTTGGTGGACCCATTGTTAGTACCAATAGGATAGCAATGGACAGTGCTGATTATTCGACATCTGATCCAACGGTGATCGCTACATTTTTGTTACATCATGGATAGGAATGGTGATGTTTGTAGCATATCAAGGATATGCGATGGATGACGAAGATTCAAAGGTATGCGATTGGATGGTGATCGCTATGTTTCTTCACATCGGGGAAATAGATGTGGATGTCCTAATTGATGTAACGATACATGATGGCTATGAAGGATAAGGTCATCGCTGAAGGAGTATGCATCACAAGTATGAAGTTGAAAGCCAAAGGAAATTCAACGATATGCGATGGTCATGAGTGATAGATCATCGATGGAGATTTGAATGACTGCTTATCCAATGGTTAGGATTTAAAGACATGACAGTGAACAAGGATCACATGATCAAGACATGAAAGGAGAAGATCAATGGCCAAAATTCAAAAGAAGAGTTCTTAAATGGCTACGGTGGTGTGAACAAGGGTTTAGACTAAAAAATGACTTAGTGGAGGGAATTAATTGGTCAAGCTGCACCAACGAGCAATGCAAATGAAAATTTGATCTTCAATATGGCGAAACAAATTGCAGAGATGATCGAGATCAGAATTAGATCAAATGAACAAAAGAATGCATTAAATGCATAATCGGATTTTAGGGTTTGACAGAGAGAATGAGGAAAATTCTCTGAAACCAAATTAAATGTGGAATTGGATTGATGTAAAGGTAGAGTGATAATGAAGATATCTTATAGACCCTATCAAATGATTTAATGATGAGTTGGACAGTGGTGTGTTGATCAAGGAAAAGGTAGCTTGCTAGTGAAGTTTGCAAGCTAAGGAAACCCTAGCAGAATATTTGAGAAGATATGAATGGTGGTGAGAATCTCGAGGAAGAGATTACAAATCGGTGGAGTTAAGAAAAAAGAAGACAATCTGAGAATTGTCGGAGAGTTGTATCTGTCGTGTGTGTGAGAAATCTGCAAGTGCACAGGGTGTTGAATAGAGTTATGTATAGTTGAGTGTGCAACAGAGGCAGAGAGAGGAGAGTGTATAGTGTAGATGTATGAGACACTGCAAAGGGGGAAAGAAGAGCAAAGCAACAAGATAGAATAGTGATTGTTCTATGCACAGAGGAGAGTACAGAGTAGGGGTGTGTTGCTGAGAGTGCAGCTTCAACAGTAGAGTGTGAGTTGCAGTAAGTACAACAATGTACTAAATATAATAATATAGGTTAGGAGAAACCAATGTATGCATATATGAAATTGTTATCATAGAGGTGGTTGCCTCAATGTACTGAGTTGTAGCTCAGATAAGGGGATTGTAGTCTCCTTGAAGTTTTTGCTTCTAAATTAGGGTGTTGTTGCATCCTTGTAGTTGTAGCTCTTAAAATAGGGTGTCGTTGCATCCTTGAAGTTGTTGCTTCTAAATTAGGTAGTTGATGCTTTCTTGGGTTGTATCCCTAAAACATTGTAACAAAGATTTATTTTGTGACATTGGATTTGAGCAGTAGACTCAAGCAACCTTTGTCACCGTGGTTTTTCCCATCTTGGGTTTTTTTGCATATATCTAGTGTTGTGGGCATTTGAGTTGATTGCATGTTTATGTTTGCATTCTTTAGTTTTCAATCTACACAGTAAGAGTTTGAGTAAGAAATTTTCACAAAGTATTTGGAGCTAAGAAAGTAATCTGCATAAGGTTTTGAAGGCCAATGTTTTAAGGGATAGATTTTGGTATCTACTGATTCACCCCCCTCTCAGTAGATCATTGTGTTCCAACAAGTCAAACCCCTTATTTAGACCAATGTGAATCCCTCTCCGGCTAATTCTAAGGGCCCCAAAAGGAAAACCACTATGGTGAATACTGAAACCCCCAAGCCTAAACCTCCAGCCAAAAAGAAAAAGGGTGGTGTGGGGAATGCTCAATCGAAAGGGGCGACTGGGCTCTATGAGATCAAATATGCTCCCTGCAAGATGGACATCAAACCTGTAGCTAAGAAAAAAGTAAAAGAAGAAGGGAAAGGCCAGATGGAGCTGTTGACCACTGACAATGAAGGGAAGAATATTTTTGGTAAAGATTCCAAGGGGGACACTATGGTGGCAGCTAGTGTGGAGATGAGGTTAGAGAATAATAGCATTAGGAGATCCCATAGGCTGGCGAAAAATAGTAAGAAAGTGATGGTTAATGAAATTTCCAGTGATGAGGAACAGTTTGACAGTAAAGGCAAGAGGAAGGAGGAAGACACAGAGGAGGAGGAGCAGGAATTCGTTGAAGGGCCTAGTCACTTTTTGACTTCAACAAGATGCTCAAGGATGACTCAACGACCTAGTCCTCAGACCCCTAGGCTATGGAAGTAGATAATGCAAAGACTATGGACAAAGTGGAGGATTATAACATGTTGTTGGAGCAGGTGGAGAAGCTTGAGAAGAAATTCATTGGTTTGACTCAATTCACTGTCAAGATGATCCATCGTGCACTTGGTACCCTTTCTACTATGCTTAAGGATGAGATGGATAAGAAGGCTATGGAGGAGGGGCCCAACTGGGTTGGGAGGATGTTATTAACCTCCTCTCTAAGAATTGGGAGGGTGCTAGTTAGTTTGCTACTGCCATGTCTGTTGTTGGGTCGTTGGTAGTTGGTTGTCTGTCTATTGTTTTTGTGTTTTTTTTTGGTGGTTAATGATTTGATTCTCTAGACCTGATCTTTT
>VDFB02109042.1:57098599-57253274 GCA_007258455.2 Sequoia sempervirens
TTATCTTTAATTATTTAATTGTCAAAATTAATATCTTCTCATTTTAAATAAATGAAATTATTTAAAAATTTCATCACATTCTTAACTAACAGTCCATTTTGGTAAATAATTTGAAAATTGATTATTTATTATTTCACAAAATCCATATTTTGAATTAATTTAATTCAAATTGGTAACTTTCCTCCCAAAATCAAGTAATCGGGTAGATTATTGATTTTTCAAATTTGATCTTCACCAACTCTTATCTCTTTGATTTTTCAACTTCACAACCGTACTTTATCTTCGATTTTGAAAATATTTTATTTTTAATTAAATTATCTCTATTTATTCTCCAATCACGATTCGATCTTCTTAGATGACATCTCGACCATTCACTTAAGGATTTTACCCTAACCCTGATTAGGGATTATCAGATTTAATCTCGTCCTCTGATTTTAGGTCTCTATCAAAAGTCAATCTCGTCCGTCCATTCAAAATGGACATTTTCTATAAAATGCTATTTTGCTCTCATTTTTAGATTACACACTGACATACTTAGATATTTCACAAGAATTGCAACATTTATTCCACTTAGTCTTGGCACATTTTAGGCATAGGAATTTCAATAATATTTTCATAGGCATAGGAATTTTAGAAGAAAATCCTTCAAAGCTTGTGTAGGTATTCATCAAGGATTGCTCGCACGTTCGATCTGAGGGCAACACAAATCAGCAAGTTAGAAGGTGTAATGGAGATAAGCCATGGAGAATGAAAACATTGGGTGAGATTGTTCTATTTTATGTGTTTTCGTTTATTATTCCTTTGCACTTAATTATTTCTTTGGGTTTATGCTTTCAATTCATTTGATAAACTAAACTTAAAATTAACCCATAGATACGTAAGGAAGAAGGGCTTAAAATGACAACTAGACCAGTAATGACCGGTAGTAAAGAAGGCGAAATCCTGGAAGAACAGGCTTTAAAAGTTAAAGTTGAGTCAGTTAAGAAGGATTCGTTGGGGATTTCATAGGAAAAAATAATGGAGGAGGAGTTTTGGTCAACCCCAAAGAAAAAGGGAAAATAGAGGAAAGCAGATGTGGGAGGTGACTCTAAACCTGGTAGGCCCAACCAGTGATAGACCAGGAATAGGGAGACAACAAAAGAGATAGCCATAGGTAAATAGAGGACATTGGAAGTGTCCTCAAAGAAGGGTAAAAAATGAAGGTCTTGTCCTGGAATTGGAGAGGGCTAAATAGCTCTCACAAACAACTGGTGCTAAAAAACTATGTGATGGAACATAAGATTGATGTTTTTCTTCTATAGGAAATCAAAATGAAGAAAAAAAACTTTGATAATATAGCTAAGTATATTTGGCTGAGTGCCCTCTTCTCTTACAGTGATGCTGATGGGGCATATGGTGGGATTGCTGTGATGTGGAATCCTAACAGGATCACTAGTTTTGAAAATTTTCAATGCTGGAGTAGTGTGGGGGTCAAGTTTTCTCACTCGGGAGGCTCTTGGTCGCTCATCAATGTCTATGCCCCTAACCAAAGGAATGCTAGGAATTCCCTTTGGAAAGATCTTACTAACTGGATACACATTAACCAGGTTTCACGTTGGTTGGTGGCTGGAGACTTCAACTCTCCTTTGTATCCCTCAGAGAAAAGTGGAGGGCTTGTGGACTACTCTGACAACATGACTGATCTAGAAAAATTTCTAACACCGACTTGGTTGACATTGACTTGTTGGGTCAATCATTCACATGGACCAATAGGTGTCTTGGGCATGGTTTGATCCAAGTCAGACTTGACAGATTTCTTTGTTCTCACAATTGGATGGCTCTGCTCAATGCTAATCTGCTTGCACTGCTCGGTATTGTCTTTGATCATAACCCTCTACTATTAGTCATGAATGAACTGTCTGCTATGGGACCCTTTCCTTTCCGGTTTGAGATTATGTGGAATTCCCATCCCGATTTTAGGAATAAAGTTGTTGAATGGTGGAATATCCTTGTACATGGCTCCCCTATGTTTAGGATTTTTAACAAACTTAAGCATGTCAAAAATATGGTGAAGGGTTGAAATAAGAGAGTTTTTGGGGTGTCTTTCTGAAAAAAAGAGCCTTAAGAGATAA
Organism: Sequoia sempervirens; assembly: GCA_007258455.2. NCBI lineage: Eukaryota > Viridiplantae > Streptophyta > Pinopsida > Cupressales > Cupressaceae > Sequoia > Sequoia sempervirens. The sequence continues at coordinate 57,100,711 of VDFB02109042.1, forward strand.
GCTGAAGGTCATACAAACAACAATGGAAGAGGGGGATGCTAGCTTGCTGACCTATAACCAGGAAAGAGAGAGTCTTGTGGAATGGGAACAAATTTTAAAGGAGGAGATATTCTGGAAACATAAATCTAGAGTCCAATGGTTGCAGGAGGGTGATAAAAATACCTCTTTTTTTCATGTTTTTTCCCTTAAATAAAAGAAAAGAAACCAGATTACTAAGCTTCAAAATGAGCAAGTGGTCTTGGTCAGTACACCCTCTTAGATTGGGCTTGTGGCATGTAGTTACTTTCAAAAGGCTTATTTGGCTCCTAACAAGGCCCCCAATTTGGCTATGGACAACTTGCTGTTGGACCCTCTCCCTTCCACCCTAACCTTGGATGATAATAAAAATATCCTTTGTGCTATCACTCATGAGGAAGTCCAAATGACTATTTTCAGTATGGGTGCCTATAAGGCACCTAGCCCGGATGGGTTCCCCCCCAGCTTTCTTCTAGATATTTGTGATATTGTTGAGGGGGACCTTGTCCTGGCAGCCAAGGATTTCTTCAAATTTGGTAAGATCCTCAAACAAATGAATTACAACTTTATTTCCCTTGTTCCCAAGGTTGTTGAACCCTAGTCTATGACTGAATTTAGGCCCATAAGCCTCTACAATACTATTTACAAGTTATTCTCTAAAATCTTGGTGAACCGCTTGAAACCCTTGCTTGAAAAAATGATAAGCCCTACCCAAAAAGGTTTTGTTCCGGGTCGTCATATCTTTGATGCGTCCATAACCACCCATGAAATTTTACACTCCATGGACAAATGCAACAATGCCAGTATGGCCTTCAAATTGGATATTTCAAAAGCATATGATAAGGTGTTATGGGACTTTATCCCCAAAGCCCAATCTAAGTTTGGTTTTGAACAAAGGGTGGTTAACCTCTTGATGGAATGCATTACCACTGTGAGATACTTTGTTTTGGTTAATGGGGCCCCCTTTGGTTTCTTCAATGTTGGGAGAGGTATCAGACAGGGTGATCCTCTCTCGCCCTATTTGTTTATCATGGTTGCAGATGTATTGAGTAGAAACATATCCAAACTACTGTCAGAGGGATCTATAAAGGGGGTTAAAACTACCACTTCACTGGAACCTACTGTTATCCAATAATTCATTCATGATACAATACTCTTTAGGAAGGCTTCAAGGATTGAAACCAGAAAATGGAAAAGTTTCCTTAGTGATTATGCTGCTTTCTCTAGCTAGTGTATAAATTATAATAAAAGCATGATTTACTTGTTCAACAACACTCCAAGCCCGGGTGGTTGTTGTCCTAGGTTGTGTGAGTGGCTCTCTCCCTTCAATGTATCTAGGGCTACCCCTTACTGTCAAGGAAATCACTCCTACCTTTTGGAACACAGTTCTCAAAAGGATCCAAAGGAAATTGGCATGGTGGAAAGGATCCATTCTTAGCCATGTTGGTAAACTGCAACTTCTGTCTATTGCTCTTCAAGGGATCACTGTCTACTTCATTTCTATATTTAAGATCCCTAGATTTACTGTTAAAAAGTTTGAAAAAATTCAAAGGAACTTCTTATGGTCTGGGACAGGGGAAAAGAAGAAGTTTGCTCTGGTTAGCTAGGACAAAGTTTGTATGCCTAAATCTTGTGGTGGGCTTCGAATCAGGAATGTCCAATGCACCAATAAATCCTTACTTGCTAAGGTTGGTTGGGACCAATTACGGAATAAAAAGGACTGGTGCAAGATTATGAATGCTAAGTATTTTTATAATAGACCCATGATTAAATGCCTCTCTGATGATCACCCTTCCAAATCTCTGGCATGGAAGAACATTTGTAGAATGCAGGAGCTACTCATGTCTAGGATGAAATGGAAGCTTGGGAATGGTAATAACATCAAATTTTGGGAGGACCCTTGGTTGCTTGACCCCCCCTTTTGCAATTTGATTTTAGGAACCTAATGAGACCTGCACAACTCTTCTTTGGTAAGTACATAAGCGACTACCTTCTTGGTCAGCTGGGTGCTAAGTGGTGGAAACATTTACTTCTTTGCTGCCCTTTGTCCTCAAAGTTGTTTAATCTGGGCAAGTCTTTGCAAGAGTCACTCTCCCTCACCAGATTACCTCTATCCAACTTTGAGGATGAATTCTACTGGATTAAAGATAGGCAGGGCAATCTTTTGGTCAGAATGACTTACAATCTACTATTTGTTTAGGGTGATGATAACAGACCCTGGAGATAGGTCTAGAATAAGCACATGATTCCAAAAATCAATTTCTTTTGGTGGACGACCTATCACAACAGGATCCTAACTCTGGATAACCTAAGGAAAAGGGGATTTCAGATCCCAAATAGGTGTTGTATAAATGTAATGAAGATTCTATTAAACATTTATTATTGCACTACCCATTTGCTATTGGTGTCTGGGAGCTAGCTTTTGAAAAGCTAGGCACCCATTGGACTATGTGTAGGGACATCAAATCCTTCATTTTGGGCTAGTATGGGCCCTTTCAACATCCTATCCCTAGAGAGATTTGGAACCAGGTCCCCCCATCATATGTTGGTGCTTGTGGAAAGAGAGAAACAACCAGATATTCAGGAATATTGAGATGATCCCTAAGGAGGTATTTGGAATAGGGATAAGAATTGTTTCAAAAAATGTTTCGATTTACAATGGGAAAACCCTGGACAAAGCTCCTACTGAGTGGGAGATAAAAATGGATAAAGCTTGGAATAGGAATCTAGAGATCAACTCCTTTGACAACTCTAAGGCCCAAGTTATGCGGGACATAGTTTGGAAACCCCCAGATTGTGGATGGCGTAAACTCAATTTCGATGGTGTGGCCAAGGGGAACCTGAGCAGGGCTAGCATTGGGGGCATTATTAGGGATTGCAGGGGTAACTTTGTGGCTGGTTACTTGGTGGGTATAGGGATTCAGACCTCCATGACTGCGGAAGCTAGGGCGCTACTAAAGGGTGTCTAGTTAGCTGTTACTATGGGGATAAAGAAACTACACATGGAAGGGGATTCCAAGTCGGTGATTGATTCTATCAAATGTGGTAGATTATTAGGATGGAACACCAGAGATATCTTGTTAGACATAAATCACATGGTGTCGAAGCTAGATATGAAGATCTTTACTAACATCTTTCATGAGGGAAACCAAGTTGCTAACGCCTTGGCTAATATTGGCTCTTACTGGAGTATTTCCAAGTGTTGGAGGAATATTGGGAACTTACCACTAGAACTACAAGGTATTATCCTTAAGGAATAGGGCACCTTAGTTAACCATGATGTTATCTAAAATTGCAATTGTCAAGGCTTTATGGGTGGTCCACATATTTATTCTTTGGGTGATGTGGATGAAGATGGATGATGAGGTGTTAATTACATGGCAACATTTGAATAATGAGGCAAAGGTTGTGGTTATGAAGCTAATAATGAGTGATGGGAAGTACAACAGGTTAACGACTAAGTTTGGTTGGGCCATACGCAAATTTAATTTGCGGTCTTGTCATATCCCTTGCATATCTTTATGGACTTCCAATTTCAAATTTGATATGACTATTTATTATTGCATGGAGCTCTTGGAGCTCTTGCTAAGTCCCATCGACACCGCTAAAAAGTTAATTAAGATAAAAGGTAGAGACTTAGGGAAGTCTAAATTTGGCATCACGACAATTTTTTATCTGTACTTGTGCAATTGCAACTTGGAATGTAAACCTATCAATGTCATCATTTTTCACAAACATTGCCACAGGTGTTTAAATATTTTCAATAATGGGCCCGTGGAGATTTCCTTTTTGGAAATAACTCCTGAAGTGTGTAATTTGTAGATCATCTTGATTACCGGGATTCATCCTGGCTAGCTTAAAAGAAGGGTTTTTTTGGGTGACCTATCATATTGATAGACATTTTAACTTATTTCTCTCACATGATTCTTGGGTTCTTGAAGTGAAGTGCTGAAAAATGGGCGGTGATAGGGTGAGAACAAAGTTGGATAATTGTGAGGAATTCCAAAAGGATCCTCTAGTTTGACATATCTATGTCGAAGGAGGGCTAGCGCTATTAATGGAATGTTTGGTTGGTCATGATGCAAGGATGTCGACGTAGTTCATGAGCTCCTGGAATGACAAGAGGGTTACGATGGGAGGTATCTTCTTTGAGGTCAATGAGGAGGTAATTGCTTAGGAAACTAGGCTCTCTTGCACTAGAAAGTACACTAAGCACACCAAGGCCCAAGACAATGAAAGCCTCAATGATTTCTTTAAAGAAAATGAAAAACCTGTCTGCTCCCAGTTTGGTTTTGAAAGAGAAGCTCTCCCTTGGCCGTGGGACTAGGTTTGTCTGGATCTAATGAAGTATGTGACTCTAGAGGGTAGAAATAAGGTTTTCTATTAGTATCACTTGTCTCTTTTAAATAATCTTCGCCACAAAATGCTATTGAGTTTTCCTTTTTTCTTAGTCACTGATTTAGAAATATCTGTTGGGAAATGTTTGGACTCTGCTACCCAAAACCCTGAGGAAACACCACCCTTGCCGCTCCACCAGGGCCTCATCCTAAGGCTTTATCATTTCCATTTGGCTCTCTATCCGCCCAAACCCATTTCTACTATTCGTATTGAGGAAGTCATGTTGGCATATTGTTGTCATTGATGTCAAAAAAGGGATCAGGAGTGAGATGGAACTGATCCTGCAATTGAGAAGGTTGGCATTGATGTCAAAAGTGTTTTTGATGCCAAAAAAGTGTAGAATTGATCATGCAAGGTAGATCTTAGCATGATGATAGATCAATGGTGTACCTAAATGCTATGGCACTCAAAGGATGAATGTGAGAGCAATGAACCTGGTTTTGGAAGTATGTGGATTGGTTGTTGGTGCAAAAGAGCAAGGTGCTCAATATGTTGCTTAGTTGAAAAAAAATTGTCATCCTTCTACAACAGTTGCTTCCAAGTATGTGATGGAAAATTAGGTACCAGATTCGATGTGGGTTTTTCAAGAGCATTCCAGTGATGTGCTTTGTAGGTCCAAGAAGTGAAGGATGCATCCAATAATGCATTATTTCTACTCTTGGGTGATATTAGGGTTATAGATAAACCCTAATGCGTTTACAGTCATGGCAGCCAATATGTTCTTCTATTTTGTTGTTGACTGCTAGTTGAAGGTTACAGGTCAGTTAAGTTATAACTTATGGCCTTTAAGTTTGTTTGGTGACCAACCCCTTCACTTTGTCACCCAATTATTATTACTGATGGGTTCTACGAGATATCACGCATAACTTTTGAAAATTGGTTTGTGGTTCAACGATATGTGATGAACGACTATCACTAGATCTCACACTTCATAGAAAGCAAGTTGAAGTTTGTTTTAAGATCAACAATATGCAATGGGGATGGTTTAACGGTTGTGATCAAGGTAATCAAATGATGTGTAGTGATGGAGGATAGTACCTTGGTGGGACAAGTGACACATGGCGTCATATCGCCTGATCACTTCACATTGCTGTTGTGAAGCAAAGTGAAAAGATGATTTGAGTGATATACGATGTATGAGTGAGATTGAATGAAAGAACATCTAATGGATGACATTGCATCATTGGGTCTTAGTTCATCACGGTTATGAGTTCAAAGTAAGTCAAGATTTTAGCAATGCGTGATGAGTGTTGAGCCATAGTAGAGAATTATGTCAGAGGCAAACACATGGCTTTAGCCCTCCAACCCATAGAGATTTGGTGGAACCATTGCTAGTACTAACAAGATAGTAATGGACGGTGCAGATTGTTTGACAGCTGATCCAACGGTGATTGCTAAATTTTTGTTACATCACGGATAGGAATGGTGATGCTCATAGCATATCAGTGATATGTGGTGGATTGTGAAGATTCAATGGTATGCGATCAGACGGTGATCGCTATGTTTCTTCACATTGTGGAAATAGATGTGGATGTCCTAAGTGATGTAGCGATATGTGATGGCTATGAAGGATAAGGTCATCGTTGAAGGAGTATGCATCACAAGTATGAAGTTGAAGGCCAAAGCAAATTCTACGATACACAATGGTCATGAAAGATTACCGATGGAGATTTGAATGACTGCTTATCTGATGGGCAAGATTTAAAGACATGACAGTGAATGAGGATCACAAGATTAGGGCATGAAAGGAGAAGATCGACAGCTAGAATTCAAAAGCAAAGTTTTGAAACAGCTATGCGATGTGAATGAGGGTTTGGATTGCAAACTGACTTAGAGGAAGGAATTAATTAGTCCAGCTGCATCAACTAATAATGTAAATGGAGATTTGATCTTCAAGATGACGACAAAAATTGTAGAGATGATTGAGATCAAAATTAGATCAAATGAACAGAAGAATGCATTGAATGAATAATTAGATTTTAGGGTTTGACAAAGAGAATGAGAAAAATTATTTGTAATTGAATTAAATGTGGAATTGGCTCGATGCAAAGGTAGAGTGATAATGAAGATATCTGATAGAACCTATCAGATGATTTAATGATGAGTTGGATAGTGGTGTGTTGCTCAAGGCAAAGGTAGCTTGCTGGTGAAGTTTGCAAGTTAAGGAAACCCTAACAGAAGATTTGAGAATTTTTGAACAATGGTGAGAATCTCAAGGAAGAGATTGTAGATTGGTGGAGTTAAGCAAAAAGAAGACAATCTGAGAAATGTTGAAGAGTTGTATCTACTATGTGTGTGAGAAGTCTACAAGTGCACAAGGTGTTGAATAGAGTTATGTATTGCTGAGTGTGCAACAGAGGAAAAGAGAGAAGAGAGTGTATAGTGTAGATGTATAAGACACTACAAAAAGGGAAAGAAGAGCAGAGCAACAAGATAGAACAGTGATTGTTCTATATGCAAAGGAGAGTACAGAGCAGGGGTGTGTTGCTGAGAGTGCAACTTCAGTAGTAGAGTGTGAGTTGTAGTAAGTGAAACAATGTACTAAATCTAATGATGCATTATAGGTTAGGAAAAACTAATGTATGCATATATGAAATTGTTATCATAGAGGTGGTTGCCTCAATGTACTAAGTTGTAGCTTAGATTAGGGGACTGTAGTCTCCTTGAAGTTGTTTCTTCTAAATTAGGGTGTTGTTGCATCCTTGGAGTTGTAGCTCCTAAAACAGGGTGTTGTTGCATCCTTGAAGTTGTTGCTTCTAAATTAGGTAGTTGATGATTCCTTGGGTTGTAGCTCTAAAACAATGTAAGAGAGATTTATTTTGTGATGCTGGATTTGAGCAGTAGACTCAAGCAACCTTTGTCACCATGGTTTTTCCCATCTTGGGTTTTCCACGTATATCTAGTGTTGTGGGCATTTGTGTTGATTGCATGTTTATGTTTGCATTCTTTAGTTTTCAATCTACACAGTAAGAGTTTGAGTAAGAAATCTGCACAAATTATTTAGAGCTAAGAAAGTAATATGCATAAGGGTTTTGAAGGCCAGTGTTTGAAGGGATAGATTTTGGTATCTATTGATTCACCCCCCTCTCAGTAGATCATTGTGTTCCAACAATTGGTATTAGAGCCCCTGGTTCCCTTGGAGAAGCTTAATTAGCTTGGGGTAGATCTTGGATTAGGTGAACCCAATGGTTGGTCAAAAAAGTTTACTTGCATATGATGGACCTATCTTTGATGGATCAAGATATATTTTTTGGAGCTCATTGATGGAAGGATATTTGGGACCCAGAGGAGTTGATGTGAGGATGCCAGTTGTAAATGGATTTACAGTCTTTGCTACACCTCCAATAACTGAAGCTGAAAAGAAGGCATACAAGGATAATGCTACAACAAGAGATATAATTCTTCATGGACTATCAAGTTCCGTGTTGGTGAAAGTTGTGCATTATCAAACAACACATGAAGTGTGGAATAAGTTGAAAAGGATGTATGGATATGATGAGAGTTTAGCGTAGGCCAAGATTAAGACATATGGAAGAGAGTCTGAAAATGTGAAGCTGAATGAGGATAAGAAGACCATAGATACATCCAGAAGAGAATGTGCAGCTAGAGGTGATGAGGAAGAATCATCTACTTCTAGATTTGAGGAGTTTGATGAAGTGGAAGCTGATTACATTAGGAGATTGGGAAGATGCTCTATAAAATACAGAGGTAAGCTACCCACTAAATTTTTTTAAGTCTGGTAGAATAAGTCCTATAGCTACTAAATGCATTCATAGTAAAAAGGAAAATCCTAAGAAAGAAGAGGACAGTAAGGAGAATGAGAAGGATCTGCAAGCAAGTGAAGAAAAAGGGTCATCTGATGTTAGTGGTAGATGAGATGATGAACATGGAAGTTTCTATGCGATTGACCCATTTCCAATGACCTTTGATGAAGAGATTGAGAGGTCTGATAAAGATGAAACCTTCGATAATGAAGGAGTAGAACTAGAAGGTGAACTCATTAGTTCTTTGAATGAGATTAGGAAATTGAGAAAAGAAAATGAAGAACAAAAGTTTCATGCACAAAAAGAGATATAAAGACTAACTAAAAGCCTTGCAGATTCTAACCAAATGATAGTTAGTTTGAAAATACAAGTTGAGGAAGCTAAGAGGATAGAAGATGTAGTTAAATCTGAACTATAGTCTAAATCAATTGAGTGCATGAAGCTAGAAGCAGAGATAGTTGCTCTGAGAAGAGATTTGGAGAAAGCCAAGGAAAAGATTGACAAAGGCCTAAAGTTGAAAGGTGGCTCTGAGATATTAGATGAATTGGTAAAATCACAAAATCCATCAAAACCAAAAGAAAAGGTTGGTTTTGGTTTTGAGAAGGAAAAGAGTCCCTCTACCAGTGCTTTTGCAAAATTATATGATAGATTTAAAGTAGAAGGAAGTTGTACAAAGGATGAGAAATCCTGCATGAGTTGTTCCAAAGAAAATACCTTTGGAAATGGAAGATCGAAAAAAGGCACTACTAAGGTGATGACACCAAAACAAGAAATGAAGCCCACTGCTTATAAGAAGAAGGTTGAAAAAGAAAAGAGACTTGCGACCGAAAAGAGGAAGAACAACCATTCAGTTCCTGATTATCAAAAGAAGATGACCATAGCAAATAAGAAGGTGGAGAAACCAGTTCCTAGAAACTTGAAGAAAAAGCAGTATAAAAAGGGAGCTGATGCAAATGAAATCCCAAGGATGAGATATACAAGGAATTCAAATCAAAGAGGACCTCCTCATCCTATTCAGAGGAACACTATGACCAAGTACAATTCATGTTTTAATGGTTATTGCTATGCTTGTAATCAGTATGGTCATAGAGCTAGAGTTTTTAGGGCTACACCTATAAGGAGCACTAAATATGTAAATAGAAATTCATTTGCTCATGTAAGGAATATGTATGTAGTATACTACAAGTGCGACAACTTTGGTCACATAGCTAAAGACTGCAGATTAGATCTTGTAAGACCTACAATATAGAGCAAGAGGAAGAATACAAGGAAGGATACATCTTCCAAAGTAAACAATGGTTCACATACTTTTGTGAAGAAGGAAGGTGTAACAAAAAGACAATCAAAGAAGGTCTAGAGAGAGAAATACTGGTAGACAACACTCCATGAGGTTGTTTTTTCTTTACATCACTAATTTTTAGTGATAGGGCATGGTTCCAGGGGGAGCTAAATTGATATTTCATTCATCCTTGGAAATGGAGAAAGAGACAAAGTCATGTAAAATATGTTTTAAAAATTTCTAACGACTTGATCGTTGCAGATTTAAGGTCACATTCTTTCTCCTTGAAATGCTTTTCAAGGTGTAAGAAAATTAGCAAATGGTGGATAGTTTGCTGCAAAAAATGATATCAACCATTGAAATCAGTTTTTTGAAGAAAAAGTGGTGTAGATGCTCTAATAAGAGAAATGATTCTTACATGCAAGAAGAGTTATGGCTAAAAGGAAACTGTTATGTATATTTTTTTTTAAATTGGTATCAGAACATTACATATTGGTTCAAAACAGATTAGTTGGTACAGAGCCCCTGAAATGAAAGCTAGTGGAGAATGGAGCAAGGTCTAAGGGGGAGCTGCTATTGGTATCAAATCAATGTTATACTTGATATAGTGCAGTCTTGGATATCAATTGGTACATAGTATAAAGTGAACACATTCACAATTGGTATCAAATTGATAATCGGTATCAGGACATGATATCATCAATTGGTGTCAAGTATATGATTCAATTGGTATAGAGCATGAATCAAAATATCTATAATTGTTATCAGACCTAATTGGTGCAGATCATGTAATGGAACTTCAACTGACATCAAATATTTTTTTTAATTGGTACATTATAGTTGAAGCATATGGTATTTCCATTGCAATAAAAAGGTTGAATGCAAAAATTGACATGAGAACAAAAAATGTTTCCAATTGGTATCAGTCAAAGGGGGAGCAAAGTCCATTTTCCATTTATAAAAAGAAGTGAAGGCTACAACAATATGGTGACCTAAGAGAAAGAAGAGGAGAAAGGATGAGAAAGTGCTCAAAGTAGAGCATAAGATAGAAAGTTGTGTAGATGTTCATAAGGATGAGCAAAGGAGAAGGATTGTCAAAGGGGGAGTCACTTTGTCAGTTCAAAGGAGAATATTAGAGAACTGCTAGACCCTTTGCGTTGTTTGTCAAGGGGGGAGAATGATTTCTGAGGAGTGATCCCCTTGCCATTGATATCAAAGGGGGAGAGAAAGTCATGCAAATTCTCAAAGAGGAGCATTGGAGAAAGCTGCAATAGAAGGAGAAAGTAAAGATAATATTGGTACAAATGTTACATTGGTTAATTAGTATCATTGAGCATTTAGGTTTTTCTATCAATGACAAAGGGGGAGATTGTTGGCATATTGTTGTCATTGATGACAAAAAAAGGATAAGAAGTGAGATGGAATTGATCCTACAAGTGAAAAGGTTGGCATTGATGTCAAAAGTGTCGTTGATGTCAAAAGAGTGTAGAATTGATCATGCAAGGGAGATCTTGGTATGATGATAGATATATGGTGTACCTAAATGATATGATGCTCAGAGGATGAATGTGAGAGCAATGAACCTGGTTCTGGAAGTATGTGGATTGGTTGTTGGTGAAAAAGAGCAAGGTGCTCAATATGTTGTATAGTTGACAAACTGTTGTCATCCTTCTACAACAGTTGCTTCCAGGTATGTGATGACAAATTAGGTACCAGATTCGATGTGGTATTTTTGAGAGCATTCCAGTGATGTGCTCTGTAGGTCCAAGAAGTGAAGGATGCATCCAAGAATGCATTATTTTTTCTCTCAGGTGATATTAGGGTTTACAGATAAACCCTAATGCATTTGCAGTCATGGCGGCCAATATGTTCTATTTTTTTGTTGACTGCTAGTTGAAGGTTGCAGATCAGTTAAGTTATAACTTATGGCCTTTAAGTTTGTTCAATGACTAACCCCTTCACCTTGTCACCTAGTTATTATCACCGATGGGTTCTATTGGATATCAAGCATCACATATATCTTTTGAAAATTGGTTTCAATGATACATGATGAATGACTATCACTAGATATCGCACTTCGCAGAAAGCAAGTTGAAGTTTGTTTTAAGATCAACAATACACGATGGAGATGGCTTAACGGTTGAAATCAAGGTAATCAAATGACATGCAGTGATGGAGGATAGTACCTTGGTGGGACAAGTGACACGTGGCGTCACATCGCCTGATTGCTTCACATTGCTATTGTGAAGCGAAGCGATAAGATGTTTTGAGCGATATGTGATGTATGGGTGAGATTGGATGAAAGAACATCCAACGGATGACATTGCATCGCATGGTCTTAGTTCATTGCGGTTATGAGTTCAAAGTAAGTCAAGTTTTCAGCGATGTGCAATGGTGTTGAGCGGCAGTGGAGAATGATGTCAGAGACAAACACATGGTGTTAGCCCTCCAACCTGCAGAGATTTGGTGGACCCGTTGTTAGTACCAATAGGATAGCAATGGACAATGTTGATTATTCGACAACTGATCCAACGGTGATCACTACATTTTTGTTACATCATGGATAGGAATGGTGATGTTTGAAGCATATCAGTGATATGTGATGGACGACGAAGATTCAAAGGTATGCGATTGGATGGTGATCGCTATGTTTCTTCACATCATGGAAATAGATGTGGATGTCCTAATTGATGTAATGATACATGATGGCTATGAAGGATAAGGTCATTGCTGAAGGAGTATGCATCACAAGTATGAAGTTGAAGGCCAAAGGAAATTCAACGATATGCGATGGTCATGATTGATAGATCAACGATGGAGATTTGAATGACCGCTTATCCAACGGTTAGGATTTAAAGACATGACAGTGAATGAGGATCAAATGATCAAGACATGAAAGGAGAAGATCGATGGCCAAAATTCAAAAGCAGAGTTCTTAAATGGCTACGATGGTGTGAACGAGGGTTTAGACTAAAAACTAACTTAGTGGAAGGAATTAATTGGTCAAGCTGCACCAACGACCAATGAAAATGAAGATTTGATCTTCAATATGGCGACAAAAATTACAGAGATGATCAAGATCGAAATCAGATCATATGAACAAAAGAATGCATTGAATGCATAATCAAATTTTAGGGTTTGACAGAGAGAATGAGGAAAATTCTCTGTAACCAAATTAAATGTGGAATTGGCTTGATGCAGAGGTAGAGTGATAATGAAGATATCTTATAGACCCTATAAGATGATTTAATGATTAGTTGGATAGTGGTGTGTTGATCAAGGCAAAGGTAGCTTGCTACTGAAGTTTGCAAGCTAAGGAAACCCTAGCAGAAGATTTGAGAAGATATGAATGGTGGTGAGAATCTCAAGGAAGAGATTACAAATCGGTGGAGTTAAGAAAAAAGAAGGCAATCTGAGAATTGTTGGAGAGTTGTATCTACCATGTGTGTGAGAAATCTGCAAGTGCATAGGGTGTTGAATAGAGTTATGTATTGTTGAGTGTGCAACAGAGGCAGAGAGAGAAGAGAGTGTATAGTGTAGATGTATGAGACACTGCAAAGGGGGAAAGAAGAGCAGAGTAGCAAGATAGAATAGTGATTGCTCTATGTGTAGAGGAGAGTACAGAGTAGGGGTGTGTTGCTGAGAGTGCAACTTCAGCAGTAGAGTGTGAGTTGCAGTAAGTACAACAATGTACTAAATATAATAATATAGGTTAGGCAGAACCAATGTATGCATATATGAAATTGTTATCATAAAGGTGGTTGCCTCAATGTACCAAGTTGTAGCTCAGATAAGGGGATTGTAGTCTCCTTGAAGTTTTTACTTCTAAATTAGGGTGTTGTTGTATCCTTGGAGTTGTAGCTCTTAAAACAGGGTGTCGTTGCATCCTTGTAGTTGTTGCTTCTAAATTAGGTAGTTGATGCTTTCTTGGGTTGTATCCCTAAAACATTGTAACAAAGATTTATTTTGTGATGCTGGATTTGAGTAGTAGACTCAAGCAACCTTTGTCACCATGGTTTTTCCCATCTTGGGTTTTTTGCATATATCTAGTGTTGTGGGCATTTGAGTTGATTGCATGTTTATGTTTGCATTCTTTATTTTTCAATCTACATAGTAAGAGTTTGAGTAAGAAATTTGCACAAATTATTTGGAGCTAAGAAAGTAATCTGCATAAGGTTTTGAAGGCTAATGTTTTAAGGGATAGATTTTGGTATCTACTGATTCACCCCCCTCTCAGTAGATCATTGTGTTCCAACAAGTCAAACCCCTTATTCAGACCAATGTGAATCCCTCTCCGGCTGAGTCTAAGGGCCCCAAAAGGAAAACCACTATGGTGAATACTGAAACCCCCAAACCTAAACCTCTCGCCAAAAAGAAAAAGGGTGGTGTGGGGAATGCTCAATTGAAAGGGGCGGTTGGGCTCTATGAGATCAAATATGCTCCTTGCAAGATGGACATCAAACCTGTAGCTAAGAAAAAAGTAAAAGAAGGGAAAGGCCAGATGGAGCTGCCGACCACTGACAATGAAGGGAAGAATATTGTTGGTAAAAATTCCAAAGGGGACACTATGGTGGCGACTAGTGTGGAGATGAGGTTAGAGAATACTAGCATTAGGAGATCCCACAAGCTGGCGAAAAATAGTAAGAAAGTGTTGGTTAATGAAATTTCCAGTGATGAGGAGCAGTCTGACAGTAAAGGCAAGAGGAAGGAGGAAGACACAGAGGAGGAGGAGGAATTTGTTGAAGGGCCTAGTCACTTTTTGACTTCAAAAAGATGCTCAAGGATGACTCAACAACCCAGTCCTCAGACCCCCAGGCTATGGAAGTAGATAATGCGAAGACTATGGACAAAGTGGAGGATTATAACATGTTGTTGGAGCGGGTGGAGAAGCTTGAGAAGAAATTCATTGGTTTGACTCAATTCACTGTCAAGATGATCCACCATGTGCCTGGTACCCTTTCTACTATGCTTAAGGATGAGATGGATAAGAAGGCTATGGAGGAGGGCCCCAACTGGGTTGGGGAGGATTTTATTAACCTCCTCTCTCAGAATTGGGAGGGTGCTAGTTAGTTTGCTACTGCCATGTCTATTGTTGGTTCGTTGGTAATTGGTTGTCTGTCTATTGTTTTTGTGTTTTTTTTTTGGTGGTTAATGATTTGATTCTCTAGACCTAATCTTTTTTGGCCCTTGTGGCTCATCGTGTAAAGGGTACAACACCTTGTAAACGCTACTTAATATATCAAAAACAATGCAATAGGGTTTTTGGATATCCTTTAACTAGAGTAGAGGATTATGATGGTACACTTTTATTTCTCCTAATTGGAGAGAGCTAACTCTCCTTAACCTTGGAAAATTGGCTTGATAGGCCAATAGATACACCAAATTTCATATACAAAATGATATCCTCCAGTAGTTCAAGTGTTTTTTCATGCAAAATGTCACTAAGGATAGTTCCTCAATTGATCTTCTTCCCTTCCACTATCTTCAGGATGTAGTAGCACATCCAAGGATGGAATTATTTAGCATATGGATTCCCATACACCTTACTAAGGAGTGTGATAACATATTTATCATCTTATTTGAATTCATTCCTGTGTTGCACCTTTGCCATTTTTTATGCAAAATTTATTGGTACATGGAGAAGGTGGTCATTAATGAAGTTGGTGGCTATTTTGTTTTTATTTTCATGAAAATTCAAAGCATTCTTCATATCACTACTTTCATATTTTGAATGCATAGGAAGACCGAATACCTTCTCTATCATCTCAGGACTAATGTCCAATACGACTTCACTAGATGGGCCAAATATCATCCTTTTCCTCTAATCATAATTCTTGGTACAAACTAGCACCAACTTTGGATATTGCATTGGGATTGGGAAAGAAGCTACCTAAACCAATCCAAAGCCTGCAAAAATTTGATCCATGAAGGTTATGTGTCCTTGTCTATGAATCCTCTGCAATAATTTTGTAATATCTACATGGCACAAGTTTGTATCTCCAATTTTATTATATGGAGAGAACATCTTTGAAGGGGGGTGGTACCCCTTGAATTCATATTTCATCTTAGTAGGACCTCCTTGCATTACACTACAAAACCCACATAAACCAAGTATTGGAGAACACCAAACATATATAAGTGTGCTTATGGTTAGTCATACAAAATAAACACTTAACCAAAAGCTAACTATTAGTTCTCTATAAGGCTTCAAATATCAACCATATTTTATGCTAGGTATAGGGGAACAACCAAGTCTGATACCTACAATAAATCCTATTTTATCAAGCCTTGAGGATAAAAAGTATTTGTCAACATCTACCCAAGAGAAAATAAAAATTGATATGGTTGATGACTCGATATCCCATAAGGTGAATGGAATTTACATCAAATATCAAACATCAAGCATACCAAATACCTCATACCTATAAGGAAACTAAAATTAAAATTTCCAATGACCTAATCCTACTTGTTGATTATAATATAAAGCCTTGAGGATTAGTTTTCAAGCATGTTGCATAGCTCACACCTAAAAGGGTGAGCCAAAATAGGGAACCTCAACGACTCAATCTTTCCTATAAGTCATAATGTAAAGTGTTAGGGATAAAATTTTGGGCACACCACACACCTTTGACCAAAAATATCTAACCAACAAGGAAGATATTGAGAGCCCAAAAGGATATGTAGTGACTTAGGGACTATCGAGGATTGGGGATTAGAGATACAACCAATCACATGCCAAAAGGGAAATTGTACAAGGTAATCCTAATCAATGATCTTTGAAATAATTAGATCATATGATATGTCAAAGATTGGGGATCAAAAGAGACACCAACCTCATACCAAAATTGGCATAACAACATTAAATGGTTTGACATCTCGACAAAGCATAGTGATGATTTCACAAATAAATTTGAAGGAAATTCCAAAAAAAGAATGAGGTTTACCAAGGTAAAAAAAGAAAATAAGGAACACAAAACAAAATAAAATAAAATGATGGTCAAATACACAACCAAAAACACAACAAAATGAGAAAACACAAATGACCCTTCGAAGAAAAATAAAATAAGATCAAGAAAAGCAAAGAAAAACTAGACAAAATACCATCAAAATGTAAGTGAAGGTCAAAAACCTACCTAGAAATGACACAGGGGAGGACACAAAGGAACACACGACAAGCAAATTCCACCACTACGATACACATGCACCAACCCATGAAAATGGTAGACAATTCACAAACAACTAGAACTTCAAACACAACTACAATTTCTAGAATAGGTCAATGGCCTCACAACTCAAAGGAAATTGTAGGGGTACAAGGGAGCAAAAAACATGAAAATAAATATTAAAATATATATATATATATATTAGAAGAAAATGTGTGTCGAAATCACCATTAATGCTTGTCAAAGAAATGAATGTAGTATTGACGATAGGTGGAGGATAGGTCATATCCCATGTTAGAGGTCAAAGTGTCATAGGTTTTCCTATCGGTATACCAACACAGTAAACTTAGAAATATTGATGAGGTAACTCATCAACTACATTGAAGCATCAAGGATTGAGGAGTTGGAGGATTCTTTGCAGCCATGCAAGGATGACTAACTCCAAAATCTCGATGAGTCATTGGAAATGCAAAAAAAGAAATGAATGCAAGCATTGAAGATTAGGGACGTTTCTACTTTCATGCCAAGATGAAAAACCCCAAAGGTTTGACAAACTTAAAAGACAAAGGTAAAATAAGAAAAGATAAACCAAGTGAAAAAAAGAAAGAAAAACCAAAAGAAGAAAGGAGCCTCTCATTTTGGCATACCAAAATAGGGAATGGGTGCAAGGCACAACACCCTTAAGTTAAGCTAACACTATACGATACTCCTTATGAAAGAATCTACTCCTTGCCATATCTCTAAGATATCATAAATAAATATCATACTCTTCAAAAATGCTTATAATGATAAGAACCTCCTTTATATGCAATTCCTCCTAATAACATAATTGAGAGGTATACCCATAATCCCCAATGTAGGAATACACATCACCTAGTATAATTAATTACACAACCTTCCACATGACCCAATATAACTAGCTTAAGGGATGTGTACCACATGTTAGTATTTTCATAAATCTAAATATATTTTCATATTATATCCCTAGGTACATAACATGCCCTATTTTAAAAATTAAATCCTTGCATACCAAAGATAACAATATTGGGATTTGACCTTTACCCATCGTCATGGACACCAAAAATTTTAATTATGTAACTTGGGTTGTGTATAAATAAATATATCATATGATACTTTAGTATTAAGAGAATCATAGGATTATAAGTTCATAGTTTTATAAAGTATCAAAATCATTATCGGTGATCATCAAATATAATTGAGAATCAATAACCATCATCACATCATAAATCTACATCCATTATTAAGGAAAATTTCAAAATATATATTTGATAGTCACTCATTGGTTTACATTGGGATTCAACAAAGAAGAATCAACAATCACCTCAACATAATTCATTTCCACAACACATCAAATTCCATTGCCCTTATCTCTTTTACTACTATTATTATTAACTTAGTCTTGAGGCTTGGCTAAGTTGTAAGGGAGTCTTGAAATTCAATCCTTGCTCAACAAGTCCTACAATGATCCTTAGCATCACTAAGATTGTACTTTCAATTTGGATATCATCAAGAAAGCAAGTATTTTAGGTGTTGAGGGTCCAAATTTATTTAGTATAAAATCATATAAAGTTAGACATGATTGCACCCATAGACAACATCATTATTACAATCACATCCCCAAAACTTAACTTCTATAATTTGGTTATCTTTGCATCCATAATCTATTTATAGATCTCTTGTATCAATATTATATCATAACATCATATCACATCAATCAAATCCCAATTTTTCTAATTCAAGGTATATTTGATCCTAATTATATTTTATTTAAATGTTGAAAGATGTTTGGCAACAATATGAGTTCTTTCATCTTAGTTGATTAATCATAGTCAATAAATTTTCATATCTAGGGTTGAATTATATTTTCTTTATTAGCCCTAGATATTTGTAGAGGTTGTTGATTTTCCTCTACAAGTTTAAAGAGAATTTTTAATAAGAATAAGTTTTAAATTTTTTGATGTCAATATTTTAGATTATAACTTGTCATCTATTATTGATTAAATTTTATATGAGAATAAAAAATTAGGCCTTTAATATGGATAACTTAGTGAAATAAGATATGTTCAATAAACTCACATTATAAGAGACCTTATGAGAGTAGTTATTGAAATTGAGGTGGAGGGTATTTTACCCTTCTTGGAGGTCTTTTTTCCAAAAGTTAGATGGTTATCTTGCTCACACTGTTTGCATACACCTTCTCATCATTGTTGTGTGTAAAAAAATAGGTAGTCTAAAGAACCTTTTCATTTTATGAATTTTAAGATTTACAAAAGAAGCATTTAGAGAAATAAATTAATCACTAAAAATTATAATTAAAAAAATAAATTATGTATTGAGGAATAGATTGCAAGGATTTTGATGATAGATGAAGACTATAAATTTAAGAAAAAAGGGAAGAGACTTCAATTAATATACCTATGGAATTCCTTATCAACATTGAAGAAATGTCTTAGTGACATTTAAAAATAAATAAAAACATAAAAATTCTTTCCCACTTAAAAAATGTTAAAAACTTTATGGATTCAATAGTATTATGGAATAAAAAATCAATTATGGATTCCTTTGCTACGGTGAAATGAGAAACTCCATTTAGAAAAACTTTAAAATATATCATGGATTCCTTTGCTACCATCTCTAGTAAATTTTGGTATATTAAAAGTGCATATTCCTATGTAATAAAGGGACAAATGTTCATGTTGACTCATAGTTACAAAATTAGAAAAAAATAGATTGAAATGGAAAAAATTGAATCAACACAATTTTTAGTTATTATGGATACATATTGTTTGGTATAGGAATTGGAAAAAATAAATAGGGAGTTGAAAAATTTTTAATTGTAAATTATTTTCAAATTAATGTACAATTATAATGTATTATGTTTTTTATTATATAAGCAACATTTATAGGGTGTTGAACCCTTAACACAAAATGTCATAAGGGAAAAAGTTCAACAGTACATAATTAACAAAAAATTGATAGCAGAAACAATAAACTAACAACAAAAAAACCAAAAACTGTTAAAGGGAGCGGACATGAGCTAACCCCCAATCCCCTACTTAGATATATTTCCCATTCCTTCATGAGGAATTTGAAAACATCCTTCTTGTCCTGACTGGAGTTGGGATCAGTAGCAGGGTCATGTTTCTTTATCTCTTCCTGTAGCACGGACACCAGAGTAACAACAGAATGATGGATCACCTTAGTAGTGAAGCAAATGAGATGATTAAGCTTCCTTTCTAGCGTGTTGAACTGAGCCAACAAAGCATTGTAACCTTCAACAATATCATGGGTGAGATGGCTAGCATCCTCCTTTCACTCATGATGGGGAAAGGAGTCCAAGGTGGAATCCTCCATAATCATTTTGTTGAGCTCAGGGAAGTGGCTAGGGCCATCAATGTTATCTTTTGCATCCTCCTTCATCTTCTCATTATTGTTATCCCGTTTGGTTTCATGTTCAGAATTACTTGAAATTTCATCAATTATAACCTTTGGACTCTACTTATTGGCCAGCCTGTTAGATCTATTAACACTAGCCGATTTTGAACCAGATTCAGGTTCATTGGCAATTATGGTATCCTCATCACCAATATCATTATGATCACATTCAATTCTTCTAGCTAAGATTGCTAGCCTTAAACAAGGTTCACCATCTTCAATTAGCACTTTTTGAAACCATCAATTGGTTAATGGATAAAATTCAATTCTTGGAAATTTATAATTTGGTGTGACAAAAAATTGAACCATTGAACTCCATATTTCTCAATATAATCTTGGTTTGATCAAGTTAAAAAATTCTCGCATATCTAGAGGAAAACCTAGGTTGAAGATGTTAGCATAATCTTCAAATTAAAATTGATGAAGGGTAATGCTATTAATTAACCCAAATTTACAAAATTTTAACAAAAAAGATTGACTAGAATTGTCCATTGTGCTAGGAGGAATTGTGTCTTATCTATGCTCCTAGATGTGCTTCTTTATGTTGTCATGTCATGATACGATAGAAACCTTATCACTGTCATGTATGGAGTATTATCTATTGAACAAGACAACTGAGAGGGGGGGTTAATTAGTTGTAACAAATTTTAGCCTTTAAAACTTTCATCAGAAATTAAATCATTCACAAATCCTTTATTCTGCTAATCTAATTAACCATTAAATGCAAAGGTAGAAACTAAAAAACATCAAACATACATAATAACACCAGATTTACATGGAAAACCCAATGAGGGAAAAACCACGGTGAGGATTAGCTCACAATATAAAGAATATCAAAACCGATTACAAAGGCTCACTGCCAAATTAGGCTTCCTGCCAAAATAGGACTCATTATCTAGATCAGGACTAACTGTCCAACAAGGGTTAACCACCCGAAGGGCTCACTGCCACACAAATGTAAAAAAGAAGATAGAAGAGATATGTTACATAGAGAAGACAATCTTAATGCAACAGATATTTCCACCACAATTCACTCAACCACTTGTAGACATGCATGAATGATAGAGTACACCTTTAGCTCACTACTTTCAAAAACTCAACAATTAGACTTCACACTGATCTGCCACACTTCACATCACGTACACACTGATTCACATCTATCTTGCTCTATTTCTTTGCATCACACTTTCACCAATATATCCTCCTTTATTTATACCATCTTCAACTTTGAAACATATCCAAAGTTGGCCATCCATCATTTAAATTCAAGTTAGGTTGGCGCCAAAAAATTCTAGGGTGGAATTAGAATGAGGGCAACCAAAACACACACTTGATGAGGACCCAAATGAGTCCCAACACACTTCATAAACTTCAAAAGTAGTGTTTAACACAAGGTCGACCAAACCAGTGTAAAACACATAGAACAATTAAGCACCAACCCTTAACACGATCCAATCTTTCCAGACAACAAAATTATCTTCAACATGATCATAACAACTTAATTCTAGAACCAAAAGTCATAAGACTCAACCAAGATGAAATCTGGAGCAACTACATTTCTCCCAGACCTCAGCCAAAAACCCTGAAAAACACAGTTCACAATTGGTGAACATAACTCGCACTGTACAATGATCTAGAAACCCAAAATATGGATATAGCAGCTTCCAACAACCATGATCAACATATCTAAACCACACGAACATAGGATCAAATCCCAAAGAAAAACCCAGAGCAAACACTGAATATTTGCAACCTTTCTTCATTACAATTTTCTCAATATCCTTGCCATATACAACTAATAACCTACATCCATGACATCAATGCCAACAACAACTGGTTGATAACTAGTTGACATCAATGACAATACCTTCATTCTTGCATCAACTTCTTCATACTTGCAACAATCTCCCCCTTTGTCATTGATGACAACACATGATGTGAAAAACCATCAAAGACAACACAATAGCTTTGAACACACTTTTCATGATTTTACTTTCTCTTTCTCCCCCTTAGTAGATAATCTCTTTCTTTTTTTTCACATTTTCCTCATCTCCCCCTTCGACATCAATGGAAAAGGCAAAGGATATTACATTGATTTCCCATTTGACATTAAGAAAAAAATATCTTTCAATGACAACATAGCCACCAAAACATCAGTCCAGAAGAAAGATAGATCCATAGACCCACCCGATTGATGCATCTCCATATGCATCTAGTTCAAAAAGGGAGGGGAAATAACACCTAACTTCTCTCAAAGATACTCAAAAGTATCTTTAAGAAGAGCCTTCATAAATATATCAACAATTTGATCCTTCATAGATACATACTCAAGTTTTACTTCATTCTCCACAACCTTCTCTCTCAAGAAGTGATACCTGATAGATATATGCTTTGTCCTCGAGTGCATTATTGGATTCTTTGAAATGTTAATTGCACTTGTATTATCATAGAAGATAGAAATAGGATCATCATACATTATTCTGATATCTTTCAATGTCTGTTTCATCCATAAAACTTGTGTACAACAAGATGGCATCAACAATATACTCAACTTTAGCAGTGGACAAAGAAACTGAATCTTGCTTTTTACTCAACCAAGCCACCAATTTGCAACCAAGAAAGAATGCACCACCACTTGTACTTTTTTTGTCATCTACACAACCAACCCAATTTGCATCTGTATAAGCACTTAGTGTAAAGTGAATATCCCTAGGATACCATAAACCATAATCTAGAGTGCCATTCAAATATCTGAATATTCTCTTAATAGTAGCAACATGTGTTTCTTTAAGATCTTCTTGAAATCTAGCCACAAGACAGATTGCATGCACAACATATGGTCTAGTAGCAGTCAAATACATCAGTCCACCAATCATAGATCTATATTTTCTCTGATTAGCCTTAGGTGAATCATCATCTTTACTTAATTTGCAACCAATCACCATAGGAGTGCATACCGGTTTGGAACCATCCATCTCAAACTTCTTCAACATCTCTCTTACATACTTTGATTGTGAAATAGAAATCCCTTTCTCTATTTGATTAATTTGTAGCCCAAGAAAGAAATTCATCTCACCAAACACAAACATCTCAAATTCTTTTTCAATTTCTTCTGCAAACATTTTGCACATAGTTTCATTTCCTCCAAAAATAATGTCATCAACATATACAACCACAATCAAGATTTTTTCATTTTCAATTTTAAAATATAGATTACTATCTGTCATACCTTTGTTGAAACCTTGTTGACTCAAATACCCGTCTAACCTTGCATACCAAGCTCTAGGAGCTTGCTTCAATCCATATAAATATTTCTTCAATCTACAAACCATATCCGCTTGATCTAACAATTGAAATCCTTCCAGTTGTTCCATGTAGACCTCTTCTTCTAGCTCACCATTCAAAACTGTAGACTTAACATCCATCTGATAAAATTTGAAATCTTTATGAGCAACAAATGCTAAGAACATCTTGATAGCTTCTATTCTTGCCACCGAAGCAAAAGTCTCTTGAAAATCTATGCCTTCTACTTGTGAGTAGCCCTTACACACAAGCCTTGCTTTATTTCTGACCACTTCTCCATTCTCATTCAACTTGTTTTTGAATACCCACTTTGATCCAATTATGTTTTTATCGGTTGGTCTAGGGACCAATTCCAAAGTTTGATTCTTCTCAATTTGTATAAGTTCTTTCATAACTATCATCCAATGCTCATCTTTACATGCTTCACTTACAGTCTTTGGTTCAATCTCAGAAAGTAAACACAGATTTATCTCACTAGTAGCAGCTCTGCTTCTTGACAATACTCCTTTTTGTCTTGTCTCCAATGATCTGACTGTCTAAATGATTTTTCTGCACATATTTAGGTGTCTTAGGGGACACCACCGGAGCTTCTTCTTCTTCATTCTACTTCTCTAGCTCATCCTTTTCCTGTTCTTCCACAACTTCTTCAATCCTTACACAATCAGGTTCATCAAATACATATCCATGAACTTCAATTGAATTCTTCATTGCTTCATCAACCTTGAAATTTGTGCTTTCTACAATCTTCCTCAATCTTTTATTGAAACATTTGTAGGCTTTGCTTCTAGTAGAATATCCAAGAAAAATTCCTTCATCACTTCTAACATCAAACTTCCCTAAATTTTCTTCATCTTGTTTGATATAGCATTTGCTTCCAAATACCTTGAAATACTTAACAGTAGGAATTCTTCCACACCATAGCTCATAGGGGGTCTTTGTACTATTGGCTCTTGCTTGAACTCAATTGAACACATAAATAGTAGTATGAATAGCTTCTCTCCAATAGACTTCTGATAGACCAACTTCAGTAATCATTGATCTAGCAACTTCTTGAATTGTTCTATTCTTCCTTTCAACAACTCCATTTTGCTAAGGAGTTCTTGGAGCAGAAAACTATCTTTTTATTCCATCAACTTCACAAAACATATTAAACTTGTGGGAGGTGAATTCACCACCTCTGTCAGACCTTAAGCATTTTATTCTCAGATTTACTTCATTCTCAACCATAGCTTTGAATGTCTTGAATCTATCTAATGCATCAAATTTCTCTCTAAGGAATGTAACCCATGTGTACCTAGAGTAATCATCAATCAAAGGCATAAAGTACCTTTCACCTTGTAGACTTCTCACTCTTGTAGGACCACATAGATCTATATGAATTAAATCTAGTAGTTTGGTAGTAGATTGTTCCTTTGATCTGAAGTTGTTTCTTGCTTGCTTTCTAAACTGGCAATTTTTGCAAATAGCATTAATAGGCTCTGTAATCCTTGGTAAATCTCTCACAACTTTTACTGCACTAATCCTCACTAGATTATCAAAATTCATATGATACATTCTCTAATGCCACAACCAACTATCATTAATCTAAGTCATAAAGCAACGTCCATCATCACCCTTAAGTTGATATATATTTCCTTCATACTTCTTTCTTGCAACAATCACTGTTCTAGATCCTTTCCTGATTTCACATCTTTCATCCTTAAATACAAGATTATATCCTTTACTACACATTTATCCAACACTTAAAAGATTATTCCTTAACCCCTTAACATAGTAGACATCATCAATATTATGCTTGCCATCAAAACTTACTAAACCTATCCCACAAATCTTAGCACCAATATCATCTCCAAACATAACTAAGAATCCATCATATTTTTCAAGTTTAACAAACTTACTCTTGTCACCAGTCATGTGATATGAACAACTACTGTCAATAACCCAATAGTTCTTTTCTTGTTTAGCATGTAGGGAAGAGATTATAGTATCTTTGTCTTTTTCTTTCTTCAGAGGACATCCTTTCACCTATCTTTCAGAATTAGCAGAAGTAGGTTCATCTTTTATAGCCAAAAACAAGCATTCATTGTCATCAAAATCTCCATAATTAGATTCCTCATAAAAAATACTAGCATCCTCATTCACATAATATGCTTTGTTGATCTTCTTACCTTTGATTTATTTCTCAAATCTTTGTTTGTTCCTCTTAGCTCTTTCCAGACATCTCAAAACATAATGACCTATTCCTCCACAACTAAAGCATTTAAAGGGTAACTTACCTTCATACTTTCCAAAGCCTTTCCTCATTCTTCTCACAAAGTTAGCTATTACTTCAAGATTTTCTTTATCCAAATCTTCAACTCTTGTAGTCTTAAAAACAATTTCTTATTTGGATCCATTTCTCAAATTCAACTTCTCCTGTCATTAATATGAGTCATAAAGCAACGTCCATCAACACCCTTAAGTTGATATATATTTCCTTTAGACTTCTTTCTTACAACAATCATTGTTCTAGATCCTTTCCTGATTTCACATCTTTCATCCTTAAATACAAGATTATATCTTTTACTACACATCTGTCCAACACTTAAAAGATTATGCCTTAAGCCCTTAACATAGTAGACATCATCAATATTATGCTTGCCATCAAAACTTATTGAACCTATCCCACAAATCTTAGCACCAGTATCATCTCCAAACATAACTAAGCCTCCATCATATTTTTCAAGTTTAACAAACTTACTCTTGTCACCAGTCATGTGATGTGAACAACCACTGTCAACAACCCAATAATTCTTTTCTTGTTTAGCATGTAGGGAAGAGATTACAATATCTTTGTCTTTTTCTTTCTTTGGAGGACATCCTTTCACTTATCTTTCATAATTAACAGAAGTAGGTTCATCTTTTATAGCCAAAAACAAGCATTCATTGTCATCAAAATCTCCATAATCAAATTCCTCATCAAAAATACTAGCATCCTCATTCACATAATATGTTCTGTTGATCTTCTTACCTTTGATTTATTTCTCAAATCTTTGTTTGTTCCTCTTAGCTCTTTCCGGACATCTCGAAACATAATGACCTATTCCTCCACAACTAAAGCATTTAAAGGGTAACTTACCTTCATACTTGCCGAAGCCTTTCCTGATTCTTCTCACAAAGTTAGCTTTTACTTCATAAAGATTTTCTTCATTTGGATCTTCAGCTCTTGTAGTCTTAAAATCAGTTTCTGATTTGGATCGATTTCTCAAATTCAACTTTCTCAACTCATAAGATGTCAGAGTTCCTAATAATTGATTTTTAGTGTAGGTCTTGTAGTCTATATGTTCCTCAATATCATATACCTTTTCATTGTATGCATTAGGGAGATTTCTAAGAATCTTCTTTACAATCCTAGATTCATCTATTGTAGCACCAAGTCCTCGCATTCCATCTACCACTTTATCCACTCTTTGTACATAGGATTTAATGTTCTCATCTCCAGACATGTGCAGGAGCTCAAACTGTGTTTCCAAGTTCTTCAACTTTGCTTCTTTGATCTTTTCATCTCCTTCATGCGCCTTTTCTAAAGCATCCCAGACTTATTTAGCAATCTTCATATTTTGAACTTTAATCAACTCGGAATGTGCAAGACTATTCTTCAAAATGAATTTTTCCTTACTGTTTTTTCTTCATGCGCCTTGATTTCATCAGTTGTACTCGAACCAATAGCAGGAGGAGTGTAAGTAGTCTTGTAAGCTTTCTCAACATCATATCCACAATACTCCATATATTCTTCCATCAGTATTTTCCAGATAGCATAATTAGTTCCATCGAACTTCAGATACTCAAAAGTGATCTTGCTTGCCATCCTGAACCTTCCTTAAGTGGTTAAGCTCTTCTCCAAGGAACCAAGCTTTGATACCAATTGTTGAACAAGACAACTGAGAGGGGGGGTGAATCAATTGTAACAAATTTTAGCCTTTAAAACTTTCACTGAAAATTAAATAATTCACAAATCCTTTATTCTGCTAATCTGATTAACCATATGTAAAGACAGAAACTGAAAAACATCACACATACACAATAGCACTAGATTTACGTGGAAAACCCAATGAGGGAAAAACCACAGTGAGGATTAGCTCACAATATAAAGAATATCAAAACCAATTACAAAGGTTCACCACCAGATTAGGATCACTACCAAAACAAGACTCACTGTCCAACAAGGGTTAACCACCTGGAGGGCTCACTTCCACACAGATACAAAGAAGATAGAAGAGATATGTTACATAGAGAAGACAATCTCAATGCAACAAAGATTTCCTCCATGATTCACTCAACCACTTGCAGAAATGCATGAATGATAGAGTACACCTTCAGCTCACTGCTTCCGAAAACTCAACAATTAGACTTCACACTGATCTTCCACACTTCACATCACATACACACTGATTCACATCTATTTTTCATCTATCTTGCTCTATTTCTTTGCATCACACTTTCACCAATATTTCATCCTTTATTTATACCATCTTCAACTTTGAAACATATCCAAAGTCGGCCATCCATCATTTAAATTCAAGTTAGGTCAGCACCAAAACATTCTAGGGTGGAATTAGAATGAGGGCGACTGAAACACATGCTTGATGAGGACCCAAATGAGTCCCAACACACTTCATAAACTTTGAAAGTAGTGTTTAACACTAGGTCAGCCACACCAGTGTAAAACACATAGAACAATTAAGCACTTGCAACCCTTAACATGATCCAATCTTTCCAGACAACAAACTTATCTTCAACATGATCATAACAGCTTAATTCTAGAACCGCAACTCATAACAATCAACCAAGAAGAAATATGAAACAACTACATTTCTCCTGAACCTCAACTAGAAACCTTGAAAAACACAGTTCACAACTAGTGAACAAATTCACATTGTACAATGATCTAGAAACCCAAAATCTAGATATAGCAGCTTCCAACAACCATGATCAACATATTTGAACCACACAAACATAGTGTATAGGAGTGAATTTTCACCCCTTTTGCAAATTCCCCTTTTGCATCCCTCCATGTTAGAAAATCAAACTTGACTAAGAAATTCCACATCACCCATCTGTCAGGGACGCACGCGTGGTGCACGGATATCTGCGCAGCGCGCTGCCATCCTTGACAGATTCCTACCTTTGGAATCCATAGAGACGTTGTGTTCCTCATTGGGGATGAAGTGTAACGCCTCTGTGTCGACTAGTCGGCCTGAAAATGGCTCTTTCCCTCCCTTTCCATCTTCAAATGGCTTGTTTTCACTATCACTTCATCTCTTTAGCAATTCATTCCATCTTCTCAATCTCTTGGAGAATTTTCTAAAAGCCTCTTAATCTTTCATACTCTTGAGCATTTCTTAGCAATTTTTTGCTCCATCAACTCCATTAAGAATGTGTTGTACTACCATAGAAGTTACAATTTTGGTGTCTTGCGAGACCTCCTTCATCACCGTTGCAGCTGTGTTGAATTTTCCAAATTCATAGTCTTGCATTCTCCCTTCATTGGCCTTGAGTGCCTTTGGGTGGAGGTGGTATTGCTTCACTATCCTTCTTTCATTGTGGTTTGATAGAGTAGTATTGTGTTTTTCGTAGTGTTCAATATTCTCCTTTTCAACATTTCCTTTATCATATTTCTATTTCTCTCTATCTATCTGGTTGTCCGTGGAGGTGGAAACAC
Source organism: Sequoia sempervirens (assembly GCA_007258455.2). Lineage (NCBI taxonomy): Eukaryota > Viridiplantae > Streptophyta > Pinopsida > Cupressales > Cupressaceae > Sequoia > Sequoia sempervirens. The sequence continues at coordinate 57,129,790 of VDFB02109042.1, forward strand.
CAAAGCCAGGGTCATTTTTCCTCTCTTGGTTGTGTGTAGGTATATGTGTGTGTGGAGCTTACTGGCGAACTGGACTCTTAGTGAGTTGGACTTCGTCACCTTTGCTTTAATTGTATTCTTTATCACCTTCATAGTTATTTCTTGCATTATGTTATTTATCATTCTGTTTAGCTTGTTAAACTTTGTTAGCTAGACTATCAGTAGGTCTTTTGGTATTCGGTACTGTACTTTTCACTTTTTGGTTGTACGAACGCCAACACCCTAGAGAGACGCCAACGCACCGCACTGTTGTCCTTGACCCATGCTGTAGTCCTCAGGAAGAGAGTTGTCTAAGGTACGGTTCGGGTTCCAGAAACTAGCTTGTTTAGCCCCATTCAAACATTTGGATAAGTAGAGTGACAGAAGCACTTGAGGGTGCTCTTCATTCTCTATCCTTGACCTAAAACACCCGCTTAGCTTGAGGTAAGTTAGGGCAGCCCTCTGCTCTCGAATCTCCATGACCTGAAGACTTGGTGTGGTTGGTCCCCCTATCTTACACATAGGAGCAAAACCCAGAGCAAACACAGAATACCTGCAACATTTCTTCATTACAATTTTCTCAATATCCTTGACATATACAACCAATAACCTACATCCATGACATCAATGACAACAACAACCAGTTAACCAGTTGACATCAATGACAACACCTTCATTCTTGCATCAACTTCTTCATACTTCCAACACTATCTTCATGATGCCTATGATTTTTCTTTCTTTCTTATCCATTGTTATTTGTAGTTACCTTCACTGCCATGCACATCTATCATTATCAACTTCACTGTGGGGACTATCACTTGTCATTTGATAAGGATTCACTGTGATTTGAAAACCTTATGAACTATCATATATATAAGCTACCATCATGCATTAATTGAAGGAACTGTCTTGGAGAAAATATCACAATGATGCCTCTTTGTCCACACCTTTATCATGATTACAATCTTGAATGATTATTCTTGTTCCATCATGATTTTACTTCTTGTAATTGTGAATAAAGGACCTTTTGGGTATGTGGACTGTCATCCTTGTGAGGATTGTATTTTTCCTAATGTGAGGTATGTCACCTTCATTCATTGTGATTTGTAATGAATATGTTATTTCTTCATAGTCCTATATCACTGCCACCTACTCACCACCCTCTATCTGCCCAAGGTTGTCTTCACACTATTTGATTTCACTATCACTTTATATTGTGACTATCTTGTGATGGGTTTCCTTTGTCATGACTATCATTCATGATATGCTTTAGTCACCTATGATTGTCTAATATCCTCCATAGGCTCTCACTTTATGGGCTTGATGAGCTTCAAATAGCTTCTCATACTCAACTATCATTGACTATCATGAAATTGTCCCTTGTGTCTTCTGATGGCTATCCTTTCTTTGGTTTACTAGGGACTCACTATCATTCATTTCCTTGCAAAATACTACCTTTATCCTCCTAAAGATATCTTTTTGGTGTAAATAGGTATTTTACCTATCTAGGTCCTATTTACATGTTAAGTCCACTTAGGTCCATCCATATAGTGTACGGATCCGTACCATCCATACAAGGCCACACCATCCATACTAGCCATAAGTGAGTGTATAGGGAATATTCCTTCAGTTTTTGTATGTTTGTTGGTGTCTATGTATATATTTGTAGGGTACAGTTATCGATGTATTGCACAGTCTATGGAATCGGCATCGTACTCGACACAGTTGTATGCTTTTTGTAGTCAACGGTACAAATTCACAAGTTTAATTTATTAAATTGTAGTTTTATAAACTTTTTTTTATTGCCAGCAAATTTATTGGTGCTTGGCGCCCATGGTTACTGCTAGCAATCTTGTGAGGGGCTCACCGAGGCTTACAACTCACAAGGGAAGGGGGTGCAAGCCACCTCGCCACCTCGCCACTTGAGGCCGCCACCTTTTGAGTGGCACCACCACTGCCAACAACACATACACATATATTTATTTATTTTAAAAAAATTAATAGCAACAGTCACATGCACAATTAAGTGCCTAATTATTAAGCCCTTGGTGCTTATTTTGGTCCCCCTATAGCCCAAATATGACATTTTTTTTCTATGGAGCATAAATTTTTTCCCAGATGTCAACAATTTGCAAACAAGATATCAATGGAAAGATGGTTTCAAGCACTTCACAGTGGTGCAACCATTTTTTTATATTTTTCCTCAAGTGAATTTTATTGCTTGTTGAAGTCATATTTTCCTTTTTGGACCTCCAAGCTCATAACTTTTTTCCATTATCTCTGAATTTTGTGATTCTTGTGACGTTGGAAAATTATTGAGGAGCTCTACATTTCTATCCATATGCTTTTTCCAGATTTAGCCCCATATCTTTTATGAAGATTTGCGCAATTTTGTATTTTGGTTGATTACTTGGACATAATACAACCTGGAGAAGTTTTTTCCACTGGGAATGCTTTATTTTCAATGTGGATCACAAGAGGAAAGGTTACCTTCAATTTGAGGATCTCATTATGAGATAGTTGTAATTTTTCCATCTTGGCATTGTAAATCTAGAACATAATTATGACATTGTAAACACACTACATATAAATTGACAAACATATTATTGGGAGATTATTGATTGATTGATTGGGGGGGGGGGTCTCTTGGTGCATTGTTTTGATCTATTTGTTTGTGCTCTTCTAATTTTCATGGATCATTCTAAGATCCCTTTGATAACATCATATAACTATTCAACATGACATCAACATGCATGGAGTATACTAATGAATGAAGGACACTCTCTATATGTTGAAAATAAGGTACTTAAACCTACAGATGGTGAGAAAAATATAAAGTGGATGATTGAACATACCAAAGCTCTTGGATGTCTTCGTAAACTAGTTTCTCTAGATTTCTTATTTCAAATTGAATCATGCAAGAATTCTCACGAGGCTTGGGATAAATTGAAAATAATATATGGTTCTACAAATGAAGTAAGAGGCTATCAAATTGATAATGAATTAATGAGTCTTGATCCTAAGAACTTTGACAACATCTAGGAATACATCACTAAGGTTAATGATCTAAGAGAGCAATGTAAAGCATGTGGAATTGATAAGGACATTCAATTGGTCTACAGTTCATTGAACAAACTTGGTCTTGATTATGCTGCTTTTATTTCTATCTTTCATACTCATAGGTTGACTATGGGGTTTGCATATACTACACCTTCATTTGCATCATTTTATGAGATGTTGATACATGAGCAACAAAAGATGTCTCATCAAGTCTTCTAAATCTCATACATTATTGGCAAGTCAGATGAAAGAATTAGAAAATAATGATAAGAAACAAAAGAAATCAAAAAAATATCCACATTCAGATAAACCAAAGAATAAATAATCTTCCACAAATAAATCATCTAAGAAGGAGAAGTCTACTTGTTCATATTGCAAGAAGCTTGGGCATGATGAACATTCTTGTTATAAGAAGGATATTGATGAGTTGAAACATCTTCTAAAAAAGAATTAGATTGATTTTCCTTCGAGAATGTTTGAGTCACCTTCTTCTTCTTCTTCAAAACAATCTAATAAGGGGAAAGGTCACATTGGTTTGGCTTCTACATCAGGAAATAAGGGAATGACTCTTTTTTTTTAGTTCATGGATCAAGGAGATAACTTCTAGATTCAGGAGCATCTTATCATATGGTATCTTCGTAGTCTATATTCTCTTGTTTTGAGCCTTGCATTATGTCTCCTATTTTTATGGGAAGCAATACATACATGAGTGTACTTGGGAAGGGGTATATTAGTTGTGGGGAAAACACTTTCAAGGATGTTTTATGTGTACCTCATTTGAAAAATAATCTCCTTTCCATATACCAGATTACACATGGTGGAGATAGGAGGATTTTGGAGTTCAATCCTAATTCAGTCATCATTCGAGACTTGAAGAGTAGAGATTCTTGCTATTGGGATGGTTGATCATTCATCTCAGTTGTATACATTTGCAGATTTTGCTTCTGATGATGACATTATTCCTTCAGTTGTTGATCACACTTCTAGTGTGAACCATGACTCAAAGGAGACTTTTGGCTTCTTGAACTTGGGAGTTCTCACATTGGATCCCATTCTTGAGCCTTGGATTTCATCTCCTCCATCATTAGTTGCATTTGATGATGCTCATATTGGCACAGGTTTGGCCTCTTGTGATTCAATGCAATATGATCTACATTGTCTTCTAGCTACATCTACTTGGGATGTGTACTTGATGGACATAGGTGGGTTGTTTATTGAGTCCCATAATTTAGATTTGGGAGACACCATTGATTGCATACATCTCATCTTTGTTGGAGATGATTCTTCTTCAGTTGTTGCAAGGGAATACTCCGACCCTCTTGTTCATTCTCCACATGATCACTCTTTGTAGCTTGACATGAGTGTGGATACTTTTGGACAACATTTGGAGGAGGATTATTTATCTTTAAAGGAGGCATATTTTTCTTTGGAGTGTGTTCTACATCTGTCTCTAAGATATTTTGGATTGACATCTTCAGCTATGCGGCCTAAAATGCTTGTTTGGAGTTTTTCAGCGTTCAACATCAACATGGAGACACTTGAGTGTAGTTTAGAGACATCACATATCATTTTTATTCCCACATGTTCCTTTCAAGAATGGGAAGACATCATGCATATCATCTCGGTCTTGTTTCTTCCTAAGGGGAGGAATTTTGTTCGATGAGATTGGATCATCTTCAACATTCATTGTCGAGATTCTACCATTATAGGAGACTCACCATTGAGGGGTGCTACAAGTTCTCTCTTCTTCTCTCTTCTTCTCTCTTATGGGGGGTTGTTTTCATCGGATGGGGTTTTTTCCCTCTCATTCATCATTGAGAGTATTTTGTATTTCATCTCTCTTTTGGAGAGGAGTTTTGTTTCACAGGGTTTACTTTTTTTCTATATTTGTGAGAGATTACAATGCATATGTACATGAGTACCTAACATGGCCTCGTAGTCGGGACCCATTCATGCATCTTTGCATAATAAGTGACTCCCTAAGTTGTACTTAATGGGGAGTGTGGTGTAAATAAGTGTTTTTCCTATCTAGGTCTTATTTACATGTAAAGTACACTTAGGTCCTAGGAGGGAATCTTTCTAGTTAAGAATTAGTTGTCACTTATCTTTTTGCATTTAATATTTGTTGGGGTAGTTATTTCATTGTACATGATTAAGACACATGCCAAGATCTTGTCTAATCCTATCCCACATCTTTCCTTTATAAGCAAGGCATCATTTGTACATCCTAGATAGTTCAGTTCATTGTAAGTCCAATATATCATTGCAATATTGTGTATTGCATATTGGCCATATCTTGAATCCATTATTGAAAATCTATGTTCTTTCTTTTCCCTCTTGTAGAATTTCTTTTTGTTTTTGTAGGTGATCCTGGAGGCTTGAGTCCTTGAGTGACTCTAACATATCTACCCTCTTGGTATTATACTTTACCATATGTATATTTTCATCTTGTTTCCATAAATTCATTTATGGGTTGTCATAAGGATATAAAACTATCATCTCTTGCTATTTTATAAAGACTCTAACAATGAATTTACACCATCATTCATTGACTATTTTTATTGTTTCTTGTCTGTGTATTTTTATTGATGTTGACTATGGTACCACTTGTCAAAGGACTCCATTGTTATTTGTAAGCACTATCACCAACATTCCACTCAAGATGCCATTGCCATTGATTGTCTATGAATGTCCATTGTCACTTGCCAACTTTATAAGATACTATGCACAATTAGACCACATGTAGGTTCTTGAAGCATTGTTCTTTGATATTCTCATGACTAGACTACCTTATCATGTCCCAAGTCTGTCTTCTTGTCTTTTATACAGGACTATATTGAACTTTTTATGGAGTTCATCATAGTGATAGTCTCATCATGAATATGTTACTTATTTTTTCCCTTCTATTGTCCTTCACAAGGGTTTCATTTGGTTTTAGGTTTCTTGCTATGAAAAACTACCTTCATTGTAGCTCTATCATCTTTACACAGGTCGACATTGTCCTTTTTCACAAGATTGCTTTTCAGTGGTCCTTTTTGTCATACCCTACTATGCCTCTTGTTAAGTGTCCCTTTGTATATTCTGCCATGCTCTTGCTTTCCTCTACTATTCTTCTTGATAGTGCCTTTGCATCCTTTCTTAGTTCTCTTCCATCAAACACTGTCTTAGCACTTGATATGTCTTTCATGAGTTTATGAATATGATTTTCCTTGTACGATTATCTTAAGAGTCTTTTAACCTTTCAAGCTCTTGTATCCTCCTGGTTCAACTCTTTGTACAATCTCCATATGTATTACACATTCAAGGTTCCTAGTTAGCTATATTTTGTTCATGGGATATTATGCTCACTGTCTCTTGAGCATCTCTCATGGAACTTTGCCTTCATGTGTCCACTACACCCCTAACATGATTGTCCCATGGAGCATTTTAATGATTCATAATCTTGGCATCTACCATTTTCATGAATCATCCTTGGATTTTCCCTCTTCATCCTTATCATTTTGCATGGTGCTCTTGTAGCCTTTAACCCCTTCGAAAAATATCCTTTCTTGTACATATATGGGCTTAGAGAAGTGAGAAAGAGAAAAATGCAAAATCAAATGCAGGTACACTCTCATGCACAATGTTTGAGCTAAAGCTCCAAGCATGCCACCACGAGGGGAAGGATTAGGTCTTTCATCTTGATGACTCCATAGCCCTTTATCCTTTGTCCCTTCATGTCTATTGCCATATCTCACTGTTCTTTCTTGGTACTATATCACTTATGCCTATTGAATAATCTTGTTTGACTGAATGATTGTGGCAATCTCATTAATTTCACATCTAAATTGTAATAAGGGTCTTAGTGAGGGTTTTGAAGAATAAAAACCCTTGACAAGGTACCTCCCTTATGATTTCTTGTCACTGTATCTTGACATTATCATTAAAATTATCATGCTTCATACCACAAGTGAAAGTTTCTTTGCAAGGAAGATTGTAATTGTGATATTTTCTCAATACCTTGTAAGTGCATGTTACACATATCTCACAATAACCCTTCAATAATATATGATGATTTTAGAGACATACCTGGCAACAACTTCTCAACGTGCCCCTATATCCTTGTGAATCTCCATGACCTACCTCTATTTCTTTGTGAATCAACAACATGGAGAGCCTTCAACGCCAATAAAGGGATTTCTTTAGAGCAAACATAGTGTGCCCTATCTCTCTGGTTTTCCTTGCAACATGGTGAATCCATATCTTGGATTCTTTTAGCACCACTCAACAAGAAACCCCAATCTTCATGCTATGTGGGTCTCACAAAGTCAAAACTAGAACCTTCTTTTTTCCTTACTTGGTGCCTTAAGATTTAGCAATTTTTTTTATTTCCTCACTCCTTAACAAGCATTTAGGATTTATGAAACCCTTCTTAGTTCTATTAATAATTTTTTGATAAAATGTCATTAGTCAATTCTAACTATGAGATTCTCAAGTTTAATAAATATCTCAAATTTCTCAACTCCCTTTTTTACATCTAGAATTTTCTTTTCATAAATATGATAACTAGATTCAATATCTAAAAACATACCTGATCTACATCCACATATCTCGTTATGTCCTTTTGTAAATTCTTTTATTAGAATTGCAAACCATGTATTGTCAGAAGCATTTGTATATAGGATCAATGACATACCTGCTTTTGGTATTTGAAGTGCTAGTAGATTTTTTCTTTTTCCTTTGATCTTTTGGACTCCCTTTGTAGCCTTTTTATCCCATCCATTACTTTTATTCTTCAAATTATCATGTATATTTTTCTTGTCTTTTGCCAAATCTTCATAAAATGGTGAAATATAATTTAAACAATCCAAAAAAAAAGAATTTTCTTTTTATCAATCAAAGTATTAGGATACTCATGTATTCTTTGCAATACATGGAGTTGTAGTTTGATTTTACCTTCATCTAAGTGAAAAACAATGAAATCAATCTCAAATTTAACAATCTACATATTTTTGGCTGAAAGAAAAATTCCATTTTTAGTGATAGATGCATATAATTGTTCAAGGTGATTTAAATGTATGGGAATATCATTAGAGAAAATAATGATATCACCTATGTAAACTACACAAAAATATTTAAGATTCCTTAAAGCTTGGTCCATTTGTCTTTGAAATTACGTTGAAGCAATGTAGAGACCAAAAGGCATTACATTCCATTCATACAGTCCTTGAGGGACTAAAAAGGCAATTTTATATTTGTCTGTTTCTTTCACCTTGATCTGCTAAAACCTAGATTTGCAATCAAAATTTGAAAATACCATTTTGTTATAAGTTCTTTTAATTAAATCAACACTAAATGATAGGATAATGTCATTTAGAGGCTTATAATTAATGCAAAATAGTTTATTTCCTCTTTCTTTCTCTGCTCTTTTGTTGACCAAAAATGTTGGGTATGAAAAGGGACTTTTGCTTTGTCCTATGAATTCGCTTGTAAGCAATTCCTCAAGGTGCTCATCCATTTCCTTGAATTTTGAAGGACTCGATAAATAAGTTGGCTCATGTGGGACAATAAACAAACATTCAAGCTTTATATGTATCTCACATTCTTCATCTTTAGGATTGAATTCTAATTGATTCATGCTGCAATAATTCTTCTCAAATCTTTCTCTAATTTCACATAATGAATCTTTTTGTCCTATAATTTTTGCACAATGTTTCTGAATTTCATTGATCCATTCTTTTCCTATTTTCTTTTCTTTATTATCCTCTAGTCTATATGTAACCAATTTAAGAATAGGAATTCTTAATTTTTCATCATTGTGTTTTAGAGACTTGATTTTTTTGAGGATAAATGGTTCATATTTTATAAGGGAAAAAATCTAAGTAAGAAGTCACTATCCATTCCATTGAATTCATCAAAATCAGTAACAAACATCTTACCATTTATTTTTATATGAACATCTTGTGCATACCTTCCAATTTCCAGCTTTTAACCTGTAATTGAATGAGCCTTTGGTATCTCCAGTCTTGGCTTCCAAAACTCCTTTGGAATTGCTTTAGTTTTTGCAAAACATCTTGTTAATTCTGAATCAATTAAAGCATCATATTTCAATGGTTTATATCTTGGAAAACATAGTGCAGTTTTGATATAGACACTATTATTTGAAAGATAAACAACATATGTTTTTTATGCTTTAGGTTTGCTTCTAATCCCGATTTTGATGAAGAGGTTTTCTCTGCTTTAAACAATACATCATGAATCTTCCCCTCTAACTGATTTAATCTTTTGATTTTATTTTATTGTTCTTTGACCAATCTTGTCAATTTTTCAACATTAGATATTAGAATATCAAGTTTCTTAAAAGTAAAAATATCAAAATCATTATTGTTAGTTTCTGAATCAAAATGCTTTGAATATTTCCTTGTCTTGTTGGTGGAGGCTTTATACTTTTTCCATGGAGGAATAATGTACCCAGATGTTTTATTTGCATATTCTTTTAGTTTTTTGTATTTTTTTCTCTTTCTTCATTCAATGCCTATATTCTTTGTAAATGTGCTCTCCCTTGTGCTCTTGTTTGTTCTCTTGTTTCAACATCTTTGTAGGGATCTTTATTTTTCTCAAAATCTGATTTCTTTTGAATTTCTTTCAAATTTTGTTTGAGAAGAGTCTCAATAAAATATTCTTCCTCGTCAATACTAGATTCACCAAAGGAATATTTTTTTTACCTTTCTCCTTCACCTTATTGTAATGTTCTTGCTGGATTTCCATTAATTCATAATATTGAATGTTTGGATTCTAGAAACCGTATGAAGAAGAAACTCTATCCCACTCAAGATTTGTATCTTTTTCTTGAAATGTTGTATAAATTTATGTTCCTAGGTTAAGTTTATGTGGACAATCAATAGCATAGTGAGGTCCTCTACAAATAAAACATTTAACATGTTTAGGAATCTTCTAGCCAGATTTTGTCTTAAGGAGATAAAGAGGAGGCTTGTATATTCTTTTAAACTATTTTTTATGAATGGGAGAAATCTTGAATCTCTTGGCATGTTTTAGGTCTATCAATTTCTCCATGGTAATAAGTATCTCTATTAAAGCTTTTGCAAGGATTAGATTTTCTTTTGCATCCTCACTTTGTTTTGCACCCACATTTTTTTAATGTGTTTGATAATTGAAAACCTTTTAAAGTCATCATTTGGTGGCTAACCACAAAAATATATGAGATTGCATGTAGAATTGTATTCTTGCGCGTTAGTATTCATAGTAGCCAATAGACATTATTTTTGTAACTTGTAAGCAATCAAATTCTTCTTTTCTACAAATGTGCAATTATTTATTGTAGATTTATTTTTATCAATAATATAATCTTCTACCTAATTACACAATTTACAAGGCAAAGAATTAAGATAATATCTCTTGACAGCTTCATCATTTTGCAATCTAGCAGCAAAAAGATATTTCTCAAAGACTAAACTATACTAATGTAGCAAACCTAGATTCTTAAGCTTAAGACTATACAATTTTTTTGTGGAATCTCTTGCCACATTCTTTCTTATTCCACAAAATTGATCAAGCATGATAAATTTTAAATGACTAATCCATGTGTAACTATATCATTTTTTCCCATGTCTAAATCTCTAACATTTAGAATAGTATCATCATTTTTTTTGTGGATGAGCCATTATCTAGAAGACCTTCCCACTAGTCTCTAAGTTTTCTTGAAAATAATATTTAGTTCATAATAAACCCTTTGAGATTCATTCCATGATGTTCTAGTGTCAAATAAATTTGAAAAAATATCATACCAAGCACATATAACATCATAGGGATCTATTAGTTGATCAATGTTTAGAATATATCCACTGGCAACAACAGGTCTTAAATGCTCAATATGGACATTTGTAGTGAGAAGTTCTTTGAATGTATCATCTACTATTTTGGTGTCCTCATCCCATTATTTTGGTCCTTGATATTTAAAAATGAGATCTAAACTCATGTCTAGATCATCTCCTGATGAGTTTTTAGATTTTATATCTAAATCTACTTCAATTGTAGACACAAATTCTTCTTGTTGTTTAGCATATATTGGCTTTGCAATCTCTATTTCAATTCCCACTTTTGATAACTAGTCTTTTTCTATCACGACATGTGTGTGTTCTTTCTCCTTAGACACAATTTGTTTTGAAGACTGAGGTTGAACAAAAGGTTGATCAACATCAAGAAAACCTTTTCTTCTTTGAACAATAATTCTTTTATGAGATTTTTCAATTTCTTTATTTTTCTTTTCATCTTCTGAACTATCATGCTTTGCTTGAGATACCCTTATCTTTTTAACATATGCTCATACTTTATCAAGATTTCTAGATACCATATCAATCATGGCCTTATTATCACATAGTTCAAACCATAGCAGCAAAAATCGTTTGGGGAAAAAATCGACAAACCAAAAGTTTAGGATTTTTTGAAAAAATTGTGAAAAAATGGGGAAAAAATTGGATTTGAAAAAAATGTAAAAAATAGTAGAAAAAGAGATAAATGCTACTCTTTTTTGAAATTTAAGGTCATTTCCATAACATAGAGATATAGAGAGCAAATAAAATAGAGATTTTAACCCATGAATTGTAGAAAGCTTGCATGTTGTTTATCAAGTTTATGTTTGTTGAGCTTAAAGGCATCTATTTCTTGCTTAGGTTGTGAACTAAAGATCGTTTGGAGCACCTCATACAATAGAGTAGTGTATATGTGAGATATGGAATCAATTGTAATGTAAAATCTTTGGAGAAATGACAACTGAAAAAAGTGGAAAAGGCTAGTGTATGGAGTCATAAATGATACAAGTGACCAAAAGCTTTGAGAAGGAAATGATATGAATGAAATAAAGTGGAGGATGAAAAAGTGTGATAAAATAAAGGATTGGATAAGGGTTAAAATATTTGGCAGATACTCTTTAAAGTTGTGCAAGCTTGAAATCAGAGACAATGCATTACCAGTCCAAGAGAATGGTTAAAATCTTAGGAAAATACTCTTTAAAGTTGTGCAAGTTTGCAATCAGAGAATGGAGTCTGAATTCAGGGTAATGCACTATCTCTGATTTCAAGCTTGCAAAATGATTTCTTTGAATTACAAACACAATCCGCATGCTTGGCATAAAAATAGGTGCGGGGTTGAAATCTTTCAAGAGCTATTTTATAAGTTTTGAACATGAAGTGAAATCATTTTTAATATTCTCTATGTAAAGTTAAGTGCCTATAGGCTATGCAGGTTATAGATTTAGTATTAGAAATTTACATACTTTCATTTTAGTGTTGCAGTCATCATCAATGAGGGACCTCATCATTTTTCATTTTGGAATATATAACCTTAGACATTTTGCAAGAGTTAGCTAAAAAACTAGACCAAAACATGACAACCCGGCAACCTGATAGAGGGAAGGCTATAACTGATTTGACTTGACATTTAAATGATGATTAATCTATGATAAAAAGAGAGACAAAGTAGTATGATCATTGATTTTTGTATAGGTACCACAATTATTATTTTTTGGGGACCTTGGGACAAACTTGGGCCTCAAAATCTCTACGAATTTTTTTATTAATGTTTTATCCAAGGGAAATAGAGTCAAACCTATCACCTAACATCTAAACATACAATGAACTTAAAATGATAAAATAAAGTTATTTACAATTTGGACTGATTTGGTGTAGACTGCTCATTCTTTTTGCAGGTTTCATATGTAAAATTTTGACTAACTTGGTCATTAAAGTTAACTTCTGAAGTTTTCATGGCATGGATGTGGTAAATGTTATAACCATTTATAAGGTCACCCTACACAGGCACGACTAGTGAAAATGGTTGGAAATGCTTATTTTGATTAATGAAGAATCCCTTGCTTTATTTTATTATGGTTTACTTTATTTTAAGGCGTATTGACAAGCTGCAAGCTTAAAGTTCAAAACAGAAAGGAACCTGTTCATGCATGTATGTAGGGTAGACGTAGAGTTGACGACGGTCACCCTTAACTTATCGCGGCCCTGATTTATAGCAGAAAATGCACCAAATTTAGAGTTTTTAACATAGGAGTTGTTAGCGTGATTTATAGCAATAATTTTACGATTTTAACACAAAAAAAATCATGATTTTCAATGATTTTTTTCCAATCAATGGTCTGCAAAAAATCCCGAAAAAATCGGCAAGCCTGAGGATTTTTTAAAAATCGCGATTTTTCAGGATTTTTGCTTCTATGGTTCAAACTATATTTTTTGTTCTTAATTGTATTGTTTATCATGAACTTGATCAAGTATTGATTCTATTTTATTTTGGGTACTTTACATTGTGTGCAAGGAAGCAGTGATTGTTTTAGTATTATGAGCAATACCTGTTATCTCTAAAAGTGTAGAAGAAGTTTGCTCTATCTTGACTAATTTGGCATGAAAATTTTGACTAACAGATAAATTGTTTGATACATCTATAATCAAATCATCAATATTGTCTTGGGAAAAAATCAACCATTGTGCCTGCCAATTGTGTTGAGCTTCTAAATTATTTTCTTTCTTTCCTAAGGTTGTGCATAATCTTGAATCATACTTTCCCCAAAGTTTGGAATCTTGATCAATAATGGTGAAAGATTCAAGTGTAGGCCATCTGCTTGGCCCATAACTTACTATTTCTTCTTACTTATCAGCTTATGATTCCAATTCAAATTTGGTTCTTCTTTCAAATTTAGCTCTAGGCAAAGCTTCTCTTATCAAGGTCACTTTCTCACTCAATTTTGTAATCTTTATCCCTTTACCTTTTCTATCTTCTTTGGGTGTTAAGGTCAGTTTTAAACTCACTCGTCTAGCTAAATCATCTATCAACTTTGGATTACTAAGATCTAACAAAGTGGCCAAAGAAGCTCGAGAAGGATAAGGATTTCTAGAGGAGATTTATCTCTGCAGTGGGAGAGTAGCAGATGTAGAAGCTTCCTCAAGATTATATTCATATTGATTTAGATCATAATGAATGTATGGATTATTATCAATATTGGAGATTGGCTTGTTTGTCAAATATTGGTGGCTAGGAGTCATAGAAAAACGTTGGCTAGGTTGTCTCATAGATCTTGCAAGTTTTGGATAATAAACTTGTTCTATTATTGTTTGATCAAGATTTGTTAACATATCAACAACAAATGATCTCCTCCTTTGTACCCCAGGGGTATTTGACAGAAGAGAGTGAACAAGTACACCAAGATCTTTAAATCTTGGTTCATTATTGCTGATTAGTTTTTCAATTATAGGAATTTTTATCTCCAACCCTATATGGTCAAATATGTCAGAAAAAATCTATAATATTAGAACTCCCTTCAAGATAAGAGACTCATGTTGAAAATTTGATAGGGTGAAACATAATATTTAGCAACCTATAAATGCAACGACCACCAATTGTACAATAGATAGATACGCATTGAAGATATGCTCCTTTAATTTGAAATAGAAGATTCAAAGCAAAACTGATATGTTTATCTTCTAAAGAGATTACATAGAAATAGGAAAAACATAGCAACATCCATCACCTCATTCAAGATCAAGAACTCTAGACTAAGCTACAACTTGATCACAAATTCTACATCAGGTATCAATTAATGTTGTAAAATACTTAGCTCATATATCATAATTGAATAAAGGATGGAAAATTAAGTCTTTATAAGAGAAATGAACATGAAAGTATCATTTCTCTCCATCTAAAGATGTATTTAGGAATGACAAAAGGAAGGTAGACAAGTCTAATTCCTAAACCTATCCTTAGATGAAGAGGAATTAGAAATGATTTTGTTGGGTCTTTGACCAATCTTGTCACTATCCAATTTAATATTCTAATATCCATATCGACACTATTTTTCATCTATGTTAGCTTCATTATCTTCAATTAATCGTGTCACTATCCATATCTATATATACATATATATGTATATACATACATATATACATATATATGTATATACATACATACATACATACATATATACATATATATATATACATATATATATATACATACATATATACATACATACATACATACATACATACATACATACATACATACATACATACATACATACATATATATATATGCATATGCATATGCATACATATACATACATACATACATACACACACACACACATATATATATACATACATACATACATACATACATACATACATACATACATACATATATACATATATATAGATAGATAGATAGATAGATAGATAGATAGATAGATAAGAGACTCACATTGAAAACTTGGTAGGTGGAAACATAATATTTAGCAACCTATAAATGCAATGACCACCAATTGTATGATAGATAGATACACGTTGAAGATCTACTCTAATTTGAAATAGAAGATTCAAGGCAAAACTGATATGCTTATCTTCTAAAGAGATTACATAAAATAGGACAAACAAAGCAACATCCATCACCTCGTTCAAGATCAAGAAATCCTCTAGACTAAGCTACAACTTGATCCCAAATTCTACATTAGGTATCAATTAATGTCGTAAAATACTCAGCTCATATATCATAATTGAATTGAGGATGGAAAATTAAGTCTATATAAGAGAAATGAACATGAAAGTGTCATTTCTCTTCATCTAAGGACATATTTAGGAATGGCAAAAGGAAGGTAGACAAGTCTAATTCCTAAACCTATCCTTAGATGGAGAGGAATTAGAAATGATTTTGTTGGTCTTTGACCAATCTTGTCACTATCCAAATTAACATTCAAATATCCATATCGACACTTATTTTCATCTATGTTAGCTTCATTATTTTTAATTAATCTTGTCACTATCCATATTGGTTCTTCAATATATATATATATATAAGAAAATAACATATAAAAAAAAAGAATGTTTTTCTATTCAAAAAAATTATTGTGGAGGGCCACAACTTGTGCAAGCTTCGGGCCCTCAATAGAGGGGTGCAACTACCTTGGCAAGTCATAGCCTCCAAGAGAGGCTACAACTTGTCATAGTAGGCTATCGACCCCCATTGGGACTACAACTTGCTACAAGCAAGTCGTGGCCCCTTCAAGAGTTTTTTTGCTATAAAAACACATAAATATAAATATATATATTTTATATGTGTGCATTTTAATAACATGTGTGTATACAATTGAAAATATAAAATTATAATAAATATATGCTTATATAATAGTTATGTAAATGATAGATTTAAAATAGTTATAAATATTAAATATATTAAATAATTAATAAATTTTGATAATATAATATTTTTAATGATGGGTTTAGAAATGATAATGCTTAATCTAATTTGAGATGGAATAAGAATATAAGCAATATTTATAATTTTAAATTATTCAAATTTAGGAAGAAAATCAAATCTTTTAGTCAATTGGGATGAATTTTAAAATGAAGGAAAGATTAACTTTGTATTATTAGCAGATAGAAAAGCAAGTCTAGTTGTAATCGAGAACAAATATGAACCTTGAAATGTTTTACAACACTATTACATTTTTTACAATTATTTTTTTAAACCATTAAACTATCTTATTATAGGTAAACTTAGTATCAAGAATACAACACAACGTGATTGTCAATTACCTTAAAAGAAAAAAATGGTAGCAAACCATCAAAGAGAAATTTGTTCAATAGGGGGGTTGGGGTCCTCGCTCGGTTGGCTAAATCTTTCCTGTTGCAGGAGGTTGGTCACAAGGTCTAGTCTCCCCCACCCCCATGGTACCGAAGGGCGTGTCGCGCCAACGCCGCCGGTCACGTTAAAAATTTTACCAGGCGCACTGCAGTTTATATGGGGTCGTGCTACCCGATTCCTGCAGTCTAAAAAAAAATTTAAAAAAAAAATTGTTCAATAGGATGGATTCTTGCATCTCCTAATGGTTAAGAGAACATATAAGATGATATCAAACATGTTTTTTTTAAATGAAGAGGGTAAAAATTTTATTGGAATCAGAAAGCACTCAGTACAGAAAAATTAGGATCCAAATAGGCACCCAAAAAGAACTAAAGATACACCCCCAACAAGCAACCACCCAAAAGATAAGACCACCACAAACCCAACCAGAAACCAACATCAACCTCCCACATCATGTAATATCAACTTCTCCAGGCCATCAATTTTCCAATTGCCATCCTACTTAGAAGCCCATTTGGCCAAACAATCAATGACCTAATTTCACTCCTAAAGAATGTGAGTAAAAGAAAAAATCAAAATAGGCACATAACTGCAAAATTTGTCTAACAATAAAGGAAAGTTGCTAGTTTATCCCATCCAAATTTTTCCACGTTAATAGGTTAACTAAGACAAGAGAATCAGATTCGCAGATAATCATGTGCCAACCAAGAGCACAAACTTTTTCCAAGGTCCAGAGGATCACAAGACCTTCCATAAAATTATTGGTTTGCTGCCCCTTATGAATAGAGAATAAAAAAATAATCTTACTAAAGCTATCTCTGCCAACGCCACCAATCCCAGGAGGTCCAAGATTACCCCTAGAGGAGACATCAATGTTGATCTTTAAAACATTCGCCAGAGGAGGAGATGAACCCCCAGCTCTCAGAACCTTCTTTTTGTCACACCTACCTCTTTTAACATAGAAGGAATACAAAGCCAAACCCCGAAGACCCAATCTATTAATGATCTCCTCATCTCCCCTCTCCAAAGGGAAGGTTACTTCACACTTGGCTTCCACAGTCTCCTGAATGATACGAACAATTCTCTGCTAGACCTGTTGGATCAACAACTTAACACCTCAAAAAATCCTACAGTTCCTTTCAAGCCATATTTGTCAAAGAATGAAAGTTTGGCCAATAGTCCACACAATCTGAAGGAAAGAAGCTTGTGTTGGAGGCCTCCCCAAGATGCTCCAAAATTCAACCAATGAAGAAGCATGAACACAAGGATGTCCCCAAATTCCCCATTGAAAATGCTAAATAAGCATAGAAAAAGGACAACAAAAGAACATGTGGGACAAATCCTCCTCACTGTGTCCATAGAGAACACAAATAGAAGGGCCCTGAAAGCCACGTTTTCAAAAATTGTCCCAAGTCAAGCACCTGTTCTAAGCAAGAGTCCAAAAGAAACAATTACACTTAGGCCAAGAAAACTTATTCCATACATTTTTCCACCAAGAAACTTTCATCCCACCATACTTTCAAAACATCAACTCCTGATAGTCACTAGCCATTGTAAACACCCCCTTAAAATCCAAGCTTGATGTAGGAGCATCCACAGTTGACTGGCAATCTTGCATCAACCAAAAGTATTTGATCTTAAATTTTTATTTAGTTTGGTCTTTAAATATTGTAGGTGAATAAATGT
This sequence comes from Sequoia sempervirens, assembly GCA_007258455.2. Lineage (NCBI taxonomy): Eukaryota > Viridiplantae > Streptophyta > Pinopsida > Cupressales > Cupressaceae > Sequoia > Sequoia sempervirens. The sequence continues at coordinate 57,148,192 of VDFB02109042.1, forward strand.
CCGTAATAAGGCCTAAAATATTTGACAAATATTTGGCCAAGTTGTTATGTTGCAGTTTTATAGTGATTTGGGCTCATTTTGTGATTTTTTTCAAGGCAAAATCTTCAAATATACCTTCTTAGGCGTGGGATTTGGGGAGTTACAAGTTATGGAAACTAATTTATTGTTCCTCAACTTTTGCATGAAGAATTTGGATGTCCAAGAGCAAATGGTTTGGATTTTTCTATTTTGAAGCTCCTATTTGTGAGGAAGTGGCTGCTTTTTCTTGGCCAATCATGGATGGAGGTTACAAAAAGTTACATTTTCAAAATTTAATGATTTTAAATTCATTTTTAAAACCATATTGTCCATTTTCCAAGCATAGAAAATTGGGAGTTACAGGAAATATGTGAAGGAGTTAATTTATATCCTCTATTTTGGTAATTTTCGGGGGTTGTTGCTGCCAAATTGAAACTGGTGCTTCCTAGGCATGGATTTTTGAACCAAGAAGGTAGAATCGATGATTTTTCGGGTCTAAGAGAGTGTTGAGATAGAAAATGGAAGATTAATTCCATGGTTGAAGGTGGATTGATCCATAGATTGAAGATTGCAAGTGCAGATTTTTGTTGTTTGAAGTTTGCAGTGAGGGGAGAGAAATTGCAACTATGTTTGTTTTGTAGTTTCATGTTTAAAATCTGATTATTATTATTTTTTACTACTGCATATCAGTCCTATTGATTGTAATATCTGATATAACCAGATATATGGATGTTTGTAAGTCATTTGTGCAAGTTTGAATTAATGGAAATTGCTTCATAGTTGTTGGTTTGCATTAAAATCCCTGCTATTTGTTGAATGGTTTTTGAGAGAGGATTTGATAGTGGGATTTAGAGAGTTTTCCCTCTTCATCAGTGGTATCAGAGCAATAGTTCTTGAGTGTGCAGGCAGAAGCGCCAATTGGAGGTAGTTTGCACCAAGACCCGGGGGTGGAATGTGTGTGGTGTGTAGACCGATCACCGAATGTGAAGCAGTCTATACTTGAGAGGTTGAATATTGAGAGTGTGTGGCAAGTATTTAATGAAATGACAAAGAAGAAAAACAAAAAAAATTCATAGTTGTGTATGCAGGTGAACATGAGGGAGAGAATATTGTTGAAGTCTACTTTGAGGATAGCGTGAAGGAAGATGGTGAGATTGTAGCGGAGGATGAGAAACACAAAGTAAGTGCAGCAATAAAAGAGGAAAATGTTGTTACAGTAGTGGATGAGAGTCCGTTGGAGGATTTGAAAGTATTGGAAAATGAAGGTTTAGTTGAGAGTGAAGGTAAAAAAAATATGGCAGTAGATAGTGGTGAGAAAAGTGTTGTAGAGAAAGAGGTAATACATGATATTTTTCATTTTTATGATGAAGATGAGAGTGTATTTTGTGTAGATGAAAGAATTGTAGTAGAGGATAATATTTATTGATATTTTCATAAATTTGAGAAAGATGATGATTTGCATAATTTGAATAAGTTGGTTGAAACAGATTTTGCTAGTGATGTTTGGTATGCAGAAGATTTGTTTGGTGTTGCAAAGTTTAGTGTCGATGCATTTTGGTGGAGGTGGTCAGACTATGGTGGGTTAAATCCCATAATATTGGAAGAAAGTGTGAGTTGCATTTGGTGGAGCTAGTTGGTTTAAGGTGGAGCTAATTTGACATTGAAGATGGAGTGCAGAGAAGAATCATCAAAGGAGAAGGATACTTGTTCTAGCTAGGTGCTGGAAAAGGAGAAAAAAATCATTAGCGGTACCAAATTTAGTAATGGAGTTTGTTGAAGGTTGTTTACAACTTGAAAGGCTAGTCCTACCATCCAACTCCATTTTGTGAGACCAAGCTCACAAAATTTTTCTACTTTGGGTGTCTGATGCAGGAGTATCCACGGTTGACTGGCGATCTTGCATCAACCAAAAATATTTAATTTTAAAATTTTATTTAGTTTGGTCTTGAAATATTGTAGGTGAATAAATGTTTGTAATAAGGCCTAAAATATTTGACAAATATTTGACCATGTTGTTATGTTGCAATTTTATGGTGATTTTGGCTCATTTTGTGGCTTTTTCATGGTAAAATCTTCAAATATACCTTCTTGGGCGTGAAATTTGGGGAGTTACAAGTTATGACAACTAATTTATTGTTCCTCAAATTTTGCATGAATAATTTGGATGCCCAAGAGAAAGTGGTTTGGATTTTTCTATTTTTGAGTCTCCTATTTGTGAGGAAGTGGCTGCTTTTTCTTTGCCAATCATGGATGGAGGTTACAAAAAGATGCATTTTCAACATTTAATGATTTTAAATTCATTTTTAAAACTATATTTTTCATTTTCCAAGTATAGAAAATTGAGAGTTACAGGAAAGGTGTGAAGGAGTTAATTTATATGCTTTATTTTGGTCATTTTCGGGGGTTGTTGCTGCCAAATTGAAGTTGGTGCTTCCCAGGCATGGTGTTTTGAACCAAGAAGGTAGAATCCATGATTTTTTAGGTCTAAGAGAGTGTTGAGACATCAAATGGAAGATTAATTCAATGTTTGAAGGTGGATTCATCCACAAATTGAACATTGCAAGTGCAATTTTTTGTTGTTTGAAGTTTGCAGTGAAGGGAGAGAAATTACAACTATGTTTTCTTAGTAGTTTCATGTTTAAAATCTAATTATAATTTGTTTTTACTATTGTATATTAGTCCTATTGACTATAATATCTGATATAATTAGATATATGGATGTTTGTAAGTCATTTGTGCAAGCTTGAATTAATGGAAATTGCTTCATAGTTGGTTGTTTGCATTAAAATCTCTACTATTTATTGAATGGTTTTTGAGAGAGTATTTGATAGTGGGATTTAGAGAGTTTTCCCTCTTCATCAAAGCTCCAAGCCAAAATATCCCTCTCCCTAACAGAACTGCAATCTCTATCTACAAGAATCTTACAGAGCTTAAATCAATTCTCTTCGCATCTGCTAGCAGGTCACTCACATGGGTCTTTCCATCTAGATACATCAATAGGCCCATAAGGATAATTTTTTTTGAAGTCCACCACCCTAGACCAACCAGCTTCCAAGAAGCATTGACAAAGACCCTAAAAATTAGGGTGTCAATCCATGATAGGAGGAAACCCATCCCAAGAATCAAACAAGAAAAGAGCATCAGGCCCCCTATTACATGTTAGCATTTCAATTCGCACCTCTGGTATGCGAATTAGGAACAAAAAACTATGCACATATTAACTATTCTTCAAATTAGGAGGGGAAGCTCCCTCTTTGCTGATGTTGCTTAAAGAAAGTAAAGTAAAACTAATTTGCCTATTTTTTGTTCAGCTAAGAGCACAAGGTTATAAAACTCAAGCGTCGTAGCTGAGATTTTCTCTTTTAGAAGTTCAACTACTATTAAGCCTACTCTAATGACGTTTCCAACTACTCAAGTAAACGCAGAGCTTGAGAGTTAGAAATGGACAAGGAATGATTCTTTGACATAAATACTTAAATAAAATTTCTTCCAACACACATCTACTATACTTTCAATGCAAGTTGAAATAGAGATCATGTAAGTATAACACATAAAACAAAAACCTGAGATAGTAGATCAAAGAAAATGAGGCATAATATTTCCTTTTCTCAAATTTCAAGTAACAAAGATTACACTTCTGGGACAACGGGATTGTAGCAAAATAGGCTTATAGCTTAGCGATCAACCATAATACATTGACACAAGACATAGGAACTAAACAAGAACTTGCAGCTAAAAGAGGCATACAAGCTTGCTCTTACACTAAGTGAACAATACTGAATAACAATTAGAAGGCACTAGTAGGCTCAGTATTTTGTTATCACAAGAATAGTTAAGAAAATAACTGGCAAGGATGCCCTTATTTATATACAAGTAGAGGAGTAGGGAACCCTAAAATCTCCTTGCTTTTACAACTAAGACTTGCCAACATGCAAGCTTTATTTCTAAAACTAAAACAAGATAAGCATCTAACAACCTATGAAAGCAAAAAAAGGGAAAGTGCCAACTATTACAACTTGATTCTTTCTCTTCTAAGAATTGAGACAAGAATAGAAAGAAAGCTTGAAGACAACTTCAAGTTCACTGCTGCTTTAAAACTATCTTTGGAGATCTTTGCTATCTTGATAAGATAACTCATCCATTGGTATTTTGGGAAAGAATATCCACCAAAAGTTGGAAACTATCTCTTTGTTAAGAGTGTTGATACTAAGGCAATATCCCGCTTTTCTAGGATTTCTTCACCTTCTGCAATTGAACTTTAGAAAATATTTGACATCTTTAGCTGCTTTACCAAATCTTGCTACTTTCGATGGCTCTACAACTGGAGTGATGACCTTTTATAAATATATCATCTTGCTTCAACATATCTTTGTTTTTATCTTGTGTTGACCATCTTCTGTCATTCCTCTATTTCTTTGGATACTTTTATACTTCTGACACTCCTTTTGATTTTTCAATGAAAGAGTATTGTACAACTCTTTTCCAATACTTGTTCTTTTGCTCATACCACACCTTTTCACATTCTTCAACTGAGATGATGATGTTTTTTGTCCATGGTGGTATTGAAAAACACTTCTCAACATCGTCCAGCCTAAGGCTGCAAACAACCCGCCCATCTGCTACTTGGTTCTGAATTCCATGGGAGAGTACTCCATGCTAAAAAACTTGAAGTTTGTCTGTAAACACGACTATGCTTAGACAAGTTTTGCACAAAAGCTAAAAATAGCTTGCTGATTTTTCTTCTTCAAACGGGAATTTTTTTCAAAAATAATCTGAGATATGGGTTTTGTGTAGAATCTTGTTGCAAAGAGACCCAGATCGTCTGATTTTTGAAAATGTTGATGGCTAGTTGAAAAAGAAAAAACCCTAAAATTTTAAGATTTTCCCAAAAAAAACTAAGAGTTGGGTTTTGCGCAGAATCATGTTTTGGATAAACCTAGGTGATTAGATTTTGAAAATACTGAAGATTTCTTGGACATGCATGACAAAAGTAGGTTCTTGAAAATTGAATTTTTTTCCAAAGTTGTTGAGAATCATGAACCAAGCTAACCCAATTTGTTGAAAATTGAAAAAGATGACCCCCTTCTTCTGAAAATTGATGCCTTGGAAAAATAAAGCATGAAAAAGGAAGCCTCTGTGTGAGTTGATCAAGAAAATATGAACTTTGAAAAATTTCCAAGTTTTATCCTTCGAATCTTGAAATGAATAAAATTTTATGTTTCTTCTCTTGCCTTGGATGCCACCTGCAAAAATTGTGAAGAACGAATGCAAAGGCATTCTTTAAATAGGTTTTCAAGTTGAAAACTTGTTTTATTCTCCAGCTTTAAAACTTCTTGAAGCCAATCCTGATCAAGTTCATTGAATGTGGACATTTTTTAGAAAGTTTCATGATGAAAGCTGAAAAATTTACCAAGGCATTGAGCCTTGGGTGCCTTTCTTCCCTAGGGGCATTTTTCTTCTTCAGACAACCAATTTTCTTCAAATTTCAACTTTTGCTTGAGTTTTGACCCTAGTTTGATCTTGATTTCCAGATGTCAGATTGATCCCATGAACTGGTTGATGATCTTGTTGCGGAGCTTGATCTAATCTGACAAGATTTGTCTGGAGGAAACTTTTGCCAAAAACTTCATCTTGACCTTCAGAATGTTGGGTGCCCCTAGTTACTTGGGGCGTCCAAGCTTACCAATGTGAGCCATTTTTTGACATTCTTCAATTTTTGTGTTTTCTCTAATCTTCGGATGAATTCTCGTTTCTGGATGATCAGGAGGTCTAATGAACTGATGGCAGGGCTCGTTGGATAGCTTAAAGGATTCTAAGGGGGGTCATCTAGGAGTGATATTTCCTAAAAAAGCTGATCTAGGCCTTGCAAAGCTTGGGCGCCCTTGGCTACCTGGGGCACCCAACTCATCCAAAGTTACAATATTTCTTGAGATTTTCATTTTGCACAATTTCATCCCTCCATTCCATCTTTGATATCTGGTGATTGACAACTCTGATGGATTTGTCGATGGTTCTGTTGGAAAGCTGATTCAATTCTTAAGATAATCTATTGGAGGTGTCAAACCCTAATTCAATCATTTCAATGCCCAAAAGCTTGGGCGCCCTTGGCTACCTGGGGTACCCATGATCTCTAGACTTTTTTTTTTCTTGATTTTCAAACTTCAGACTTGTACCTCATGTTGTGTCCTCCATTTGATCTGAATTTGTTGACAGTTGACAAGTCTGATGATCAGGCTAAGATATTCACTGGAAAACCGGTAGAATTATGGAGACAGTGACTAATCTGGCAAACCCTAATTGTTGGATTTGGTGGCTCAAAACCCTAGGCGCCCTTGGCTAATTAGGGCACCCAAAGTTTCCAAATTTTATTTTTTGATATTTTCATGGTTTGCAATTTTCCACTTCGTCAAGACTCCTCCAATTGATCTAAGATTCTAGTTGACTGGTTGATCTGATGGTCTTGCTAATAGATCCATTGCAGAGCTAAGAAGATTCTAAACAAGATGTCTTGGAGGCACCAAACCCTAACTTTGACATCTGATGCCTTGAAATCATTGGAACCCCTACCTAGCTGGGGCGCCTATAGTCTCTAGAGATATCTTTTATTTCTCAATTTTCAACTTTCCTTTGTTTTGGTTTGTGATCGTCAATTGGAGACTAAAAAATGACTAAGGCACAAAATCCTAGGCGCCTAGACTGAGCTGGGGCGCTTGAAATCTCCAGACTTAGTCAATTTTTTGCAATTTTCATTAATTCACAACATCCCTCCTTCATTCTTTGTTCCTCGATCATCTGTTGCAATTTCTTGATCTGTGCAGTGCATGAGACTTTGAATCTAACACCTGGCAGTCAAATAACCTCCATTAATGACCTTGGAGCTCCTGAAAAAGCTTATAAAAAAGTAGAATAGACCCACTAGGGTAAAACTAATCTTTTGATGATTTTGACTGGACCAACCCGATGAGGAAGTATTTTAAACCAATCAAAATCAGTTTGAACCCTGGAAGCCACACTTTCTATTTTTAGAAAATTTTGCCAACATTCATTTGAGAAGAAACCCAAATAAAGTTCTATTTTTAGAAAGTTTCTAAAAATAAAAAAATTCCTAAAATTTAGGGCCGAAAAATTGAGATTTCGGTTTTGTAGACTAGGTCGCTCTAAGCAGACCCAAAATCGTGAGATTTTGAATTTTTTGAGTTTTTGACCCTCATGCAAGACATGCAAATTCCCAATTTTGACCTTTTTTGACAATTTTAACAAGACTTTTGACCATTTCTTCAAAATGCCTAAGTGTACCAATTTTTTTAATTTGGGATACAACATTACACATCTAGAATAGGCCATCCTTGATCAGCTTAGCACATTTTTTAAGCGTATTCCAGATCACAGATCCTTTCCCCGAAAGTGGATACCGAGGAACCTCCTCCTTTGAAACCCCCTCCATATACTTATGTAAAATAATCCTAGCCCAGACATGATCCTAATCAATGCATCATCTCCAATATAACTTAGCAGCTAGAGCCAAACTAGAAAAAGTAGACTGACGCAAATCTAGACCACCCAACTTTTTTGGCCGACAAACAATTTCCCACTTCACCAAACTCCACTTGGAGGACGATAAGTTGCCAGCCCATAAAAGTTGCCTAGCTAGAGATTCCAAATCTTTGATAAAGCTCGAAGGAGCCACTTGAAGTATACACCTGTAGTTAGGAAGAGCTTGCACCACCGACTTAAGAAGAAACGACCTACCCGCAAAAGATAGCCATCTATGAGTCTAATGGTTCACTTTCGCCTAAACTTATCAAGAATAATTTGCTAGGAACTACTAGGTAGGGCACCAAAACATATAGGAATGCCAAGATACATCAAAGGCAATTGACCAATCTGGAATCTCATAATACAAGCAATGTGATGTTGGATAAGCATGGGAGTATTAAAGAAGATGGAGGATTTACCCTCATTGATCTGTTGACCAAAAGTCACAAAGGTAGATGTCCAACACCCTATGCAAATTTGTAGCCTCTCTAACCTTGGCCATACCCATCAGAGCAGTATCATCCACAAATTGCAGGTGTGATTGAGGCAAAACACCATTAACCTACTACCAACCCTGAATAAGACCTTGATTAACATAGCTCTTAAGCACTCTCCCTAGGCCTTTAGCCAAAAGAATAAAAAGATGAGAGAGGGGATCACCTTGTCTAAGGCCTCTAGAAGCCTTAAATAAGGTAGACAGATCCCCATTAACCAAAACCAAGAAAGAAGTGGAAGTAACACAACTCATTATCCATATAACCCACTCCTCAACAAATCCAAAAGCAAGAAGCACCTTCCGCGGGAAGGACCATTTAACTCGATCATAGGATTTAGCCTTGTCAAGCTTGATGAACATAGTTTTTTCCTTGGAAGCTGCCATGGAATGGATAGTTTCAGCAATAACAGCCACTCAATCCAAGATTTTCCTATCCACCACAAAGCCCCCCTATTCCTCTAAAACTAGCTTGCCAATCCACCGCTTCAATTTTTCAGCCAACAACTTAGAAAGAATCTTGTAGACCACATTACAAAGGGAAATGGCCCTAAACATACCCAACCTATCAGCCCCATCACATTTGGGAATGAGAGCAAGAAAAGTAGAGTTCATAGCCCTTAGCATCTGCTTGTTCTTTTGGGATTCCCGCACCACTTCTAATAGATCTAATTTTATAATGTCCCAAAGTTCCTGAAAAAATTCAACAAGAAACCCATCCAGGCCCAAGGCTTTCCCCTTCTTCATTTGAAAAACAGTAGCTTCCAATTCCTCTAGGGTAACACAATATAGAAGATGCTCATTCATTTCCAAGGAAACAAGAGCTAAAATACAAGATAGAACATGATTCTCTTCGGCCCACACTTCAAGAGAATCCTCTCTAAACAAAGTAGCAAAGTACCGAGAAGCTTCTCGGAAATTTCTCCTTCAGAGGACAGATGCTCACCCTTGGAGTTCACAAGGTAAGAGATGGAATTTCCATGTCTCCTAGCCTTAATAGAATTAAAGAAAAAGACAGTGCTTTTGTCTCCTTCTTGTAACCAATCCACACGCGCCCTCTATTTCCAATAAATATCCTCTCACAACTCACACTCATCCAGAGCTTTCAGAGCCTCTGCCTCTGCCAAAAGAGACTCCTCAAAAAGGCCAAACTCCCTAATCTCATGAGTAATAGCATCCAAACTATCCTAAGTAGTAGCCTTAGCATGGAAGATGTTGCCAAAACACTTCCTATTCCACCTTTTGAGCTAATACTTCACATACTACAATTGCTTAACAAAAGAAAACATTGTGGTGCCATAAGTAGGTTTGCCATGATGCCACTAATCAACCATATACTCCTGCAAAGAGGGCTCACACAACCACATAAGTTGAAACTTAAAAGAGGGTGACCGAGTAGTATGAGCAAGAGAAATAGAGAGCTTAATTGGCCAATGATCAGAACCCCTCCAATCGAGAATCTCAGAACTAGTTGACCAAGATCCACCAATCCAGAAACAGGAAACCAGGAACTTGCCCAACCTCTCGACAATACAATCCTCACCACATCATCTATTATTCCAAGTGTATTGGCCATTACAAGGTCTAATATCCACAAGATTTAGAAAATAAATATTATCCCAGAGAAGAAAAGCAGAAGGCTCCTTCCTCAACACTCCTCCCCACTTATCTTGCAGATTAGTAATACCATTAAAATCACCAGTGATAATCGAAGGGTGGAGAGGAGCAAAACTTCGAATAAACTGAAGATGAGACCAAAGGCGCATCTCACCTGGCATATCAGTGGGAGCATAGATATTAGAGAGAAAAACAATTTCCCCAGTCTCCAAACTTAAGGCAACAACAAAAATAGAGTACTTACAAGACATCCACTAAAGGGGACAAATCTTCAAAGGATTCCACAAGCATGCTAAACCCCCAACATTACTTTGAGCACCAACACATTTACAGTGCCCACACCACCAAAGTTTAGGCATCAAACCAAACATACTCTCAACTGAAGGTTTAGTTTCCCAAATGAATAGCATATCAGGAGAATGACTTTGAATTAAATCATGAACAACTTTTTGTTGAGGGCCATTGTTCAAGACCCTTACATTCCATGAGAGAATAATTATTTTTTGAGGGTTAGAAAAATGAGAATCAAGAGTCTTAATAGATCCCGATTCCACCAAATTTTCCCCCATCATCTTAATTTTCTCGAAATCCTTCTTTCTCCCAGCTTTGGAGGGCTTCTCAGGAGCCCCTTTCTTAGGATTTTTCTGGTGCAACGCCAAAGAAGGAGAAGCCTTGCTTCCTTTTTCTGAATCAGACACCATCTTCTCCAAAGGAAGAGAGTTTTCCACCTCAAACTTTCCCATAGTTGTAGGAGACTTAGGAACCATTGAATCCACCAAACTAAGATCAATATCCATTTTAACTAAACCACCTTCCTGAGTATTTTGAAGATTGTCAGAAAAAGTACCCTCCTGAACCACCTCCAAGACACCTTGGTCCAGAGCCATCATACCTAGATTCACCTCATGTTGGCTAAGGTCATCCAACACATCAAAGTGATTAAAAGTGTCCCCTTCCTGCCTCTCCTTAAAAGTTCTTTTATGTCCACGATTCCTGTTACAGGGCTTAACAGGAGTAAAACCCTCATTATTTGCAACTTCACCAGGAATAGGAGCCTTGCCTTTGTCCACCTTAGGAGGATTGTGAGGAGGCTAAGTAGGCTAATACTTTGAAGATCTAGAGTGAGGGCATCTTTGTTTCAAATGACCATATTCATGGCACAACCGACATCGAAAAGCAAGAGTCCCATAATCGAGCTGCTACATCCAAAAAGATGTACCCACACAAATTTCCAAAGAGTTTGGAAGAGGGTTACTCAAATCAATCTCAACACAAATGCAAGAAAAATTCATTACCTTTCTATCTTGTGTTTGTTGAGAGGGGCCCACTAGTTTCCCCAGAACCAGATCAACCATCTGCAAGATGTCATTCCGCCAATATTCAATTGGGAACCAAGGGAGGTGCACCCACACTGGAGCACAGTCCGGGAGCTCCTTAGATGGGTTAAAACTAGTGTGCCAGGGCTTGATGAATAAACCAATCTAGTTGTGAAAATAAGGCCCTCCTTCAAAAAAATTGATGCGATCAACCATGCAATTGAAAACAACCATAAAATAACTATTTTCCAGTAGTATCACTTCCATTTCTCCCTTCGAACTCCAAGTCCATTGAGCCCACGACTCCAAGAATGGGAGCGAGACACACATTCCCATAAATTTGCATATCAAGGCATGATTTAAAAAATTCTCAACATCCTCAATGATTGATTATGGTTGAATCACCAAAACAAGCCTATCCTGGCTCCTCTCCAAGCATCCATTAATTTTTTGGGATTCGATGGCCTATGAATGGAGCAAACCCTCCCACCCCTGAATCATTATACAAGTTACTCTCAATATCCTTCTTTGAGGTAGTTGGTGACTTCGCACCAAAAGAAGCATGAAAATCCATAGCTGGTTTAAACCCAGAAGCTTCACTTGAACCCACAACCAAAAACAAAAAAGATGAAAAGAAGACAAAGAGAAGACAAAACAAGCACCTTATACCTCTTCGTAGCTCTACACCAAGCACCTTTCAAGCAGCAAGACTAAAGAAAAGGAGACAACGATTTCCAAAACCCCAACCGCAAAAAAGAACAACCCCACCCTTATATCTCCACCCCCACACCAACAAATGACCCCTCACTTACATGTATTGAGTGATCTGCACACTGCAGGTCATGACATCTAATGGCCGTGGGCCTGCAATACCATCGCACCCCCAACCTGCTTCATTCCATCCAAGTCCACATTGTTGGCATTTCAATTAGCACCTCTTGAGTGCTTATTGGAAACGGTTAGCTATTGCAAGTGTTATAGTACTGCTCCTTCGAATTATAGAGAGGAAGATCCCTCTTTGCTGATGTATGCGTAAAAAAGTACTAAGGTTCCTATCTTTTTTACTCAGCGGCAGGACACAAGGGTGCAAAAACACAATGCGCCGTAGCTAAGCTTTTCTCTGGTTTCTGTAGATCTTAACTACAACTAAACTAGCTTTTAATCTATCCTATCTCCCCAAGATAAACAGAGCATGAGGGCATAGGAGCAGGAATGGATTGGTTGGATCACTTGAATTTGTTGTCTCCTTAGAATATGGCCAAGGCTCTGAACTCTCGAATATACGCTAGGATAAGGTTTTATGCAAGTGAACACTCTTTACGGTAAGTTGGATCTCAGACTTGCCAAGGAGGAGGAACCCCTATCGGAGGTATAGGCTAGGAAACAACTTAATAGAAACAACAAATCACAATGATTTGGCTGACAAACTTGCTAAGGAGGAGGAACCCTTGTCCGAAGTATAGGTTGAAAGACGATTCATTAAACAACATCACACGATAACTATCAATGACAAAATATCCGAGGAGGAACCCTTGTCCAAGGAGGAGATTGAAACAACAAGCTATTAACACAAAATGTTGAAAGAACTCAAATATTTGGATCAAAATGCAAGCGCCTTCTGATTTTCTTCTTCAAATTTCATCAACAAGTTACAAAGAACTTGGACATGCAAAGGAACGAAATCATGCACAATTGCTCATCAAACCAATCAACTCTCATCCAAGAGTGAACAAATAATCACTTTCAAACTTGTTGGCAACAATGGCAGAACAATTTTGCATAGTAAGTAAAGGTTAACAAATAATGAGCCCAAGGCTCTTATTTATAGAACTCAAAGGAGTAGGCAACCCTAAAGTCTCCTTGAGTTAACAATTAGTTCTTGCCAATCAGAAAGAGTTATTCCTATGTCTAAAAGTAGGTGAGCAAACAATTAATTGGAAATCTATTTCAGTTAATTGAAACTAAACAAAGAGTCAACCAAAAGTCTACTTTGGTTGACTGAAACTAATCTACAAGTGAAATTTAATTACAAAATGTGTCTCCAAAATAGACATCCACATTTAGTGGAGATCTGAGATCCACAAATCATGGAAGTCAAAGTAGACATCCACAATTAATGGGATCTGACATGCATGATCTGTGGGACTTGGAGTTAACTTGGAAAGGGGCATCAAGTTAACTTCAGTCACCATTAATGCTATTCTGGAGGGTAGGACGTCCTTTGTGGGTGCTTTACACCTCACCACCTCCAGTCAACAATTTTTCTAACCAAGCGTTGACTTCTTCTACCTCTTGCAAATTGCTTTTGATATTCAATCTTCTTTGCAGCTGCGTCATCCAGCCTTGTTTGACATGGAATGTGGAAGGTAGTGTGGTAGTAACTGATGGCGGCTCTGTGTTTGGAATGACTACCTTCCTCATTTGGCTATCCATTGAATGGTGACGTCATTTACGCCTTGCAAGGCATCCATCTTGACTACGAGCTTCATTTGATGCATGTCTGTATCTAGTGTTTTTAGAAAGTCGTGAAGTAGGACCATTTTGGTCTTGATTTCAACTTGAGAGTATTGTATTATGAAAAAAATGACTGTTGACTGTAAACATGGATATGTTCAGACAACTTTTTATGCGACTGCTAAAAATAGCCTGCCGAGGGGTAATTTTTATGAAAAAATCTAAGACATGGGTTTTACTTAGAATAATTTTCTAAATGGACCCAGAATGTCAGAAATCCCAAAAAATTACTTTTCCTCGTACATGCAAGAGCCCTTCGGGGCAGAGGTCTCAGAGGCAACAGAGGCTTATTTTTCCTAGAAAAAATCTGACACATGGGTATTGTTGACGCTTCAAACCTGAATAAACCCAGTTTGTCTAATTTTTGAAATTGTGACTTTTTCCGAAAAAACCCTAAAAATAGGGGCAGCAGGTCAACTTTTTCTGGTAAAATCTAGCACGTGGGTTTTGTTGAATATGCTATGTTGATCATACCCAAAAGACCAGATCTGTGAATATCTGTCGTTTTCTTGAACATGCAAGAAGATCTAAGACAAGAAAAGAGGAAAAAGAGAAGAAGAAGATTGGAAGTTATCAACTATCTTTTTAGAAAATTTATGCCTTTTGATGCAACCTATGATAAATTGTCCTTCAGTGCAACTAATCTTCAAAAATATGAAGAACGATGAAAACCCCTCTGTCAAATCTTGAAAAGACATCTTGGAGAGAAAATGACTGTTCTTGAGCTTCAACCTGCAAAGACAAATAATGAATAATGATGCCCAATCTTGATACATAGTGATTGAAGTTGAAATGCATCAAGTATGGGCTCCAACTCATGATTGAAGACTAATTTGGCCTAATATGGAGTTCTAAAAGTTGATTTCCACTAATTGTGGGACATTTTGGCCAAGTTTGCCTCCAAAATCTCTAACTCAAGTCAACAAATCTCTCTTTGACTTTCTAGGTGTCCTTGAATTTGAACACTTTTTTAATAATTTTTCCATGGCGAAGAGCCTCTGTTTGATCCCCGCTCCTGGTTGTTCAATTGATCCTGAGCAGTTGCTGATGGATTCGTTGTTGAGCTGGAATCGTGCTGAAGAGATGTGCCCGAGAGCTGTTAAGCCTGAAAACTGAATCTAAGGCTCCAAAAGACTGGGCGCCTTTCTTCAGCAGGGGTGCTTTTTTTTTACCTAACTTAGTCAATTTTTCGTGACTATCTTTCAGTTTCTTCATTTAGACCCTTCGTGCTTCGATTTGATATCTCTGTTGACTAACGAGTCTGATGATCTTGCTTGACGATTCATCGGATAACCAATTTAGTCCTAGAAAGGATGACTGGTTTCACAGCTTCTGAAAGTCAGTTTTAGGTCTTCAAAAGCAAGGGTGCCTTTCTTCAGCATGGGCACTTTTGGCTTTCTGACTAGTTATTTTCATGTTGAAAACTGCCTCAGTTTTATCTCTGTCATCAAATGATAGCTTTGTCAGATGTTTTCGCTGACAGTTTCATTGTCGAGATCGATCAAAATGGAGGTCATCTTGGAGGTCACTCAACAAAAAGATTGCATCTACATGCCCAAAAGAAAGGGCGACTTTCTTCAGCAGGGGCGCTTTTTCTTGACACAACACATTTTCCAATGTTCTTCATTTAGTCTCCATCTCTAGTGTTTTCTGCTTGATCATTGCCTCTAACTGCTTGACAGTTCCGATGAACATGTTATTGGATTGATCGAGAGGTTGAGAGGGAGCTAAACAAATGCCTTATACACAACAGTTGTTGATAACTTCATCAGGTGTCTTGAAAAGAAGGGCACCCCTAGCTAGCAGGGGGCGCTTTTACCTTGAAGCTCATTGATTAGTCCTC
Organism: Sequoia sempervirens; assembly: GCA_007258455.2. Lineage (NCBI taxonomy): Eukaryota > Viridiplantae > Streptophyta > Pinopsida > Cupressales > Cupressaceae > Sequoia > Sequoia sempervirens. The sequence continues at coordinate 57,163,529 of VDFB02109042.1, forward strand.
CAATCTGCATGCTCTGTTGATCAACTATTGTTGTTGTTTGATGTGTCTTGCAGGCTTGCTAACTGGTTCATTGCGAAGCTGGGTCGAAGCTAGAGAGATCTCACGAAGACAACATTTCTTAGGGAGTGACATCTTCATCATCTTATTCAAGGGCACCTTTCTTTAGCAGGGGCGCCTTTTTCATGTTAGACTGCCATTTTGGATGTTTCTTGCTTGCAGCATATCCATACTTTGTTGACGTTTGCCGGTGATCACCGAATCAGATGATCTCGTTGAATGTTTCGTTGGAAAGCTAGCAAGAGTACGAAGAAGATGACTGCTTCAGATGAATTTGATGACTATATTTGACCTCTTAAATCCAAGGGCACCCCTGGCTAGTAGGGGCGCTTTTAGCTTGCAGTTTCATCATTCCTTTGAAAAATCTTCATCTCTTCACGTCTCACGCTCGCCGGGTAGCTTGATTGATTCGAGCGTTGTAGTTGACGATGCAAACGTGTGCGTCTTGGCAATCACCTTCACCATGTTGCGTGTATGGGTGTTGGGAAAGTGACTAAGTCATTTGACTACATAGCCTCCTCTTGGTAGCAAGGCGTGCATTCTCCAGACTTAGTCAATTTTCAACATTTTTCACTTTTGAGAATCCCCCCGTCACAGAGCATCTTTTCGAGCATTTTCACCATGAATTCTTCGTTGAAGCTTTTGAGGTTTAGATTTATGCACCTGGAACTGGCCATTTTGCCATTAATGGTTGCGGAGGTCTCAGCTTGCTCCCCAGAAAATGAAAATGGACCCACCAAAGTAAAACATACTTTTTGATGATTTTGAATTGACCAATGTGATTGTGAAGTCAATTTATCCTATCAAAATCATTTTCAATCATTTCTGGGAAGGTCCTATTTTTAGGGGTTTTCCTAAAAACAGGGGTTTGAAACCCTAATTTTCAAATTTTCCAAAATTTGCAAGTATCTTCCTTGATTCAAACCCACAAAAACCCTATGTTTGGTTTGACCTAAAACATACTTTTGACAATAATTTTACATGATTTAGCTCAATTTAAGCAAAATGTCAAAAAATTATTTTGGGTACAACACACATCAACTTTTATCCCAATATCAAACATGTTAGTCAAACTTGAAAATATTCATTTTATTTACTTAAAGAATGCATTTTTTATCAAATAAAACTTACTTGAAAGTTTGATTAAATTGTTCTAGTATAGTGTAAAATTTTATATTTACCCTACCAATTCAATTAGTTGAAACTTTTAACATTTTTGCTATTTTCAAACATTTGACTATTTATTCGGTTTAGAGATGCAAATTGATCAATAAAATTACTTGAAATAAGGGTGTCTAGTTGTTATTAGTTAGCTTTTGAAATGTATTTTATAGCAATTACTTGAAGGTTTAGTAAATAAGTTGTTATATTAGCAATTTACTTGAGAATTCAACATAGTTTTTGATTGGTTAAGCAGGGAGAGGACCCTGACCAAAAAAAATAGTACAACATGATAATAACAACAAGTGGTAAGAAACAACAAAAACAGGAAGCTCACCAAACTTCCCCCCTCCCACAAACAAAATGCTTATCCAATTCCCATACGATTAAACATAGCAGTTCTATCATAGGAATCAAAATACCTTAACCTAACATCAGTAGCATCCTTCCCTATCCATCTAAAATACTTATTAACATCTATCATAGAGTCCCTACTTAAAATATAAACAACATTACAGATATTTAAGTTTCGGCACCAACGACCATTACCAGTAATAACAGTCCTCGAAAACATGACAAAAATAACCATCATAACAAAAAGAGAAAACAACACAGCGAAGCAACCATGTTATGCTTCCTCGATCAACTTCCATGCATTCATCAGGTCTTCAACAGTGCCATTCATTGTTGCCTTCAGCTCCATCTTGCATGCCAAATTTGTGCCATCACCCGCCGCTTTTTTCTTTTGCTGCTTTTTTATTTTTCCCATGCCAGAAATAGTAGCCATAATAGCCTCCTTCATGACAACATCGACCACCAAGCACACACTCTTTACCGCTTCTTCCAAGGTTTGAATTCTATTGTCATTTCCTTGTTCTTGCATACCTTTCTCTAGAACTTGCAGTCTTTCCTCAATTATACTCGTCACCACATTTTCGAGGGCTTGAAGTTTGTTGTCCTCCACCTTCTCATGTATCATTTTTTCCAGGACTTGCATCCTCTCCTCCAATCTTTTAATCCTCTCATTCCCATCATCCTCGGCCTTGTCTTCCTCTTTACCTGTTTTTTCTTCCTTCTCTTGATTTTTTATAACATTTCCTTCCTCCTCCCGAGCCATCTCATGCTGTGACTCTACCTTTTCTTCATCGCCATTACCATCCTCACTTTCCGCTTCTAAGTCCTCCTCCTTAGCTGAGTCACCACCCAAACTATCAGGAATCTCTTCAGTTGAGGAGTCATTATCTTCTTCTTTCTTTTCCACACTATCTTGCGGACTGTGGGTACTTTTCTCCTCAGGGCTCTACGATTTTTTGTTACTTTCCTATCCCTTCAACACTGCCATAGCCAGTCTCTTTGACCTCCTTCTGCCAAGGTTTGAACCTTCCATCTCGTTATCACCAGGTATGGTAATTGTGTCCACCTCTTCCCCAAGTTCGCGCAGAATCAATTTCCTCCTCTTTTTAGCCCCCATCTCCATCAAAACGTCCTTTGTTTTCTCAGGAGTAATCATAAGCAAGTCCTTCCACATAGCAGTATCAGGGCTCTGGGATTTCTTACTGGATTTTTTAGGCGTGGGGTGGGGAAGGTCTTCAAGAAGCTCAATTTTCACCAAGCTTTGGGGTTTTGGGTCTTGAATCAAATTGAGAACAAGGTTTTTCTACAGGGTCTTAGATAGCACAAATTTGCATATGGCTCTTATGAGGCCCTGGTGTAACGGTGGATTGGCCCCATGTGTAAAACTCTGACTCAGGCAAGAAAATAAAACTTGAAAGGCAGATTGATTTTTTCTTGATGTCTTATGTGGTTGAGGATGGGAAAGTGGTATCCATGGATGGACCGGTAGCGCCCTTCGAGGGTAAAATGTTTCATAACAATAAAACATACATTATGATACAGAGGCGACAGTTTAACCCTAGAGTAACCATTTTGAAATCTTTTAGGTTTTTCTTTTCCTTCAAAAAACTTCTCAAAATAGTCTTGATACTTACCGTTGCTAACCTTAGCAACCTTCGTTCCTTCATAAGGCAGACTCGTCGCCTGCGCAATCAATTTTGCATCCACCTTAAACTGGAGCCCGCCCAGATTAACTTTACCATCTCTCCATGCGTTAGCAAACTTGTAGCTAAGTTTTTTGTTGTATCCCTCCATTGCAACAAAATACGGAGTGAAACATGCCTGCTCAAATAGACCCCAGAGCTCCTCATTGTTGTGGAGTGAATCATATTTGTGAGGTTCGGTACGCTTCCTTGGGCCTCCCATTGTGCTATTTGGGCTATGGAAATTTTTAGGAACAAGAAGGAAATCACTTCTATTACCTTTGACGTCTTCTACACTAGCAACAGGTAATTCCACACTTTTAGTTCTAATGGTGATTCTGTTACTATTCATTTGAAATGCAGTCGACTTAGGGTTTTTTCTACGATGCATAGAAGAGCTCACTCCTCGATTATCACCTTTTCGCCTATCATCATTATTGCTAGTGACAGCTCTGCCTCCCTTTCTTGCAATGATAACACTTATTTTATCCCTTCTTTTATTATTGTTACAAACGCAAGTCCTTCTGTCACATCGAAGATCGGACTTAAAAATTTTCCTCATGCGATTTATTTCCCTAATTAAATCTTTCATGTCAAGGTACAAAATTTTGTCGTCCGATCGTCCTTTCCATCTTTGGCTTTTCCTTTTATCGGGACTTGGCAATCCTTTACAACGTGCCTCCGTCAACATCCAGTCAACTTACCATCTTGCATCCGTGGGGTCCACATCCTCATAACCCTTCTCACCCCAACACTCTTATTAATAATTAAAATTCCCATCCTCATAATCCCTTACTTGAGTATTTTTCTCTGTCTGTCCGCCACTAAGACTTCTTTAATTTGATTAGGTAGATTAGAGAAGTCCCAATTTATTAAAATTTCCTGATTTACTCCAAGGTTGGCCATCGCATCTGCCGCCTTATTACCTTCCCTCAAGGAGTGGAAAATTTTAACACATTGAATCTCTTGCAACATACTTTTGCAATCTTCCAACATATCTTTGATTTCCCAAGGAATATTCGCCATGTTGTTGAGATAATCTATTGTCAGCTTTGAGTCTCCTTCTATAATTACCTTGTTGTACCCCTCCTCTCTGAGAAGTCTAACTCCTATCCAAACAACGGATGCCTCAGCGAAGTTGTTTGTTGCAGTTCCTAAGCCTTTACTATATCCAGTCAGATAGGCACCCTTATCATCCCTTATTACTCCACCACCAGTAGCCCGTCCAGGATTCCCCTTTGAGCAACCATCAAAGTTGCATTTCACCCATCCTGGATCCGGGGGGATCCAGACAATACTCCTTCTAATAAGTTGTTTTAGCCAGTTTACATTATTTAAGTAATGGGAAAGCTCCCATTGTTGTTTTATGTTTAGCTTTTGTTGTGTTGGCTTTTTCTTAGCCTGATTGTACATGCAACTTTCCACATTTTCTTGAATTTGTCTTTTAACAATTAAACATAGCTCCTTACTAGTCCTTGCAATATCCCTAAACACCCTATTATTTCTCTCTTTCCACAAGCCCCAAGCCATAAACGAGGGAATCTGTCCCCACATATGACTAATTATATTGTGGGAATAAGGGCAAAAGCTCCATCCTTCCACAAACATTTGGGCATTGGCTGGAAAAACCCAATCCACCTTCAGAATATTGAGAAAAAAACCCCAGACTTCTTGGGCATAAGAACATTGAGAAAACAGATGCATGATAGTTTCCTCTTCTTCATTACATAATTCAACATAGTTGTTTTAGATGATGGTGTCAAATTTCTTTTTATAGTTGATAGCTTCAATAAATTATTTTCAATTATTACAAATAGACGTAAAGATAGTTATAAATGTTTGTTTCTTAGATTCTTTCATTTTCTAGTTTAGATAGACAACCTAAACAAGACTTGAAACAAAACTAATGGTGTTTGGTAAAAATTGTGTCTTTGGCTCACGTTTATGAGTAATGTTGTTGCAATTAAAACTATTGCATATAGTGCCTAATAGAGCTACAACATGGTGTTTGTGGCATCGTCCCTATAAATGATCAGAGAGAAATAAGGGACACCATGTTGTTTAAAATCCAAAGAACAGATAATCTTCTTTGGATTGCAATTTTCAAAAATAATTCAAATGAATCTAAAAGATGTTGGATTAAACTAAGAAAACCATCATGTAGTTTCATAAGACCTTCATCTAGTTCTTTTTTGAAAGGGATTGACTTTGATTTTTTTAAGTTTCAAATGGGTAAACGAAATCATAACCTTATAAACCATGAGAATAGAGTTATCATTACTTAGTTCAAAGGGTGTTATTATTTTATTTGATTATAATTATGCATTAGATGGAAATAGTAAATAAGTATTAGTAATAGTTGTATAGGAACTATCTAGGGAAAAAAGTCTTTGAAAGGGCTGCATACCCACATAAACAATTTACATCAAATGTAGCTTAAAAAACAAAACTACATATATATTACACCTTGGTCCTATTTGGGGTGTATGTAAATAGTCCAATAAAAGGAGGAGGTTCATAGCATATAGGTGTTCAAGCACAAGGTTGGGAAAAGTATTCAAGAAATAATACATCAACTTAAACAATAATACAAGATTAATCATTCAAGAAAATTATTTGATTAAAATGTAATTAAAATAAAATATATTCTTTGTATATTCAAAAGAATCTTTAATGGATTGTTTGATTCCCCAAGGCTTTAGGTCAAATTTTGAGGTAGATTCAAGCTTTTATTTTATGAATATATATTATACTCCTAAAAATGACAACCTTTGTGCACTCCCAATAAGGCAGTGTAGTCTTTAGAAAGTGACTCAAGACCCAAATGGTCTTGATGAGTCTAAGTCTCTAACCAAAGCATACACCTATCCTTTATGAATAGATTTCTACCTCGTTTGTATAGATATTTATCCCAAATGGATAGGTGAACTCTTGTCTCGTATAGATATATGTGTAATCTATATGGTTGGATGTTTGTCCCAAATTGGACGAATGCCTATTCCGTATGGATAAAAGTACATTAGTATACAAATGAATGAACACTTAATAACTTGAGTAAAATAATAACAAAAAGATAGTGTTGTTTTTTGGGTATTATAAGTTGGGTTGTTACACATTGTTAGTTAAAAAGCTAGGCAATCACTTGACAACCTGACAAATTGATAGGACTATAACTTGGTTGATACATGGCAAAAATGACATGATTTGTTGACTAGAAACTTAAATAGCAATGAAGTTTTGTAGGGGTACCAACATTAAGCCTACTTGTGAAATTTGAACTATCATTCTCAAATTTTATGTAGAGTTATGGCTACAATTGTGGGATTAACCTTTTTGGTGCAAATTGGGACTTCACATGCACATTTAACCCTATGATTTCCAAAACTTTGCTACTTGCAACAAAGATTTTCTTGATGTTTATATCTATAATTGGAAACTTGGTATTGAAGAACATGATTTGAACTTGCTATAACAATGGGGAATCCTTTAGACTTCCTCAATTACAATCAAGCCTCATTGATGAATTCAACTTTGTAGAAAGTTTGAAGACATGAAAGGAAACAAATGCAAATGATTGTGATGCAATTATGAGGACACTAATTGTTTGAGACTTGAAATGCAATGAGATACGCTGGAATGTGTCAAAGTGACCTAGTACAAGTGCTAGGGTTTGGCTATTTGTTGATGTAAGAATTGGTGTAGTTGATGCAACTATTGCAAAAGACCAATTGGTGACTATCGGTTGATCCTTTTGATAGAGGTATGTAGAGGGGTTCTAATGATGGGTGGATCCATATGTTTAAAATGACATAGGAGAGTTGTCCTTTTATACAAGTCCTAGGCACACAATTTGAAATTTTTGGTGTGGGATTTAGTGAATAATGACTAGTTAGAACTATGTTGACTTGGACTTATCACTAAATTTGAATTTTGGAAAAAATGGATGAATCCCATGTGACCTAAACTAGGTCAAGGTTGCACCTATGGTCTTGAACTTGGTAGAGGAACTTATATTCTAGAATGTGAGAATTCTTTGAGCAAGGGTTAGATTCTACTTTTTAATATCAAATTGAGTTTGGGGTCAATGGGAGTGTCAAATTAGTCAAAATAATGTCAGGGAAATGTACTAAGAACACCCATGCAAAGTGATGTAAAACAAAAGGTAAAAGTGCTAGGTATGCATTTTTCACACTTTAGAAATTAACTCAAAAAATTACACCTATGTTTGTACTTAATTTGGGTATATGGATGGGCATTATATTTTTTAAATAAAATGAAGGCTATGGTAAGGTGATGAATTTTCTCTCTTTTATAACAAAGTTGCGATTTGCATTTATTTTGAATATTTAATAACATTTTTCTTTGTCCAATTCACCACTAAATCTCCTCTGTGAAGGAAGACAAAGATATAAGCTTAAGCTAGGACATCCTAATAGGAAATTATTTAGAAAACTTTCTTCTCCTCCCCCATCTACTAATGGAGGATGACATTCGTATTGTGGGTGATGGTGGGTCTTGTTATAATGATGAGGCCTAATCTGGCTATAGGCTGTCAGCGGTATGTCAATGGCTTGGTTAAAAACAATCCATTTGGATGTAGATAACACATTGTGCTCATTGAGGATGAAATTGTCATTAGTCTCATGCAAAATCCTAGGCAAACACTTGATAAAAGGGAATGCATACGATGTATATAACCACCATGTGCCTTCAATATTAGCTGTGCTGGGAGCATGCCAGACAAGCAGACCTTATTGGTCCATGATGGTAACAATTGTCTCAACCTTTGGAACGCTAGATGCAGATCTCGTAGCTCATGCTTTAAGTTTTTCTCTACTTGCTGCTCTAATATTTGGGCATAACTCTAATGATGATGAAGGCAGTGTTCTTTTGAGCATATCTATCTTGACTAAAGTTAGAATTATATTTGATGGACCTTGAGTCAATCTGATATTTTAGATGGCAGAAACTTATAGATGTTGATTTTCTGTCAAAAGGATGGCAACATTTTTGTATGATTTTAATATATATTTACCAACTCATGACAATAGTAATATTAAACACTTTATATTACCTGTCTTTATGATAATTGTGGATGGTTGAGAAGAGAAGCTACTTTAAAGATAGTAATTTGGCACGTTATTTTCTTTGGTCAGTTTCAGTTTACATTCTTGGGCGGAGTTGATCACCTTTGAATGATGATAATTCAGAAAATGAGAAAGTGAGCAGATGTGTGATGCATTCTCTGCTTGATATACAGGGACTTCAGCATGTGAATAAATGTTCTGGTGGAAGGAATTGATCTTTTACCTGCTTCCCTTTTCCTGTATTTAGAAAGGAAGGGAAAGCTATTTTTATTTAAAATGCCGATTTCTCCCATGCTTGCTCTTCTTTTACCATTAGCATTCTATATAAAAAGCTTCACTTTAAGAATGGATTTCGGACAAGATAATTTCATGTTATTAATGGATGTCTTCCACAGAAAGACTGAACAACAGCATTCTGCGAAAGAAGGATGAAGAGGGTAAGTGAAATTCTAATATTATGATGTTTACTTTTAAATCTGTTAAACAAAGTTTTATCTGTGTGGAATGAAGAGAAATTCTGAGAGGAGTGGAAGTATATTGCAAGAGGTGGAGTGAGCCTGCGAGATTTTTGTAGTTAACTACTTTTGAGTGCTTCCTAACTTATCATGAGATGTTCCATGCTATTATCATGAGAAAAGTTTTGTGATTTTCAACTAATTTTTTATTAAGCCTTGTTAAGGTACCTTGGGATCTTAATCCCTTGGCTTTGAGAATTGACCAATAGATGTACCCTGAGTGTTGGATGACGACCTTTGTAGTTTGACTTGTAAGACTGCATTCTCCCAATTGGTACAGTACCATCATTTGCATTCTGCAACCTAAATGGGTTGGAGTTTCATGGCAATTTTTCCCTAGGATTGGATTGAGCACCTTATGGCTTCTTATTGGTTTCGTTTCTATTCTTTTTTCACCCAAGTTGTAAATAGTAAATACCACTCTAAATGTCAGCACTTTGCCAACATTTTTGGGAGGGATCAATGATCCCTAACCTCAGGTATCTTCAGCCCAACAAAAAATTGAGATTCATCTTTGAAGGTACTTTTAAGGTTTTGGATTCTCCAAGATTTTTCAGCACTCCCCAATTGCTAGCCACTTTCACCATGTTACTTCCTACTGTCTGGATATGGAAATAATCTACATCCACGTCTTGAGCTTCCAACACAATTTCCTATGTTATGTTTTTTTATCTTCCAATATATGGAGAATCTTTTAAGAGATCGTCAACAATCAAGTTGGAGACAGTACAATCTGTATTTTGTTCTTATTCCATCCCTTTGCCACTTCTAGTCCTAACAGAGACATAGCTTCTGCTTGGCTGTCCGTGGCAACTCCCATATCTCGGGTATAAATGAAGAAGGGTTGACCTTTGTTCATTGATTAATATTCCAACTCCTATGGGTCTTGAGCTTGCTTTGCTTGCTCCCATTGAAGATTAATTTCTTCCAATCCAACAACAGATTTCACGGTTCACCAGATCAGTTTAGGCTTTTCATGCCTATTTCAACAAAACCCGCTATTGCAGAATAGTCATAAATTTCAATTGCATATATTTAATTTTTTAAATGAAAACTTTTTTAATTTCAAAAAAATTCAGTGAATCTAAATTTTGAATATTTATTCATTAAAAATGCCTTGTGCAATTATCATTGCTAGATTTATTCCTTCTCATAACTTGTGCAGTTACTGTTGCTAGTTTTTCCCTATATTCTTTTGGATTTTCCCCTTTCACCCAAATACAAGAGAAAACAGTTGACCTTCCTAATGTCTATCAAAAGGAATTTGATAAAATAAAGAATATACAAGATGCTATTATGCTATTGCTAAATAGAAAACTTACACACACCCTAATTATTTCTGATTGAGCCCATGCATTCTTATCATGCTTTGCAATATTGGAGCACGATAGTAGGCATGAATTTTCCACAGTTTATATAGATTTCTTTTAGTACTTTTGGATTTAACTGTGTTAGACTTTTTGTATCAATGTTTTGGATCATGCTCAGTGATCCATTTCTTTCCTTGTCCTGATGATGGATCACTGAGTGTGATCCAAAACATTTACACAAAAAAGCTTACACAGTTAAATCCAAAAGCACTAAAACTAATATTGGAATATGGTTTAGAATGAACATTGGTCTCTGAAGTAAACACATTGTGGGTAACTGTGACTTGTGGTCATGAAACATGAACTACAGTAGAACCCTCAAATAGTGAAAGGTGACAGAAGGTCATTAGAAACCCCACTGGCACAGGGCAGTGAAAAGATAATTTTCCTGAAACCTATGTATACAAGCAGAGGAGGATGATTGAGTTTGTGAATAGGACTTTATCAACCTCAAAAAACCCACACTCCGTTTATAAGGTATAAGAGCAAAAAATAATGTTATGCTTTTATCTGTAAAGTAGAGATTCTTATAATCTCTCCGTGGGAAAACCTTGTACTGGTCTGAGTTTTGAAGCAATATCTCGAAGCTCCTTCACTTCCTCTTGTGTTAAGCTCCACCCGAGAGCTCCACCAAATTCTTGTGCCTGAAAAGGCATACATATTTCAAAATCCATAATCGTTTCATTCTTGTATTAAAAAGAAACAATTCATAACACTGAAGTTTCAGAATAAAAATGTGCATGAAAAACCTGCTCTGGTGTTTTTGCTCCTGGAATGGGAACAACATTTCCCTGGGCCATTAGCCAGTTGAGTGCAACCTGCATGACATCCAACTTTAGTAATTTTAATAGTCCAATCTACCTCTTCATATCATTAATCATTGTTATTAGACCTGGAATCAGAATTGGCCCCCAAACAAAACACCATAAACAGGCTTATCATTTGCAGCCTATTCTCTCTGCAATAATGATATGTAAACAGAGCAAGGGTGGAAAGTAAGAGTTACATTTGATGATTGTATGTTCATTTTTGCCAGTTTTTACAGCTTAATAAAATCGAGCATTTGCGAATATTCTCACAGGGAAAAGATTTCCAAATAACATGAAAGGATTTATCTATAAATTTAGATAATATTTGTTATTCTTTGATTTTTCCTTTCATTATCATAAATTGTCCTACTATGTGAAGGGCAGTGTTGAATGGGTTACCATTAAAAAAAAATAGCTTCAAAGGATTCACTACCAAATTTAGCACAAATGGAGAAGTTTTGTTAATGATTTTGTGTTTTATATGTTATACACACACACACACAAAAAAAAAAAAACTTCCATAGACTCATTTATTGCCTTGTTTAGGTTTCAGTTTCTGTATCGTAACTATGTTAGTGATAAACATTATTTATTTTAAGTGAAATTGACACTGTTGAACGGATGTGTTTAAATACAGAACCTGTATTGAAGTCTTGCCATATTTTTCTCCAATTGTTTTCAGTTGGTCTAGAAGAGGTTTGACCTGTGCATGAGTATGAGAATTAACAAATCAATTACAAATTAAGGATGAACATGATTTAAAAACTCAAAACTTTCCATAATAAAAAATGGAAATCCGAAATAGTATCTAAAAAATTACTCTTGTAAGGAAATCCTTGTTGTAGATTTGACCCCGTGGACCACTTGGAGGATTCTCAGGTGTATACTTTCCACTCAAAACACCTGACAATATACAAATACACCGTTTCATAAGTAGGACAAATGGGAATGTCACATGAGTATTTTATGGTGTAATGGTGATATTTCCATACAAGCAGATACATGCTATAAACAAGAAACCAAATGCTAAGTAAGAATACATTTGTGGAAAACAATTTCTACTGCATTAACAAGCAAAATCATTACATTGACATTTTGCAAGCAACGCTCCATCCATTATTAACTAGATAAAAAGAACCTTTGCACTACAAAAAAATATTTTCTGTTCACACCAAAAGCTAGTGTGGCTGCGTTAATTTTCTCTTTACCAACCTATACCTTCATTCCTCAGTTTTCACTGGAAAGATTTTATCCCATACTTATATGGGCATAGCTTAGTCACCTCTACTCTATAAGCCAATGTTAGTAGCCATCATAACTGACTGTATATGCTTCAAGGCATAAAGATAGGGTAGACTGTGTAGATATTAAAACATTCTAAAAAAAAAATCAACACCTCAATCAGATAAATTGTTCATTTAGTTAGAGTTAGTGTAATGACTAATGCATCATGTCATAGAAAACACTCAAGGATATTAAATCTGTGTAAAGCACAAGAAATGTGCACTCATTGAGAATTGAGTTTCTTTGGAAGGGAAAACACTTGGAAGTTGGAACATCAAGAAAGGAAAATAAAATTTTATTTTCTTGAAGAAAATCTTGAACCCACATTAACGAAAAGTAATTTTTGAAACATATTGACATGGAGTAAATAGTAGTCATTTGAATGATATTAATCTTGCCTTTGACTTTTCACTTTCCCTCCTCAAAGCATCTTGCTGATTGGAACTGGGTCAACTCCCTTGCTGCCCCTTGTTTCTATTCATCTCAAGGTTCTTTGATTTGAAGAGTAAAACTTGTTTTTATATGTGATTGTGGAATCCCACCAAAATACTGATGACAGCATGTAGGCCTTTAGAAAAAGGCCTCAAATCCATTGTTTCTTAGATTTTTTGCGACAAAAACGCAGTGACGAGAAAAGTTTCCATAGAAAATTAAATCATTGATGGAATTCAGAGACAGCAGGAGACCATATATATATATTATACAAGTAATAGAGTAACTGAAACAAAAATGCTTTTTTTCTTTTATTATTTTTTTGACCTTAAAAAAAAGCCTGACACCCAGGTCAAGAGACATACAAGCATCCTTGAAATGTCAATGGCTGTCACAACGTATCCTGGCACAGGAAAATTAAAGGATATCCCTGGGACATCTACATTTTTTTGTAGGTCAAAGTGATGGCAATAGGACATTTTGTCACAGTCCCCAGGCATTTCAGATATCCAAGACACTATGCCAAGATCAGGGACACGTCCACATGGCACACAACTAAATTCAGTGGTATAGTCTAGCACACTTTGGCCATCTTCTGCCTAGAAAAATTGTCACTTCATAAGCTGTTTTCCTCTCGGGATATAATGTAGAATTGTTAAACTAGTAACTCCTTGAGAGTCTCTCATTTCATAACCGATGGCTCATTTGTCTTAAGCCAATTCATAACCCTCCTACCATAATTATAGCATGATAAGACATCATCAACTTCATTAAAGAGGCCTTTTGTTCCTCACTGTAATTACAGATGCTGGAATAAATTTCCAACTGCTTAAGCCAATTATTCAGCTTTGTTGCATTTACTCGCCCATCAAAAGGACAAGATATCTAGTTGATCCAAGAGGATCTTCAGGATCAATAAAAGGCAAAGAAAGGACAAGAATAAAAAAATTAAATGGCCCCATTGTAAAAATGTTTGAGCACCTTCAAAAACCCACCTTTATTATTAACCCAAAAAAAAATGCCTCACTCAATTGCAAAAGGGTTATTATTCAACTACTAAAAGAAGAGTAGGTGTATCAGCACTTTTAATTTGCACCTTTCAATGTGACACCCAAAATAAAAGTGCAATAGAACTACTCTTCGAATTAGAAGGGGATGCCCCTCATAATAGAAACAAACTCAATTTGTGAATAAAATAAATGTGTATCTTTTTGGATTCACCTAGAGCAAAAGGCTGATACACACATTTTTCGCTTTTTGACTGAAAATAAATCCTACGATTACATGCTTGCACTATCTACCTAAAAGCAAAGACTAAATAATATAGGTACAAATAGACCAAACATACACCAAAACATTATAAGCTAGATGTGGGAGTTGCATTCAAAGCTACAAGAGAATGACCTAACAACTATTGCAATACAAAACTTTTAGTAATCATTAAGTGATATTTAACTCATAAAAACACAATAACATAAAAGGTGAACCGTGAAACACTTTAGAAGTAATTTAAAAGTGTAATGTCCCCTTCTCAGTAGCCACTCTGAAGAATCATTTAGCCTTTATTATTCCCAAAGGCTAAAGGAGAAATAAGGGAATAATAATTAAATTAATTATTTATAAAGTTATCTCAATAAATTAAAATAAAAAAGGTAACTTTATTTTTAATTAATTTAATTAAAGTGACTAAAGTAAAATAATAAATTATAAAGTCACTTAAATAATATTTTTAAAAGTGACTTGAGTGGAAAATAAAATATTATAAAGTCACTTTGGAAATATTCTAGAAGCTTCTTGGAGGATCTTTCTAGAAGATCAAAAAGTTCTTTATAAGGAGCTATGAGCTAGCCATTGGAGCCTAAGTTACTAGTACATGGCTAGGAGGCCTTTGGTACGATACGGGTACGGTTCTGGTATGGGGTACGATACAGGTGCAGTTCAGATACGGGCAAGAAACGAAAAGTCGACTGTGGAAACGCCCAGGGTACGAAGTGGGGTCCGTGGAAACAAACAGGGTACGAAAATTCATACCCGAAACGAACTCGGGCCGAATTTGGTCGTTCCAATGCCCAGGCCGTGGAAAAAGCGACATTTTTGACAAAAAATTTTTTTGACTTAAAGCTGACTTCTAAATAATAAAATATTGATTCCAACCCTAATCTTTGCCTCCAAACACATCAAATAGGTAAAAACACTCTCATTTAACAATTTGTGAATGAAAAACAAGTTTTTTTGCCTCCATTGCTGAACTTTCTCTCTTGCTTGCACAAGCTTGAATAGACTTGAAGGCTGATTGTAGATTGTTCAAAGTTGATTGTTGTGCTATTCCTAAGCACTTGCAAGTGTCTATTCATTGCCAAGAAGATCGTAGAGGAAGATTTCTTCAAAAGAGGTAGGTTTTTTTGAAGTATTTTTATTTTTATTTACAACAAATGAACTATTTTGTTTTGTTTTAAGTTTTTGTTTTGTTTTCATTCTTGTAAGTGTCTATAACACATGCTCAATTTTTTCAATTTTTTGAAATTAATTAAGTCCTTTAGTTTCAATACCAAAATTATTTCAATGTGTTGTGCCTTAGGTATTACAATGGCAACCGCTTCTAACTCCTCAAGCTCACAACAATCTCGTTTCAAAATAAACAAAACCTCTCCCCTTTGGAAATATGTAGAAATGGTTCAACAAGTTCCAAGTGGTGGAGTATATGTTTGGATTTGTAGTCATTGCCATGTTCAATATACGAGCTCATACAGTCAAGTGAAAGGGCACTTGTGTAAGATCCCTGAACTAGGCATCAAAGCTTGTCCAGGTGAAGATGGCAAAGGCCTTCAAGATCATGTAGTGTTGGGATATATTGTTGAGCAAGAAAAAGCAAAACAAAAAGCAACCAATCTTAAAACAAGCCATCCTTTGAAGAAAGGATCTCGATTGATGAAGCCCCCTACACCGCCTTCTCATTTTCCACCTGCAGAAAGCCATCCATGTATGTCCATCCCTCAAGAGGAAACCGTGCCCTCTTCAAATAAAAGATCTAAGGGACCGTTGGAAGCTTCATTTCAAAATTAGGCAAGAGAGATTGCTGATCAAGACATAGCAAGATGTGTCTATGCCAATGGATTGGCATTCAACGTTGTTCATTCACCATATTGGCAAAAAATGGTGAAGTCTATTAATGAGGCTCCAAAGAGGTATAAGGGCACAAGTTTTGAGAAGGTGCGTAGCACCTTATTGGAGAAAGAGGTGAAACATGTAGCAGACTCTTTGAAGCCCATAAGGGATTCGTGGATCGAAACAAGGGTGACCATCGTTTCTGATGGATGGAAAGATGCAAAAAATTGCCCATTGATCAATGTTATTGCCGTGTCCCCTAAAGGGGCAATGTTTTTGAGAGTAGTGGACTGTGAAGGATAGGTGAAGGATGGTCCATTTATTGCTAACATCCTTTGTCAAGCTATTGAAGAAGTGGGCCATCAAAATGTTGTGCAAGTTGTAACTGACAATGCCAAAAATTGTAGGGCTGCTAGGTTATTGATTGAGAAGTATCCACACATTTTTTGGACACCTTGTGCTGTCCACTCCCTCAATCTAATGCTACAAAAAATTGGAACCAAAATTGAGTGGATCAAACAGGTGTATGCTGAGGCCAAAGACATCCAAATGTTTGTCACAAACCACCATATGACACAAGTTAGACAATTCTCAAAATTGGAGTTGTTGAAGGTAAGTTAATTGAAATTCTCAATATTTTTAATTTTCTTTTAATTTTAAATTTTGATTTTATAAATTTAAATTATATTTTTTATTTTAATTTTGATTTTCAAACAGGGTGCTGAGACCCGTTTTGCCTCCAACACAATTGTGTTGAGACGACTTATGAAGGTTCGTGAGGCACTTTGTAATATGGTCATCAGCCCCAATTGGTTCGTATGGAGGCAATCTAGCACTGAAAGGGAAAATAGGGTTAAGCAAAGGATCCTAGATGATGGTTGGTGGGATCGTGTTGAGTATCTCTTCAATTTCACTGAGCCCATATTGAGCATGATCCATTACACTGACATGGATAGACCTTGTTTGGGCGAAGTATATGATGGTATCGACTCAATGATTAAGAAGATGAAAACCATCATCAATGCAGAAGAGGAAGATCCTGAAGAAAAGTTCTTCAAAGAGCTACATGAAATCATTGTAGATAGATGGAACAAAATGACCACTCCGTTGCATCTTCTCGCTTTTGCATTGAGTCCCAAATATTATAGTGCTGAGATACTTGCCGCTTCATCAAGAGTTGCTCCATATAGAGATGTTGAAGTGGCTCAAGGGTACAAGGCAACACTTCATAGACTCTTCACTGATCATGACCAACGTGATCGAGTGAGGGTTGAGTTCATGGGTTTTGCATGCTCCAATGGTTGTGGTCTCGATGCTCTTCGAGACAAGATCAGGGTGGATGCTCGTAGTTGGTGGTCAACACTTCATAGACTCTTCACTGATCGTGACCAACGTGATCGAGTGAGGGTTGAGTTCATGGGTTTTACATGCTCCAATGGTTGTGGTCTCGATGCTCTTCGAGACAAGTTCAGGGTGGATGCTCGTAGTTGGTGGTACTTCCATGGCCAAGAATACACGCACCTCCAACCTCTTGCAATAATTTTTTTATCCCAATTAAGTTTTATAGTCAAATTCTTTTATCTTTTAAATTTAAATTTATAATCAAACTCTTAACTATTTAATTTGGTCTTAATAGGTTGCTAGTTCATCTTCTTCTGAGAAGAATTGAAGCACATACTCCTTCGTCCACTCAATAAAGCGCAATAGGCTGCATTCAAAAAAGGCAGAGGACTTGGTGTATGTGCATTCAAACTTGCGCCTACTTACACACAAAGTTCCTACAAAGAAGGAGACCCAAGGAGGTGGGATATTGAGCCAGAGCGTCTTGACTTGGATGTTTCCACAAGTCACTTAGCTGCACTTGATATTGATGATGACTATGAACTTGAGGCTCAGGCAGCTAATGAGTGTGAGAGTGGTAGTGTCAGTACCAGTGGGAGTGCTTGTGTGAGTGCCACTGATGCTATTTGTGGTTCTACACAAAATGTAGCATCTAATGATGTTGATGATGCTTTTTTTGATGACCCATATGATTTAGATTGATCCATGATCAATAATGGCTGATTGTAAACACTTGACATTTTTATGTTTGAACTTTAATTTATAATTTTATATCATGACATTCGAGTATCACTAATATTTTAATATTTGACTATGAAAGTGGTGGTGTGTTTTTCCTATGTTATTTGACTATTAATATGGTGGTGTATTCTGAACTTAATAACTGCTGCAAATATGTATATATTTCTGATTTTTATATGTTTTTGTATTAACGTACCCAAACCCCAAAATATTTTTTGACCAAATCCGCGTACCAGAATCTCGTACCCGTATCCGAACCCAAAAACGTTCCAGTAACTTACACTTTTCATTTCAGTTTGGAGAGAGCTTGAAGGCTTTGCTTGTCCGAGGGTTTGAAGACTCTAGGATACCAGTTTCGGTTGTGAAATATCAACCCTAGCTGGAGGTTGTGAGGAGATCATCTCAGATTTCCTACAGGAGCGATATTGGCAAATTTAATGGTCTTTGGAGAGACCAAATTTGGAGCACAAAGTTCTGATTTTTGTTGAGGAAGAAATTGAATTAATTGGAGGGTCATTTTCAGCATCCAGTCATATCGATTTTCTCATTAGTAGCTGATCATTCATGCTGGGAAGGTCGTGGGACATCTAGCATATCAAGCGTAGCATTTTTGCATAAGAGATCAGTTCGATTTTGGAGGAGTTCGATTGTTTTGTGGCTCTTGTCTATGACCGACTTCTTGCTGGGAAGAGACGTCATAGTGGATGATAGTTTAAGGTGAAATCGTGACTGCCAGGACGTGGTTTCAAGCAATCTTCAGTCGCTGCCATCTCTTGCCAAGGCGTCACCCAGGTTGGAGTAAATCATCATCTAGTTTGTCTTGCATTTGCATTTCATTAGTTTCAGGTCTACAAATAAAATGTATTGTTGTCCATACAGCTGAGACCAGCATTATCATAATTGTAGTCTTGTTGTAATCGCATCATGATGATAATTAAAGCATTCAGTAGTGAAAGAGACATTTGCAAATTGTTGTAATCATTCTGAGTTTCAACATTACAGTCCAATATATGATATGGAGTTTGCATGGCAACTGTTTGTAAAACTATCTATTGGCTGTACTAGCTCATTATAATGAAATTATAGATGCATCTTCATCTCAGTCTTTGTAGAGTCTTGCAAAATCAGAAATAAGCTTTGCATTTCATCTCAGCTATTGCATTTGAGAGTTTTATCAGAACTGAAGTATAGAAGCTTTGCATTTCATATCAAGTTGAGCATTTGAATAATGGTTTCTTGCTGCAAGTCTTGTAGAGACAATTCTCCATTGTATTTACAGTCAATTGCAACATTTTGGAGCTGGTTACAATTTATTCATGCATGGCTCTTTTGTCATCATATAAGAAAAATAGTTAGAAGAAATATCATCTCATCTAGTTTGTCTTGCATTTGCATTTCATTAGTTTCAGGTCTACAAATAAAATGTATTGTTGTCCATACAGCTGAGACCAGCATTATCATAATTGTAGTCTTGTTGTAATCGCATCATGATGATAATTAAAGCATTCAGTAGTGAAAGAGACATTTGCAAATTGTTGTAATCATTCTGAGTTTCAACATTACAGTCCAATATATGATATGGAGTTTGCATGGCAACTGTTTGTAAAACTATCTATTGGCTGTACTAGCTCATTATAATGAAATTATAGATGCATCTTCATCTCAGTCTTTGTAGAGTCTTGCAAAATCAGAAATAAGCTTTGCATTTCATCTCAGCTATTGCATTTGAGAGTTTTATCAGAACTGAAGTATAGAAGCTTTGCATTTCATATCAAGTTGAGCATTTGAATAATGGTTTCTTGCTGCAAGTCTTGTAGAGACAATTCTCCATTGTATTTACAGTCAATTGCAACTTTTGGAGCTGGTTACAATTTATTCATGCATGCTTTTGTCATCATATAAGAAAAAGTTAGAAGAAATATCATCTACATGCTGAAAGAAGATTACAAGACAAGTGTTTGATGAAATGCCAAACCAATTGAGTTGAGAATTTCAAGGAAAAATTGTCAAGGGTCTTTACAAAAAGCAAAATAGGCATACTATATGCTATTGAATGAATAATGATTCTATAAATGCCAAACATTAATACTTAGTAAACAACAATTTCAACAAAAAGTAGGCGTGATAATTACCATTCCCAATATAAGTGCAAATGGCACTTATTTATAATGTTTGCGAAGCTATTGCATGAAAATAAATAACCGAACTTTACTCTAGGAATAGCTTGACTGCATGAATGCAAGCTTTATTACAAAGTATCTTATCCACTAAAACTACAATCTAATCCATGCAATCAACTATTAAATTGATGGTTTCCTACAATATATAGTCATTCTTAACTCTATTTCACCTTTTAGTTTGGAAGACCCAACTTAGAATAGCAACACCTTTATGATTTTTTTTAAATTTTAAAAACTAAAAGTAGACATTGAAAATCCAGCATGGTCAACTCATTTTTAGAAAAGTGGAATTTAGAAATTTCAGCACTTAGTTTAGAAGGATGATGGAATTTGAGAGTGAGATTGGCAATTTGTATGATTGTTGTTTAGAATTTTCTCCTCCTCCAATTACTGGGCGCTAATCACTAAAGAGTCTGCCAAGTTCTAGATGTGGATTTGTACTGACTTTGCCATCTTTATCATAGAAGTGCTTCCCTTATCAGCTTGGGATGTCATCAAGTGTTTGGGCTTTGTACCTTCCTTTCCCATGTCTTTTGCACCATCTTTTCTAATCACTTAAGAGTCTTGCATAGTTTTACCAATACTTTCCCAAAATTTATACTTGCAATGCCACTTTAACAGAGAGCTGACTTCATGAGGTCTTTTTCAGATTTTCTTCATTTAACAATAGCAGTTTACTTGTGAAGTTCTGTTAATCAGTTTTCAATTTATTGCTTCTCATCTCCAATGATTATTACTTGACAAGAAAACATTACTATTGATTTAGACTTGACACACAAATGATTGATAAATTGATGGCAAAGATAGACTTTAAGTAGTAAAAACATCGAGCTTCTGAGAGGTACAAAAATGTTTTTGTTCAAGTCCAATGCTCATCAGCAAACGAAGGTAAAACCGTAAAGGTATAAAGGCAAGGTTCATGGGAGTGTGAAGGAGCATTAGAAATCAGATTTGGAAAATTCCAGCTGCTAAATTCAGCGAGGTAGTGTGTATAGCATGCATAGAAGTGTTTTCAAATTTCATCATGTCTTACACCCAGAATGGGTCACATTCCTGCTGTCTATGCAATGTACATAGTTATTTGAGCCATGAAACAGCTCATACATTTGCTCAATGGTAATGTTTTTTAAAAAGGATTTTACACCATGTAAATATGTTGTCTACTATGTGTGTATGTTACTTTTCATATGCTACTTTGTTTTATGAGTTGTTTTTTTCGCATGCTAGAATGAGTACCATGCTGCTGCAACTTTGTTTATGGGCACATGTATGCGATTGTATACATTTATGTTAAATAAAAAGGTGAATAATGAGTTGAGTCAATAGTCAAGTCAGTTTTGACTCTTGAGTAGCCCAGATCATGTGGTATCAGAGAAGCAAGTTCCTTGTGGCTTGTATGGATCATTGCAAAAATATTTGGGGATAGTGTGTATTAGCAACTGCATGCCAAATGTTTGATTAACATGGTGCAGATTTATAGAGGGTTTCATAACCCAGCCATCAGAAAAGCTAAGAGGAAGGGAAATCCCAACAAGACAAACCCAAGGCTCGAGGATTGAAGAAGGATGATAAGTTTACTGATCCATCAAAAGCTCTAAGATGAGGAATTATAGAAAGAGTGTCATTCAAACATGATCAAGGAGAGATCATTAAAAAAGAAGAGAAAGGTGTATGTGAGAACTAGAGAAGTTGCAACAAGAGATGTTTCTAAAAAAGAATTGTTGAGCAAGCTCAAAGCCAAATGCAAGAAGTTGCAAGAGGAAGAAAGTCTTCCGCACAAAGCAAGCAACCACCACCACTTCAAGAAGAGAACCATGAGCTCAAAAATAAGGTACTTCACTAAGAAAGAGAAAGGAACAAAGAAAAGTCACAAATAAGGTTTGGAAAGTTATACAAACTTCCTACAACTAAACAAATAAATATTGGTATGAAGGGGCAACCACAAATAATTTGAAAAAGAAGTTTACTGATCCTCTTTTTTATCTCAATACAAACCTTTGATTAAAAAAATTATAATAAAGAACCACATAAAACAATGGGCATTGAATGAACCATGGAGGTTTACGCTTCTCAAACATTCCCATAAAAAAAAGAATACATGAAAATCATTTAAAAAGGATATCAATCGAGTTACTTATTCCCTAATGCTTCACTAGTCCAGAATATTACAAAGTTTTGGATGATATTTTTTAAATATGAAATGAATGGGACCTACCAAGCAAATTAATCATTAACATATTACAAAAAGAATCAAGGTATTGTAAGATGCAATTTTTCTCTGCCAGTCATCAGAAGCAATCTTCACTCCAACATTGGTGAAAGTAATTTCTGTTTGGCCATCATCAAAAGAAATTTATGTTTGCCCATCCACCAAAAGCAATCTGTTTTCCCATAAGAAGGAACATTTTTTTCTTTCTCATCACTAAAAGCAATTTCTATTGGCCCTTCATAGAAATAAATCTATGTTCTCCAACCAGTGAAATAAAGTTCTATTCAGCCATTGTTGGAAGCAGTTTTTGTTCACCCAATTGGCGAAAGCAATTTCTGTTCACTCATTGCCAAACGCAGTTTTTTGTTTTACCAAAGGTAAAAGCAGATATTGTTCATCCATTGGCAAATAGAGCATTTCTTTGCCTGTCAGTAAAACTAAACACCATCTCTCTTCACCTAAGTTGCAAGTTTGGGTTGAGGTTTAGATACAGGTTCAAAGTTTGAGTATGCAATACAGCGGACCTTTTTCCCCAATACAGCCATACTGCATATTTTATGTAAAGTATTAAAAATATACAAATATAATATATTTTTATATAATATTTTATATTATATTTTAAATAGTATATAATATATACAATTTTATAATATTATATTTATATTTATATAATCTATAAATAATATATAATATAATTTAATTTATAATTATAATATATAATGTAGAAATAAATAAATAAATCAGCATAGGCTTTTCCAACTACCATTCTGATGCTTGTCACCATCTAATTAATCTATAGAATAAAATATGATTCACACCATTACTGCTCAATCGACACAATGTGCCTCTGGTTTAGAATGTAGCCCCCCATGGACTTAGATTAGCTATTCATGTTTACTTCAGAGTACATGGCGACCCTTAGCAGCAATTAGGGGCTCCATAGACTATGAGAATTTTGTTGCCGGAAAACTGTATACAGACACCAGTCCAGAGATTTGTAATAGCTAACTGGAAAGACTATTCCGGATTATAAGACTAGATAGATAGAATGTACTCTAGGGATACTATCTAAGGGCCACGTCCCATGTTGTAAATATAAGTATGTAAGAAGATCTATTCACCAGTAGGTAGAAGGAAGAATATAGGAATAGATAACAGAAGATAACTTAGTATAAGATTGACTATAATGGAGATATAAGAGATTTACTGAATGATTATCGATATAATGAATGTAAGGAACTCCGAATCCTGAGCTATCTTATGTGTATATGCTATTTTATTCTGATTTACAACTGGTCTTGGATCTGGAAAACCTTATTATGTCGCCTCAATAGAACCTACTCTGGGGTTATAGACTACAACTAGCAGAGATCTTTTGGGAACAAAACTCCAGTCTTTTTCCCTCAAACTTCTTGCTAACATTGGTTCCGTTGCTGGGACCCTAGTTAGGATCTGTCGAGACTTACTGGAAAAAATTTCAAATCATAAAACTTTTACCAGACCAAATAGCAAATGACAGAATTGATATAATCAATTAAAATTTCATCTTCTTGATGTCTACCCTGTGAGAGGGGGATAGGCGCCAAGGGGATGGGAAATAGAAAGGGGGAAAGGTCCAGGGAGACTTATGAAAAGATGTGACTGTTAATAAAAACTAATAAATAACTACCATGGGACACAATATAGGAGTAATGCAATCCCAAACCTTAAACACCCATGGTCAAAAACAGATAAAAGAAACTCATAAGAGATTAAGAAGCAAATTAATTTACAAGAAAAGAGAGAATGGCCAGCCCTAACAGAGAGGAGAAAAGATAAGAGGTAAGTATCAGAAAGAGAAGAGAGACATAGGAGAAGAATGGAATTAACTATGTTCCACCGGCGTCGGGGACGGGGGGACGTCGGGACGGGGGGACGGGGGGACAAAGGGGCCTCAATTTCGGGACAGCGGAGGGATGGCGGGGGGACGGCGGCAGGGGGGCGGGAGGGGGGACGGGGTGTATATACTATATACTATACATATGGTACTTAAAATGCTAGTTATGAAAAGATGTATAAGACTATTAAGAAGTAAAATAGCAAAATTGAAATACTAAATTAGTACTTGAACATTGAACATTGAATATTGAAGTTTTCAGTATCGAATTAATTACTAATTAGAAATTAGAATAGTAATACTCAATACTACAATGTAACAATTGTTGAATCGGCAAATGGAAGATTTCTATTATATTATATCAAAAATATCTGATTATAAAGATGATTACAATGAGTAGCATGATTATATGATATCAAAACAAGTACAAAATCAAAATGTCAAAATGACAAAATGTAGTGAAGGAGGCAGAGGCCTCTAATCATCCCTCGGGAGGTCGGCAAACTCCTCATCACTAGAACCACTGGACTCCTCAAGGTCAAGATCCGCCAAAGGAACACCAACCAACCCTATATCTGAAGCATCCTCATCCTCATCAATCTGTGATGGCTCCTCTGGCTCTACATCCCATCGTGCTGCTGGGCTCTCCTTGTACACACGTGTCCTGCGGTCAGTGATACGCAAGGCACTATGTACAGCCACTAGCTTCTCTGCTCTCTTAGAGGTAAGTCTATTCCTCTTAAGAGAGTGGATGAAGCTATAAGTAGACCAGTTCCTCTCAGAAGCTGAAGAACTAGAAACCTGGGACAGCAAACGAATGGCTAGTGTGGTAGTCAGTGATTTCGGTCCATGACAAGTCCACCACAAAATCGGATCCTCCTGTGCCATAGTTCTTATGTCCGCCTTTGCTGCAGCCTTATAACCCCTAAGAGTAGCAAATTTCGTCCACTCAGTGCGAATGTTGCCAGCAGCTTCAACATCATACATCCTATCAATGCATTTGAAGAACCCTTCCTTCACCTCATCATCCTGAATCGGTGTAACTCTCCCAGGCCTAGGCATGTACCACTTCGGATTCAATGCATAAGCAGCCATGTGCAAGGGAGTGTTTAGGCTGTCCCATCTACGCTGAATAATAGGCTGAATGTAAACATTGTAGAACGCTAAAGTGGGGTCCTTCTCTCGCACAACTGCCCTCATCTGACCAAGCATAGAATCAATGCACTCATACACCTCCCCAAGGTTAGGTGCATCCCCATCCCCATATCTGATGACCTGTACAACTGGTGTAATGATGGTGACAATATATTTTGCATCATGCCAAAATGCATCACTCTTCACTATCTCCTTCACCCTCTTCCCCTGCTCTGTCCTGGACCCATCCCAACGATTCCATTCTTGTGTCATAACCATGACTTGCAGTGGCTCTTGCAACTCAAGCATTCTCTCCAAAAGAATGAAATAGGATGCATATCTGGTCTCAACTGGTTTCAAGAACTCCTTCTTCGCGAAGCTCCTGAAGATGGCATGTGAAGTGTGGTGGTTGCAGATATACATCTGCACATCTCTAGCATTGCTGACCACTCCTCTAATCCACTCAATCTTCCCCATGTCCTTGAGTGCATTGTTCATGGCATGCACACAACATGGAGTCCACCAAATGTGTCTGTATGATGCCTCTATAAGCCTCCCTGCAGCTCTGCACACATGTGCTGCATCTGTCACTACTTGGACCACATTTTGTGGCCCAATCTCCTCAATAGCTGCCCGAAGGATCTCAAACTGAAAATCAGCATCTTTTCGATGCCCTGAACAATCAACCGCCCTGAGAAAGAATGGCCCCTCTGAACATGTAACTATAACATTGATGAGTGGACGATGCCTAATGTCCGTCCACCCATCCATAACTATGCTACATCCAGACTCCTCCCAACATGCCCTCATCGTCTCCATCAATGAATTGATCTTGGCATAGTTGTTATCCAAGATCGTGGTCCTCAATTTGTGCTCACCTGGTGGCACATATGATGGTCCTCCCTTCGCCACCATCGACATCATCTCCTTATAATAAGGAGATCGAGCTACATGGAATGGGATTCCATTGGCAAAAAAGAACCTGCCAATGGAATCATCTATCTGATCCCTCAGGTGCACATTAAATAAATCAGCTATGGGGTTAGGCTGACTTTGCATCTTGCGTTTCCCCTTGCCCTGTTGTGATTCAGCCATAGTGCTATAAGTGGATGACGGTCCTGAGGCTGACCCTGACAATGTTCCTACTCTCTGATGCAATGTAGGAGTGGAAATACGTGGCTGCATCTGCATTTGCTGCTCCTGAATCTGCTGAATAGTCTGAATATGTTGCCTAGCAGACAAGGCAGTAGGCATTGGAATTGCCACGTCATTTGGAACACCCCAAAGCTTGTTGAACTCAATTCTGTATTTCAAATTTTTAGGCTGCTTCAAAAAATCGCATGCTCCCACACCCTTTCCTGGCCAAAAGAGGAAGTGTGCATTAACTCTGGTGATGCTCCCAAACCAATCATCACCACAAATGTTGCATTGCCATTTCCTCGTACCACCAGTTGATGACGTTGGGGCTGTTATTCTTGTTGCAAACTGTTTGAGAGGAGATTTGGGATCATAAGGACCCCTAGCCCACTTTGCCAAAAGCTGGGAAGGGCAATCAGTAGAAACTGGTGCACTAGCTATGGAACTAGTATGCCCTTCTGGATTTGACCCATGCTCACCCCCCTCATTGTGCTCATCCTCATGCTCAAGTTCATATTCTGATTGGCTTGCACTATGAGAATCAGTTTCCATCTCATGCTCACTCATTTCATAACTATGGGAGCTCATTTTGACACTGCATTTCACAAAATGAAAAAAAATTCAATAAACACATAGTTTCAGCCTATGCCCTACTTTAAAATTAAAAAATAAAACTCTATATTTTAAATTTTTCAACAAATTTTATATTGCATAACAAAATCTAAAATTCTAAATTAATTTAGAAATTAGAAAATGGAACAACAAGAATTTAGAAATGAAATAAGAAAAATTAAAAAATGAAACAACAATAAATGAAAGAACATTGAAAATCAGAAAATAAAATAAAAAATAAGTTAAAAACCCTACCTTTTGCTTGAAAAATCTCTTCAACAAGGTGAAGAATCTTCCTCCTCTTCTTCTTCTTGCTGTAGCAAACAAGTAGAAATGCAAATGTGAATAAAAATGAAGATTAGAGGGCCTTTTGAAGGCATGTTAGAGTTTAGATGGGCCCCACATGCCCTTAGGGTTCGAATAGAAGAAAAAAACTATTAAAAAAATGTTTTAAAATTAAGTTTTAATGTGCCTTTTGGCTGTCTGCCGCGGGAGACGCCTGGGCGTCTCCAAGACGCTCGAGGGACGCCCAGGCGTCTCCGGCGGCGAGCCAAGGAACGGTGGCGCCGCCGGAGACGTGGGAACGCCGTCCCCACATCTCCCGGACATCCCCGTTCCAGAGACACTAGGGCCTAGAGGGGGGGACGCGTCCACGGGGTTCACTGGGAATTAACAACAAAATCAAGGTTAGAACATGCCATTGGGGGTGCTGCTGAGCGCACCAATGTGGGTGCAGCCGTCAAAAGAGGAAAGGACAGTAGGAAGAAAAATGAGAAAACATTAGAAAAAATAAGTCTGTTGTTGAAAGGAACTGGAAGGCTCTCAAGTAGCTTTGAAAAGTTAATACACAATCAGGAACCCAAAAGCTTGCTGGCAGAGGAAAGTTGTAGCACAAAGGCTCCTACCCTATCGGAACCTTCATCAAACCCTAAAAACAAATCGGACTTAGATGAAATTACAATTAAATTAGATGACATTTTCAAAGAGTTCCTACAAACTCCGAATAAAGTTCTATTGGTAAATAATGATTATTTAGAAAAGATAATTAGCAAAAGCATAAACAAATTAAGAAAGGAAGAAGAAGAATATAAAAAGGAAGAAGAAATCAAGGATGAAGAGAATAGGCCATTAACTAATCAAATGACATTTACTAACAAAAATATGAAAAGAAGTTATGAAGAGTCACAACCCCCAAACCGGGACTCATCCCCATTAAGGTCTAGAAGTAGAAGAGTTGTAGTACAAGAGTTACAAAATTAGAGAGAAGAAAAGAAAGAGGAGAATCAAGAGCAAGAAGAAGAGAGGAAAAAGCAGAACAACCTTTGGACTAAGATATTAGGAGTAGATTACTTTGACATCAAACGTGTGAGAGATAAGGGCAAAGAACATAAGCCCCGGAATAACATTAAGAAGGAAACTAAATTGGTAAAGAAACCGGCATATAAGCCTAAGAGAACACAACATCTAGAACAAGGTTCAAACACCATGGACACCACAGTGAAAATCCCTGACTTTGGAACAGATACCACCAAAGCACTAGAACATGTATTTCTTTTGGATTCCCTATGAGAAAAAATGGGTAAAGATGAAGACAAGAATAAGTTACTAGACTTTGTAGGATCACTAAGAAAAGAAGAATTAGAATGGTACATGAAAAACTACCCACAACACAAAGCTACATGGGAAGAAGTCAAAAAGGAATTTTTAGCCAGCTTTGGGACATTGGAAGTACCAACTGAAAGTGTTACCTGGATGAGAAATTTAACACAAGGAGAAAAGGAATCCATTGAGAATTATGACAAAAAGTTCAAAGAAGTATGCAGGAAGTTGGAAGAACCTTTAACAAAGAAACAAAAGATTGAATGGTTCATTTCCGGATTGTGTAAGGACGTCAGAGTTGGATTAGACAGAAGAGTATTTGATAAGTATATTGACCTAATCGCTATGGCCTACCGGATTGAAGCTCAACCCTAGAGGAAATTGGAAAAGGATAAAAGTGCTGAAATTTTGGAAGATTTACAATTGAAGGTTTAGAAGTTGGTAATACAACAAGAAATCAAGGCTAGTGAACCTAGTTGACCAGATAGAATTTGGTGCACATATTGCAATATGGAAGGACACATCTGGAATGAATTCCCCAAAGATAGAGCAAAAAAGACATTAGTTGCAGTAAAAACAATACAACCTAACTCTATGTATAGTGCTATTTGTCAAGAATGGGATATACATCTAATAGAAGATTGTCCAAAAAACAAACCTCCAATCCAGAATGGAGGAAACCAAGGGAACTACAGAAACCAATGTTGTCACAACCACAATTACAGTACCGATGAAAACAACGATATCGGACACCGGATTCCAACCTAGCAAGATAACCGGAACGCATGTGCCATACGGAACAACCAATAACCGAGTTATCAAGAAGACAATAGACAATTCAGCTATAGAGGAGGAAGAGGAAGAGGTCAGACCAAGAGAAGAAGAAATGATGCAAATTGTTTCAACTGTGGAAAAATGGGACATTATGCCTCCGAATGTTGGGCAAAGAGGAAACCAAAATGCACTTTTTGTGGACAAGATGATCATACTATGTTTCAATGTGAAGTTGCTAGAACATTCTACCAAAACCAGGAAGATAATCAACCATCTAGAAGTGATGAATTAAAAAGAGGTGCAAGAGTAATCTAGAAGGTGTCACAACAAGGAGTTTGAGGCTGTCATAGAATGGATGTATGGACTTCAAATACTTCTGCAAAAGAAAATTCCGGAGAAGAGTTAGTTGTAGACAATAAGAAGAAGAATAAAACCGGAGGAAAGAAAAAAGCAAATGTTGTTACTAGGAAAGGTACTGACACCGGTAGACATAAAAAGAAGCAAATAGTAGAAGATGCATATGAAGAATACTATAGTCTGGAAGAAGAAGAAGATGATGAGGAAACGAAATACTCCCAACCTAACAGAAAACAACATGATAAAGTGGTCAAACATGCCAAACAAGATATAATGCAACAGCAGCAAGAAGAAGTAGGTTGCTTTACAGAACAAGAAGTGAAAATGCTAAAAGACCGTGCATCCCTAGCTAAAGGATCTAGTAGCTAAATTAAAGCAATGGGGAAAATATTGGAACAATCAAAAGCAAGTTAATCGGCTATCAGAAGACCGGAACTGGAAAAATGGTCCCATTATTGATAAATGTACAATTGAATGATCATAAAGTAAAATATGTTATGGTAGATTTGGGTGTAGATCTGAATATCATTCCATCTACCACATGGGAGAAATTAGGAAGACCTAAACTAGTAAAAACACCAATGAATATAATAAGTCTTACTGATGGTTCCAAAATGCAGACCTTAGGAACTTGGAAGAATGTTGAAGTAAATGTTAAGGGGATAAAACAATTAGTTGACTTTGAAGTGGTTGAAATGAAAGAGTCATTTAATACCTTCAAATCTCTACTTTGATTAAGATGGTTTGTTAATGCTAATGGTATAGTAGACTCCCGGAAAGAGGAGATCTCATTTGCAGATGCTACCAAAATTGTACGTATTGCACTAAGAGAACAAGATGATAGATCTTATATAGAAGTAACACACAACAATTAAGGGGAAGACATCAAAAACCTATATACTATCTCCAAATTTCCGAATGGTGAAGAAGAAAATCCAAATAATGAAGGAGAACTAGAATTGAATAGTGACGAGTGCAGCACGGATAGTGATGAAGTCTTAGGGGCTTGGATAAAAAAAAGAACCGGAGTTAACATCCCAAAGAGTTTATAGATTTTGTTGAGTCTTCATACTAGAGAATTGATGGATAGCTTGGGAATAGCCAAAATAAGGAACTATTGGGAAGAATCAGAACACGAGGATCTATTTCATCGGAATTTCATAGAGATGAAGGGTACTACAAAAACTAAACCATGGGAAGGCTTTATGGATTCCAAAGAGTCCTCCTACATAGGACCAGACCAGACCATATCCAGGAAAATATAAGGAAACATTACAACCACAAATATACTAGGAAATACAAAAGAACAACATCCCAACCGATAAAACCTAGAACGGAAAATACATGGCTATCCGAAATAGACACCAGAACAACACCAAACGGATAGACAAACGTAACGAAAACCTTACAAACCACATAACCAGAAACCATAAATCTTAAAAAGTAGTATTCTAATGTATTATAGTATACTATATTATACGTTACGTAGATGAAATAATACGCAGGGAAAAGTTAGCCATAGAAACTCAATGAGCAAAAAAAGGCGGGAAATGACTAGAAACGACTACAGTCATTAATGAGCTCAACTGAGAAAATCTATTAAAAACACCTCACACTACCTTTCCACTCACTTAACTCTTGTGCTATCATGAAATTTCATTCACTCAATCACATTCTAGCTCTTTTGCAAACCCTAGCTCACGTGCCCTAACTAGAAAATCAGCTCATAAACATGGCTACTCCTGCTCCCATTGCCATCATAGAGAAACCACGCCCGAACTATAAGAAGTTTCCTCACAAAGCAATGGTAGTAGACCCAGAGGGCACATTCTCAAGAGTGCCCAACGACGTGATTTACACAGAGGACATCAGAAAATATATCCACACACCTCTAGCAGAAATTGAACACTCCAAGTTTGAGGAGCTAAGGGCAACCCTATTACAACCTGACACCAGTTCATACCTACCCAACCATGCCTGGATTGCTGAGAAGAAGTTGGACGTATGAAAGATTTCTGGGACTTCGCCAAAGAGGAGGAATGGATCTAGCTAGTATTCAGTAGGCTACACAACAAATACGTGTATCTCGACAAGCCCTACCGCATCACCAAGGAAGCCATCCAAGTCGTTACTGAATTGCTCGCACAAGGGGCAATTCTGCCAAAGAAGGGCATCAAAAATGTCGAGGTCACTAAGCAAAATTAAAGATGCTAATAGATGAATTACTACAAGACCCTTCAGAAGGATAAAATCATACAAGAGGTACAGTAAGAGTTCTAGAAGAACAAGATGGATGAAATCCGAAATAGATGTGCCACTGTTTGGTCCCAATTGGAAACTCATCTAGGAACAATCAACAGCACAATAGAGGAAATCAATCAGATGTTTCAATACTACCTACAGTGGCCTACCATTGTAGCTTCTACCAAGGCATAGATGGACATCTTAGAGGCACAGATCCT
The DNA here is from genome assembly GCA_007258455.2 of Sequoia sempervirens. NCBI lineage: Eukaryota > Viridiplantae > Streptophyta > Pinopsida > Cupressales > Cupressaceae > Sequoia > Sequoia sempervirens. The sequence goes on from VDFB02109042.1 coordinate 57,195,807, forward strand.
ACACAGCTCCCAGCAATACGATGCCTCCAAAGACTTAGATGGAAGTATCCAGGTAAAAATTGAAGGCCTCCACGACTAGTACCAGCAGCTACAAGATCAAAGGGACAAGATCCAACGACGTTTCCATCAGCTCAGAGAGTTTGTCAATCTACGGTTGGCACACCTATTCGGAATCATCTAGGAAACTCAACAATTCTCCTAGAACATCCAAATCCCCACTACTATTCTGGAAGGGGAAAAGCAACTTGTACAAATCCATACCCACATCCATCAACTACAGTCAGCAAAGAAACAATGGGACAATCATCTTCCGACCCTCCAGAGTATATATTCAAATATTTTACCAGCTAAGCAAAGTTGACTTGAGGACAACTCAAGGTTTTGAAGAGGGAATAATGTTAGCCAAAAAACTGTATACAAACACTGATCCAGAGATTTGTAATAGCTAACCGGAAAGACTATTCCAGAATATGAGATTAGAAAGATAGAATGTACTCTAGGGATACTATCTAAGGGCCACGTCCAATGTGAATATAAGTATGTAAGAAGATCTATTCACCATTAGGTAGAAGGAAGAATATAGGAATAGATAATAGAAGATAACTTAGTATAAGATTGACTATAACGGAGATATAAGGGATATACTAAATGATTATTGATATAATGAATATAAGGAACTCCAAATTCTGATCTATCTTATGTGTGTATGCTATTTTATTCTGATTTACAACTGGTCTTGGATCCGGAATATCTTATTGTGTTGCCTCAATAGAACCTACTCCGGGGTTATAGACTACAAACAGCAGAGATCTTTTGGGAACAGAACTCCGGTCTATTTCCCTCAGATTTCTTGCTAACAAATCCTAGTGCAACCTATGAGAACCGTTGATTTGCAATTAAGCACATGCGGCATCATCTCCATCTTGACAGCAACAACTTCTATACATGTCTAAATGCAGATCATAGTTGCCACCATTCAGCATTTTTTTCTGGATTTTCCAGCAAGACAGCCTTAGGTTCACCCCAGGTCTCCCTTGTGGGTCCATTCTGACCACAAGGGACCTGAGGTGCCCAGGCCAGACCTTGGACAAACCTAGGGCTGTCCCAGACCCTAACCAGAACTGTATTTATTCAATACACAGGCCTAAACAGAAGAACTAGGTAGCATACCTTTTCCCCATGGGAATGTGTTGCAACTGAAGGATGTGCCACAATGACTTGTGTCCCTTACTCCATCTTGCATGAACTATCATACCTTGCAGATTTTTTACTCACAATTTAAGATTACTGTGACTTTATATATAAGGTTGAAACTCTGATAATCTGAGAAATGAATAATATTAATATATAAAGATTTCCTTGCCGACGATGCCTTCTATTCTTACAGGTAAAAGATATTTTGGAGATATTTTTTAACAGAATATTTATGAGGCCTCTACTGCTGAGGGAAATAAAACAACAATTCATATAAATAACCAGTGCAACCAAAATTTTAATGGATCTCCAAGTTTCAAAAAGAGTGGATATGTTTCGGGCTTGCTCCATTATATATATATATGAATTCAGTGGTTTGTTGTTAAGGTGAAGTATTTGAACACCCCAACCAAATACAATGTTATAATGATGTTCCAGCCCGAAGTCAGGTCAGTTTTTTGGAGCAGATGTAGGATCTAAAGGTATGTTAACATTAGTAATTATAAGAAAGGTGAACTGCCTTCGGCCATTGCAGTCTACAACTAGTACTTTTTGAAAACTGTATAAAGGAATTCACTCTTTCTATATCACTTTTATAGCATAAAATTTCTGACATATTCTATCTTCTTTCTCTCATGCTAAAGGACTTGTATGGTAAGATTCTATCTTCTTCTTACTCTTGTGCTGTTAACCTTGGGCAAAGGATAGTAAACAGTATCATAAGGTGCATGTTTTCAAATACATATAGTGACTCGGTGTTACACCCTAATCGTGTAGTTACTATTTACTATTACTATGTATGGTAAATGTGAATGTAATGTGAATTCTAAAGATGAATAAATTGTGCTTGCACTTTGTTATCAACGCATTATGAATGAATGTATTTCATTTAATGTTATGAGAAGAAATGCATATACATGAAATGGATGGATAATGAATTAATATTCTAACTATGGAGATGTATTATGTGAATGCATGTTTTGTTGAACAGCTGACTACCATGTGCATAATTCCTCCAGGGGGAGGGGAAGTATCACTCAGGAGAAGATCTTGGTCGGGTAACCAGTAATGTAACCTATCTGAGCTTACACACACTCACAATAGAAAGGTTGAGTCTAGACATAGTGTTGGGGAAATGGTAAGTCATCCTTAGTATGATGTGTTGCATTAGTAAGGGTCTTGATTACTGTTGAGTGCATTCCTGCATGATGTCGTGTGTCTTTGAGCTTTCCGTCGATACATATTTATGTCAAAGTGTATATGTGTATGTAGGAGTACATACGTATTGTTTGACGGGTAATGATAAACAAGGATGTATGCATTCGAGATATTGAATGGATCATTTATGTTGCTATATAATTAATATATATATATATATATGTTTGTATATATAAACAAACACACATAAGCGTAAATGCTTAATAGAGGAGTGTGTATACACACACACATATATATATAGATATATAATATATAGTATTATTATGTGATTGCTATCTTGGTTGTATTCATTTGTATATCGAATGTATACATGCTTTATTGACATATGAAATATATGTTATATATTTAAAGTTGATTATATGCTTTGAAGTTGATTATCATTGGCAATGATTATAGGCTGATTTGCTAACTTAAACAAAGGCCGAGTATATAATTCATGACGGCCGTCATTAGAGGCTGAATATTATTCATGCTGTTCACACATTAAAGGTGAGTAATCTGCAAATCAATTCGCAATCATGAAGTCGATATAAGTAATAAGACTTGGTTGACGCCTTGTATGGAATTATCTTTGACTTAGTAAACTTCTAAACGCCATGTCATTGAGTAAATATCAGCAACTGATAAATGTGTACAAGATTATGAACAGCAGGTCGATGAATTGGTCAAACCATTTAATGAGGCAAATCGACTCATGCTAGACTAAGTTGATATGAGTTATGTGTTGCACATTTGATATTGACGGATTCAAATATGTAGTAAATCGTGTCAACTATTGGAGAGATTTGTTTTCCTTGACGCCACCTTATGAATCCTATTTGCTGTAGATGTTCATTGTGTCATACCCCAAATTAAAAATTTTGCTACACTTAGGCATTTTGAAGAAATGGTCAAAAGTCTTGTTAAAATTGTCAAAAAAGGTCAAATTTGGGAATTTGCATGTCTTGCATGAGGGTCAAAAACTCGAAATTTTCAAAATCTGATGATCTGGGTTTGCTCAGAGTGACCAAGTCTACAAAACCCAGATCTTAGTTTTTCGGTCCTAAACTTTAGGAAAATTTCTATTTTTAGAAACTTTCTAAAAATATAACTTTTTTCTGGGTTTCTTTTGAAACGGATGCTGGCAAAATTTTCTAAAATAGAAAATTTCTAAAAATAGAAAGTTTGGCTGTTAGCGTTCAAACTGATTTTGATTGGTCGAAAATACTTCCTCATCAGGCCGGTCCAGTCAGAATCATCAAAAGATCAGTTTTTCCCTAGTGGGTCTATTCTGCTTTTTCAGAAGCTTCTCAGGAGATCCAATGTCATTAATGGAGGTCACTCAACTGTCAGGTGTTAGATTCAGAGTCTCAAGCATTGCATAGATCAAGAAACTGCAACAAATGATCGAGGGATGAAGAACGGAGAATGGAAGTTGAAGAATCATGAAAATGGCAAATTTTTGGCTAACTCTGGAAAGCTCAGGCACCCCCACCCAATAAAAGTGCCTAGAGTTTTGTGCCTTAGAAAATTTTCATCTCCAACAATCAAAACAATGGCAAGCACGTGGAATGAGGAAGAAAGTTGAAATTTGCAAAATAAAAACTAAAACTGCCAAGCATGGGCGCCCCAAGAAGAGATAGTCACCCAGTCTTTCAAGAGGTCAGATGATGAAATTAGCATTTTCTCATACCAGACAATGTTGCTCAGAATCTTCTCAGCTCCACAGTGAGTCCATTAACACAGTCATCTAATCAACCAGTCATCCAAAATTGAAGATCAAACGGAGAGTTCTCAACCGAGAAGCAGAAGCCAAATCATGAAATCATCAGAAAATATTCTAAGTCTGGAATTTTGGGTGCCCAAGAAGAGATAGGCACCTAGGGTTTTGGAGGCCCAAATCCAACAATTAGGGTTTTCCAGATCAATCAATCTCTTCAGAATCCTACCAGCTTCACAATGGATATCTCAGCAAAATCATCAGATCATTTAGCTGTCGGCAAATTTAGATCAAATGGAGGGCATAACATGAGACTTCAAGAATGAGGGTTGAAAAAGAGCCAAAAATGGCTGTTTGGAATTCTAGGCGCCCCAGAAGGAGATAGGCGCCCAAGAATTTGAAGGTCTAAAACATCAAATTCGCAGCTGCAATCTCCAACATGTCTCCTTTAGTTTTGAAGTAGCTCTCCAACACAATCATCAACAAGTCCATTGGAGTTGGCAGTCAGCAGATATCGAAGGCAGAGCGAAGGGATGAAGTCAAAAGCAAAATGAAAATTTCAAGAAAATTCTAAGTCCGAAAGCCATGGGCGCCCTAGAGGAGATAGGCGCCCAAGCTTTTGAGGCCCTGAAAGTAGTTTTCAGGAAATATCATTCCCAGGAGACCCCCTTCAAAATCCTCTGAGCTATCCAATGAGCCCAGCCATCAATTCAATGGACCACTTGATTATCCAGAAACAAGAATTCATCAGAAGATCAAGAAAAACAGTGATAAAACTTCAAGAGCATAAAAATGGCTAACACTGGTAAGCCTGGGCGCCCCAGGTAGCCAGGGGCGCCCATGATTTTGAGGGATCAAATGAAGTTTTTATCAGAAGATGCCTCCAGACAAATCTCGTCAGATTCGATCAAGCTCCGCAATGGATCATTCTACCAGATCACAGCATCAACCTAACCTCTGGAATTCAAAGCCAAACTGAGGTCAAAATCAAGCCGAGTTTTGAAAAAGAGTAAAAAATGGCTAAGTCCTTCAAGAGTGTGTTGTGACCTTTTCACACATCACCCCATTCAAAATGGGGACCCCCCTAATTTTTGTCCCATTCGGGTCTTTTGGCTCTGGTTTTGGGTGGTTTCGCGGTTGTCTCTCTTTGTTCCTTCTATCTTTCCGGGGATGTACCCATCTTTTGGCCCGATTTGATGCTTTGGCTAAGTCTGGAATGCGTTTTGACAGATTAGGGTTTATTTTTCAGGCTTGGTTTTGGGTTAAATTGAGTGAGCAAATTGAAATTTGAGCTTAAAACTGCAATCAAGAGGCTTCAGGCAAGTTCCCATTAAAATTTCATTGAATTCTGACAACTTACTATTTTTAGCAGGTGCCCCAGTTTAGGGCTTTTCCCTAGGGTTTTGGAAATTTTGATCACATCACTGAGTTTAAACCCTTTCGGGGGACTTGCATGCAAATTTTGAATGAATTCCGAGAACTTTCTATTTTTAGCAGGTCCACTTTTGGCAAGCATGGCATCATTCGAGCAACTCCAGCACTTCAGCTTTCAGAACAAAGCACTACGCAATGAAAACGACATCAAATGGAAGTCTACAGAAGCATATGCAATGAAATTAGGGTTTCCTACTTTCGTGCCTAAAATGAAGGGCGAAACTCGAGAAAAACTGAAAACCAATGTATCCCACTGCGATCAGCATTCTTCGAGGAATCTGCTGGTAAAATTTGAGCGCATTCTGCACACTTACTATTTTTAGTAAGTCACTTCTAGGACAGGGCTTAAAATAGCAGGCGCACACAAAAGGCTGGCGTGAAGAGGTTTGTCATGTCATGAGGGTCAAGGTGAGCGAAAATCAAGTCTTAAAAATTTGGAAATTCTTGGAAATCGTAACGACTTCAGAAGTTACTAAAAATAGAAAACGAGGGTGAGCTAGGGTGAAAAAACGCCTAAGGGAGTGAAGATGAAAACACAATGAGAAAGAGGGTTTCAAACACGCCCATCATGGAGAAATTTCTAAGGCAAAAGAGAAACATAAGCACACCCCCTTAAATGCGCCCTTGAAGAAGTTGAGTGAAATTTGTTTAAGTCATAAACATGAGCTCCCCCTCTAGAATGCACCCTCAACACAAAGAAGACCCTATGAAATGCGCCCTGCACACCCCTCAATATGCGCCCTGGAACAAGAGGTGAAATGCGCCCACAAGGAAGAGATGAAATTTTCTAAGGCATTGAGATAAGAAGCAAGAGGGGTCAAATGCACTCTAGGGAGAAAGTCTGATGATTGAGAAATTTGACTAAGTCACAAAAACCTAAGCTCACCCCTCAATATGCGCCTAGCACACACATAGCCAAATGTGCCCTTAAGGTGAGAATATTTTCTAAGGCATTAACATGAGATGGCACCCAAGGAAATGCGCCCTACTAGAGAGCTGGAAAATTGTCTAAGGAAAGAAAATGAAAGCTCAACCCTTCAAATGCGCCTAGACCAGACATGAGGAAATGCGCCCAAGAGGAAGTAGAAGAAGAAAATCTTCTAAGGCATTGAAGATGAAATCACATGGTCTAAGTGCGCCCTAAGAGAAGAGGACATGAAATGCACCCTAGGAGGAGTGGACACGTGAAAATCTTCTAAGGAAAATCAAAACAACAAGGCTCCAAATGCACCCTTGAGACGAGGTAAGAGAAATCTTCTAAGGCATTGAAGATGAAATCACATGGGTCTAAGTGTGCCCTAAGAAAAGAGGACATGAAATGCGCCCTAGGAGGAGTGGACACATGAAATCTTCTAAGGAAAATCAAAACAAGGCTCCAAATGTGCCCTTGAGAGGAGGTAAGAGAAATTCTCTAAGGCACGAAAATGAGATGACCTCTAAAATGCGCCCTAAGCTTCAACATGAATATGCGCCCAAGGTGGGATAAGTTAACATGAAAATTTTTAAGGCATGGAAAATGAAAGAGGAGTCCCTAAATGCGCCCAACAATCAAGTGGAGGTGAGAAATACCCTAAGGCCTAAACATGAGTTAGACCTCCAAAATGCGCCCTATGAGAAGAGGGCCTCAAATGCGCCCAAGTTCAGACTTCTAACGCCAAACACACCAGCATCAAAGTGCACCCTAGGCAAGATGTTAAGATGCACTTAGAACATGAGAATGACATGTCTAACACACACAAGGTGGTAAAAGTGCCCAAAGGTGGAAATACATGAGAGATTTGTCTAAGGCGAGTTAAAATAAATACATGAAGGAAAAATGCGCCCAGGCTTCCAAGAGGTATTATATAGGGATACCCGGGGACGCGTCCCCCAAAATCCCGTCCCAGTTCGGGGGGCGTCCAAAGGGGGCGGCAGGGCTGTCCCCCTTTTGCAAATCGACGTCCGGCCGGGGGCCGTTCAAGAGGGCAGGCCCGAGACGGGGGGGGGACCGAGGGGGCGGTGAGCGATCCCCAGCCCGGGCGTCCCCGCGTTGTTTGCTAAAACTTTAAAAAAAAACATATTTTTTTTTAAAAAGGGCCTTGCCTACATGGCATGTGTGGGCCCTCATGTTTTTCACTCCTTTATGAAAGAAAAAGGGCCTCTAAAACTTCATTCTATTCATTTTGTTTGTTTGAGCAGCCAAGGGTTTGAGAGGAAAAAAAGTTGCAGCCATTGAAGGAGAAGGAGCAGCAATTTGGAGGAGAGGAGGTTGAAATAGTGTTGTTGGGAGTGCAAATCCATCAAAGAGGTATGCATTTCCTTTCCCTATTTTCATTTTTTCATTTTTTTGCAAAATATGAAGTATACATAGTCTGATTTTTTTATTTTTTTTGCATTTTCAGTAAAAACTTGCATTCTAAAAACAAAAAACATGAGCAGCAATGAGGGTGGGAGTGATAGTGAAGTTGAAATGCAAGCTAGAAGGGAAACTAGAGAGCAAATAACCCCTACCCAACACCATCCTTCATCAACCAATACCAATACTATGAAGGACTATGCAAAACACACATTAGACAAAAAAAAACCATTCCTTCAATTTGTGACAGCCAAGGGTGAAAGACAAAAAAATTCAGGGGGGAGTAGGGTTTGGTTTTGCCATGTTTGTGAAAAGGACTTTAGGGCCAGCTACACTATAGTTAGGTCTCATTTTTTGGGTGAGGTGGGCCATGGAGTTAGAGTGTGTCCTGCATTGACAGATGCACTATTTATAGAGTGCCAAAAAATTCAAATGGAGTGTGATGGTGGGGTTCAAGGTGGGTCTCCTTCTTTCCCAAGTTCACAATCATCTATGCCTACTCCTACTCCTAATCCTTCCACAGTTGGTAGTAGTGTTATCTTAAGAGGAAAGAGGAAAGTGATTGGTAGTGATAAGGCAGCCTCAGTTGAGTCCATGTTTCAAAACCAAGCATGAGAAACCACTGAATCCTCCATTGCCAAATTCTTTTTTGCCCATGCCATTCCATTTCATGTGGCTCATTCCTCTTATTTCAAACAAATGGTGAAAGACATAGCCACTGTTGGTCCTTCATTCGTACCCCCTGGAGATCATAAGCTACGCACCACCCTCCTAGACAAAGAGTACTCCAAAGTTAATGTGCTAATGGAGGAGATGAGGCAAACATGGATGAGGACAGGGTGCTCTATAGTGATGGATGGGTGGACTGATTGTAGACGTTGGCCACTCATCAATGTCATAGTCACATGCCCTGTTGGTTCTTATTTTCTTAGAGTCGTAGATTGTTCAGGGAGACATAAGGATGCTGACTTCCAGTTTTCCATTTTGAGAGATGCCATAGAGGAGGTTGGGGCTGCAAATGTGGTGCAGGTGATCACCGATTCAGCACGTGTGTGCAAATCGGCTGGGTTGATGGTGGAGGGTACTTACAGGCACATATTTTGGACCCCATGTGTTCATGCATTGAACAATGCATTGAAAGACATAGGGAAGATGGATTGGGTGAAGAAAACGGTGGCAGAAGCTAGAGAATTCAGATGTTCATTTGCAACCACCACACCTCACTTGCTCTCTTGGGGACATTTTCAAAGAAGGAGTTTCTCAAACCTGTTGATACAAGGTATGCCATTTACTTCATTTTGTTTCACTTTCAATTTGTATTCATAATCTGATTTTGTTTTAAATTTTTATTTTTTAATGAATCATTGAATTAATGAATGTAGATATGCCACATACTTCATCCTATTGGAGAGGATGGTTGAGGTGCATGAGCCTCTACAACTAATGATGGTCAATGCTGAGTGGACTAGATGGCCTAATGCAAGTTCTACTCAAGGAAAGAGCATCAAACAAAAGATCCTCGATGATGATTGGTGGGCCAATGTGAGGTAAGACATATTAGATGGCTGATTTTCATATTAAATTTCTGATTTTAATATTTTAATTTTATTGTCCAATGTTCCAACTTTTGAAGTTTCTAACATGTCAATTAACTTGTCAACTAATTATTTTGAACTTTTTGTTTGCATTTTGCAGATATATTTGCTCCTTCATCTTGCCCATTGTAGATGTCATTAGATATGTTGATACAGACTCTCCTAATCTTGGAGAGATATATGAGACATTTGACACTATGCTTGGGAAGATCAGGCAAGTTATTTTGGCAAAGGACCCCACTTTGGATTTATATGAGCAACACATTAGGCCCATTGTGACGTGGAGGTGGAATACAATGAACACCCCGCTTCATATGGCTGCCTTTGCTCTAAATCCAAAATGGTATGCACCAAGGGATGGTAGGGTGCCTCCATGTGATGATGCTGAGGTTTTAGATGGGTTCACACGGGCCATTGAAAAGATTTATCCACCTGAGCAAGCTTCACTACTTCGGTCACAATTTCTAGACTTTGCTAATCTTAATGGCCCAAACTTGAGTAAACCACAGGCGAGGTTGGATAGAGCTATATTAGCTCAATCGAACCCTATTGGATGGTGGACCTATCATGGGAGAGATACACCGCAGTTGAAGATACTTGCCACTCGCCTTCTTGCACAAGTTGCTAGTTCCTCTGCTGCAGAGAGGAATTGGTCCACGTATAGCTTTATCCACTCCCTCAAGAGGAATAGACTTACCTCTAGACGAGCGGAGAAGCTAGTGGCTGTTCATAGTGCTCTTCGGCTTCAGGATCGGCAGACTCCAGAGTATCGACAGACTCCAGCTCTACGGTGGGATATTGATCCCGAGGACGCGGCTCAGGTAGATGAGGAGGAGACAGCTGAGGGCTTGGTTGGGGTCCCATTGGCTGAGGAGGAGCATTACAGTGGCAGTGACTCAGAGGATGACTCTGATTTTGATGCGGTTATGAGAGATGATTAGGGGCAGCAGTGCTCTTTGTTTATTTTGTATTCATTATTGACATACGATATTGTATTTTGATTTTCATAGCAAACTAAAACTTTAAAACTATATGGCAGCAATGTAGCCTTTGGGCATTTTGATATAAGTTTATAAATTATAACTTGGAGGTTGTTTCATGATTCGTGTATGTTAATTTTGAATGCGTATTGAGTATTGGCATAATGTTGAACACAAATGTTATATGTTAATGTTCTATAATGTGTATTATGCATGCCTTATTCATGTTATCTATTGAATATTTAAATTTCCCTATATTTTTATATAGCTGTCCCTGTCGTCCCTAATTTTGGCCTCAAAAATCGGAAACTTGGGGACTCGTCCCCGTCCCCGTCCCGGAAACTTGGGGTAACCTTGGTATTATACGCCATGATAAAGTTGGATGAGAAATTTTTCTAAGGGAAGAAATATGAAGCTCAAGATGTGATATGCGCTTGGCAAGCAAGATGATGATGAAGTACGCCCATGTAAAGGGGGTGAAATTTTAAATGTTGGAGATTTTAAATGGGTTGGATAATTTCCCCATAAATATTTGAGATAACCAAGTGTTACAAGGAGTTAAAAGGGAAATTTTAAATAAATCAAATGATTCCCCTATGAACATTTAAAATAACGAAATGTTAAGGTAGTTAAAAGGGGAAAATTCGAATTTTGCATGGAAAAGAATCTTCAACGAAGGAAAATTTTATGACGACCGGGACCCGTCTCGGTGACAACTCACCCATCTCCTCTCCAAAGTTAGAAATTGCCAAGTAGTGGAAGGAGAGATTTAATGAACTTGCTAAAATAAACTCCCTCACACAATTATTTAAGCCACGAAGTTTTTATTTTATTCTCACCAGTTGCAAGTACGAAGTTGTGGCTCTGAGAGTGAGAAGAAAAGTGTTGAGGTGAAGCTGCTGAAGTGAGCAAGTCAAATCAGCAAGCTTGGGTGAAATTTTTCTAAGTGCCCGAAGTTATACTGCTGAAAAGTGTTGAGGTTTGAAGTTCGAAATTTTAATGCTGAAGGCTCTTCTTTTTCGAAGTTTACTCCATATTTTGGCCATCCCGAGGTTATTTATTTTCTGAATTTAAATTTTAATGCTTATCTTTTATTTTGCAGGATGGCTGAAGCTACCAGAGTCAACAGAGCTGCAGGCAAGGCTGCAAATGCTGAATCGAGCAAGGCCAATGTGTCCAAGCAAGCAGTGATAAAGAAGCTGAGCAAGACATTTCTTCCTGAATCCAAGTTTACATCAAAGCTGGGAGAGCTGAGTGATACAAATCTTGGTTCATACAATCTTGGAGCACTCAGAGGTCGAATGTACAGACTAGGTGGCCACCCTCCATCAATCACAGCACATCAGATTATGAAAAGTGGACTCTATGCAGCTACTGGTTTTCCACCAGCCATCTAGTGCCCGGAGCTGATTATGGAGTGCGCCAACTGCTACAGACCGGAACGAAGGACCATTGTTTCCCCTAATGGCAAATTGTTTGCCAATCTCACGCCTGAGGCCATTGGAGAGGCATTTGGAATCCCCACTTTTGATAAAATGATATACAAAACAAAGGAAAGAGCTGAAAGGATGTACGCCTCTTCTTTTGAGAGGTGTGCCAGGATGATAAATTCTATTTGGATGCAGAAGCCCAGACCTCCTCGCACCAAGCTTCCCAAGCAGATTATCTCGGATGATGTGAAGCAAGAATATTGTGATTTGATAATGATGCTCAGCCAGGTGAATGGAAGCTCTCAATCATACATCTTCGAGCCATGGATGTTTTACTACATCGGGATTGTGCTGGAAGGGAAAGACTATGTAGACTGGGCAAGAATGATAAGTGACAATTTGGATGAGCAGTTCAGGAACTTGAGGAGAACTAAGACGTTCTACATGAGCTCATACGTGATATATATGCTAGCTCGAATGACTAAGTACAGAGGAATAACCTATAAGGAGCCAATTGGGTGTGGTCCTGAACAGTTCAAAATTCACGAGGCTTGCCCACAATTGCACCTGAGCAGTACCTCCAGCTACAAAAGGGTGAACGATGCCTTCACCATGCACATAGCCAGGACTCTTCAGCAGAGACTCAACAAAGAATATCAAAAGAGGCTCAGGAGTTGATCGAAGAATACGGATATTGGTTTATCCAATTTCCAAAGTTCACCTATATCAGGCTGCAGGGGTTCACATCATATCCATACAGATTACCAAGATACCCCACAGATAGGATGGTAATGTTAGAAGTATCTAGGCAGCTCACTACCTATGATAGAATTCAGAAAAAGAAGAAGAAAGAAGGGTTGGATTTCCCGATCACCATGGGAAATTCAAACGAGGTTTGTCCATCCTTGCAGGCAGCCAAAGAAGCTGAAGATGAGCTGCAGTTCTTCCACCTCTCATACCACACCAGCAGACAGGATTTCGATCCTTATAACAATATCAGAATGGTGCAAAGTGTCGAGTATAGGCACAAGGCACATATTGAGAACTTTTGGGCTAATGCGGTAGATGATGTTGAAGTTAGAAGAAGAATATTTACCAGAATTCCCTTGAAGATGATCAGAGAATGCAAGATTGTTCCTATTCCAAATCAAGTAGATGAGGACGTGAATGTTGTGCAGCCGGATTATGAATCAGTAAGAAACACGGCGGTCCCACTACCTGATTGGTCAGAACCGGAGATTACGGACTTAGACACATTATGCATACCGGTTTTGACATTCACGAGGAATTGGGTGGAAAGGTACGTGAGTAGACTTAAAAGAAGATCAATTCCTCTCACTTACAATCTCATGGGTGACCATAGGCCGCTAACAGCTGGGAAAAGAAAACAAGTCGTCCAAGCTTCAAAACCACGAAGAGAGGTGCAAGTTCAGCCGGTGCCTCAGAGGGTGGAAGAAGCATCACCCATGCCATCACAGACTCACTCTTTGAGTGTGCAGGAGGTGTCTTTGTTTGGGAGCCAGAGAAATAGATCAAACGAGGAGCAAGAATTCCAAGAGGTAAACCAACCACCTCTTAGAGAGCCAGATAGTCTAAGTGTCAACGCTCCTAGGAGAGAAAATCAGCAGGAAGAAGAAGACGAGACGACAACAGATACCTGCTTCCAACAGATGATTGAGACAGCGCTAGAAGATGAGAATACTACAGGGCAGGAAGCTCAAGGTCCAGGAGAGGATGTTCAACAGATGGAGACTAATGAACCTCAGCAAAACATTGTTAGAGAAGAAGTGCATGAAGAAGAAGCAAGAGAGGAGCAGCCACTTATTGTTTGTAATCCGCAGCAGGCAGTGCTAGATTGGCTCAGGGAAAGAATGAGAAAGGATCCTAAGGAGGAGATTGACCCGACGATTGAAATGGAAGAATTCCTCAGCAGAATCAGCAGGCCACCAAAAAAGAAGAGAGCCAGAAAGTTCTCAAAGATATCCATAGATAAGTCCGGTTCTCACACACTTCACGTGGCTGTTCTCAGGGAAGAGTGTGACCGAGATGAGGCTGTACCTGAAAATTATGTGATCACTACCATGGAGTTAGGCTTCCCTACAGGAGCTCAGATAATTGAAGAATGTGATAGCTCCTATCAGGCTCTAAAGGATAGGCTGCTTTGGACGGAAGGAAAGTACAAGAGGTTAAAAAGAGAACACAAGACGTTGATTGGATATGTGCAGCACTTAGCACATCTGTGTGGACAGGAGAATCTAGTAGTTGATCTTCTAGCTGAGCTTCTGAGGGAATCAATCAGTGGCCTGGAAGATTTGAAGAAGATGGCTCAGGAGGCAGATAAGTGGGTTGGCAATATCCTTTGATGATCTCGCCTATTCTTTTCAACAAGCCTCTAGTATTCTTACGCGCATGGATAATGTTGATCAAGCTTGGAATGAAACCCATATTTATCAAGATAAAATTGTTCCTCGCTTGGCAGCCTTAATGCATATGCCCACACAGACTTTGGTTGAAGGAGGAGTGATCCAGGAGGGCGATAGATATGACTTCCCGGGATGGTATTCTTTAGCATTCATAGGGCGAGGCTTCTTTGATACAGCACAGGCAGAATCTGTTAGAGTTAGAAAGGCTATGGGAAATATACAGGAAGGAGTCTTTAACACACTTGAATCCTTGTTTGCTAAAAGGCCGACTCCAGAAGAAGTAACTACGGATAGCCTGAAAGGCAGATTGGAGCCTTTCTTTGCGGATGTGAGATCATTTACCCAAGTGGATTTTGAGAACATTTAAACCTTCTCCAGCATCATCCAGAGCACTCAAGATGCCTTGGTTGCTTGGGGGAAATCTTGCACTCGGCAGGGGCTAGCGGTCACGGTGCTCGAATTTCAGCTCAACCATATTCCACCCATCTCAGTTCAGGAGGTTGAGGCAGTGTTGACCAAATTCACTCAGTTTGCAATCAAAGAGAAGGACAATGGGAACGCGTTTCTGGATGAGAATCTTCTGGAGCATAGTGGGCATTAAATGCTCATAGTGGTCAAAGGGAGAGAGTGGTTATTCTGTGCTCATTTATTACCCCACTCCACTTTCTGGCAGTTTTTAGGGCAGAATCTTGACTAGGGCTTATGTGGCTCAATCTGAGCCGTTCATTGTAATTCAATCTGAGCCATCCGTTGGAATTGGCCAGCTATAAAAGGGGCATCCCCCCTCATTTGTATCATATAGAGAGCAAAGGAGGAATAGAGAGAGATTGATAGCATAGCATAGATTGATCGGAAGAGAAAGGAAAGTTTTCAATTGAATGCTTTGTAAGAAATTGTTGTGAACACTCCTCTAATAAAAAGAATTGTCATTGCTTGTGATTTTATCTTTTATTGTGGGTAGTTAGCAAGGTTTGTTCGTCCTTCCAATTCACATAGAATCTTAAAGTAGAACTTAGAGTATAATAGATTTCATTTCATGCAAGTAGATGATTGTGGAATGTGGTGGTTGAATTGAGCAAGCTTCGCTAATCCATACCACTAGTGGACTCATTGATGGTGGGTTCACCTTGTGTGGTCGACTGGAATAATTTGGACCTAACTTTGATTATGATTTACATGTTGGTATGCGTCGTTGTGATGGTGTCTTCATGTTGAGTTGTACTCTGAATATTTCTAGTTACTCCTTTGAAGATTGCACCAATTTTGTGGAAGTTGTCCAAGGTAAGGCAAAACAAAGCTCGGTTAAAGTTTGTAAGAGTTGCTCTTCACATCCTGCGCCTAGAGTGCACAGGATCATAGCATTTTTAATCCCTGTGGCCATTCAAATTCAGTACTTTCTGGTTAGTTTAGGAAACTCGAGCTTCATTGACAAATTTTCTGAATCTTGAAAATCCCTTTCTCTCAGAGCGAACAATTGTGTAAGTCCCCTTGAAATACCAGCAAATCACATCAAGCCAACTGAGTCTACGTCCACTGCATAAAGGAATCTTGGAGTTGAATGCATGATCTTTCGCAATCTTAGCATGCAAGAGATTTTGATCAAGAGAGGATAGAGTGACCGTTGGAAACTTTATTCTGTGTTGGTGCGGTCATAAAACACCCGTCAACAAGGTGGCGTCCAAACTCTCATGCCTTAGAGAAATTTTCAAAAAAAAACAAAACAAAATGAAAGCGCCTAAGTTCAATGCACCTGATTTAGGGTTTCATGACTCTAAATTTAGGAAACAAAGCAGCTTTCAATCTAAAACTTATTTAAGACAGCCTAGTGCATTCATTCTTCATAATTTTTTGCAAGTGACTTCAAGGCAAGAGAGGAGAAACCAAGAATTTTTCCTATTTTCGGAATTTGAAGGCTAAAACTTGAAGAATTTTTAGATTTCTTCATAATTTTCAAATCAGCTCACAAAGAGGCTCCTTTTCTTCATGCTTTTTTCTCCAGGGCATCAATTTTCAGAAGGAGGCTATTATTTTCAATTTTCAACAATCTGGGTCAGCTCAGTTCTTGATTCTAAACAACTTTGGAAATAAATTCAATTTTCAAGAAACTGCTTTTTCCTCGCATGTCCAAGAAATCTTCATTATTTTTGAAAACTGATCAACTAGGTCCACATAGAATGTGATTCTGCATAAAACCTAGCTCTCAACTATGAAAATACTAAAATTTTATGGTTTCTGCTTTTTCGACCAGCCTTCAATATTTTCCAAAATGAACGATCTGGGTCTTCTTGCAATGAAGTTCTCTACAAAACCTAGGTCCCAGCTTTTTTCGAGAAAATTGTTTTTTTAGGAGAAATCAGCCTTCAATTTTTAGTCATTTGCACAAAAGGTGTCCGAACATAGTCGAGTTTACTATTAAAATTCAAGTTTTTCAGCATGCAGTACTCTCCCGTGGGATTCAGAACCAAGCTAGTATTGTATCTTGTAGCCTCAAGCCAGACGATGTTGAGAAGTGCTTTTCAAACACCACATGGACAAAAAACTTCATCATCTCAGCTAAAGAACATGAAAAGGTGTGATATGAGAAAAAGGACAAGTATCGGAAAAGAATTGTACAATACTCTTCCGTTGGAAAATCAAGAGAAGAGTAAGAAGCATAAAGTTGCAGAGCCACCAAGTTATCAATTAATGAGTCATCTTTTGGTGTAGCAATGTTTTTCAAGAATAGAATTCATAAAGCAGCTGAAGATGTCAAAGATTCCCTAAGTTCAATCGCGGAAGGTGAAGAGATCCTGGAAAAGGGTAACTTTGCTATAGATAGTATTGATGCTCTTGATAGAGATACAGTTTCCAGCTTTTTGGCAGATGTGGTTGAGATTTAAAGCAGCAGTGAACTAGAAGCTTTCTCTGAGCTTTCTTTCCATTCTTATCTCATGCTTTCTTTCTATTCTTGGTCCAGGCTTATCCCTTCTTTGAGAGAGAAAAGAAAACAAGATGTAATAGTTGGCATTTCCCTGTTTTTATGCTTTCATAGGTTGTTAGATGCTTATCTTGTTTTATTTTTAGAAATAAAGCTTGCGTGTTGGCAAGTCTTAGTTGTAAAAGCAAGGAGATTTTAGGGTTCCCTACTCCTCTGTTGCCCATTTTTCTTAACAGTTATTGTGATAGCAAATTGTTGAGCCTATTTTTCCTGCAAGTTGTTTTTGTTCAGTTTCATGTTCACTTAGTGTAAGAGCAAGCTTGTATGCCTCTTTAGCTGCAAGTTATTGTTTAGTGCATGTGTCTTGTGTCAATGTATTCTAGTTTGATGGCTAAATTGTAAGACTATTTTGCTACAATCTTGCTGTCCCAGAAGTGTAATCTTTTGTCCTTGAGATTTGAGAAATAAAGTTTTGTGCCTACTTTTCCCTAATATAATGTCTTAGATTTCCGTTTCATGTGTTATGCTTATATGATCTCTATTTCAGCTTGCATTGAAAGTAAGAAGATGTGCGTTGAGAGAAAGTTTATTTAAGTATTTATGTCAAAGAATCCTTGTTAATTTCTAACTCTCTTGCTCTGTGTTTACTTGAGAAGTTAGAAATGTCGTTAGAGTAGGTCTAGTCGTAGTTGAACTTCCAAAAGAGAAAATCTCAGCTACAACGCTTGAGTTTTATAACTTTGTGCTCTTAGCTGAACAAAAAGATAGGCAAATTAGTTTTAGTTTAATTTCTTTTAAGCAACATCGGCAAAGAGGGAGCTTCCCCTCCTAATTCGAAGAGCAATTTATCTGTGCATAGTTGTCTATTTCTAATCCGCATTCCAGAGGTGCGAATTGAAACGCCAACTCATTGTGAAAGCAATTTGAATTACACCTTTTTCTATCATGTGCTGATTTGAAATAGTCTCATGCCGTTGTCAACTAGTAAGGTCAACCTGTAGCTTTATTTAGCTGAGTATGTTCTTGTTTGTGCGCCACCTTTTAGCCAAGTCAAGTGAGTGGTTATGCATGGTAATTGCTATCAATACTCATGCCTTATCTGTAGGATGGGAAGTCTCTTTTCTGTTGTATAAATAGTAGAGAAAACTCACTTGTTTGGGATGCATTCCTTAAGCATTTTACTCTGCATTCTTAGCTGCTTTATTCTATTATATTTGAGAGAGAGTTTTGAGTATTTGAGGGAGAATAGTATATTGAGCGAAGTATTTTATCAACATGACAGATAGAGGTATATCGTGGCATCACTTGAGAAATCACAATCAAGCTAGTTGCTGTTTGGGAAAGCTGGATTGCAGTCAATCAATTGGATAAGCGAAAATAGGCATGAGGATAATTCTCCTTTATTTGTCTTAACTTTTGAAAGATTGTTTCATTAATGCTTTAATTAGTCTATTGTGAATGCTTGCATTTAGGGGAAAATAGTATTGTTTTGAAAGGGAATTAGAAATTGTTGATACTGTTTGTGAAATACTTGTATGAACTCCATAATAGGAGGATTATGTTTGTCATAAAGTATTACATACTAGATATGATTTGACATGGGTAGCTTAAGGGTTACTCATAGCTAAATTATTTGATTATAATAAATAGCTAGTGGGTTACTCCTGGGTTGAGAGATATATTGAAACCTAGTGAGTTAGAGTTGCTACTTGATTAGTGGCATTGCACTCTTAATACAAAGTTATCGTATCAACAAGAGTAGACTTGTAGCTTAAACCCTTTTAATTAAGGAGATTATACTCTTGAATGGAATCATCTAATGTTATGACAATTCTTCGACTGAGGTCATTCATTGATAAGGCTATACTCTTAAATGGGTATCACTTATTGTAGGATATTTACTGAGCGGAGTCAATTATTTAATCTATGATTATGTTAAGGTTCATGTAGCTATACTCTAGATTATAAAGTTATACTTTAGACTAGTTTGTCTTTTGTAAGAATAGCTTGTTTATGTAAAGATAATCTCATATGTTATACCTAGGATAGTAATAACCATTGAAGGAGTAACTAGTGCTTAGGCTTGTTGGTAGAGATACCCTAGAGTATGTGGGATTAATGATAGGGTAATCTTGGGGTAAGAGATTATCCATGGGACGGATTACCTATGCATAAAATATAGTGGCCTTAAATCAAAACGAGCTTAAAAGTGTAGGTGTATGTTGACCTTCACTGGAAGTACTGAGTGAGAACACTTTGGCCAAAGTAGTGTGATTGCCTTTAGCTCCACTGTCATATCACCGTGTCCATGTAGTGCATACTAGTTGCAAATTGTAGGGAATACAAATTCTAATCATGTAGGGCACAACACTAAGCTCAGTGTGGTTTGTCATACAGGGTTACTCAACCAATCTCTTCGTCGAAGGGTAGGGCCATCTATCATCAATAGATGTGCGGGGGACCGCATATGAGTCCATGGTTGGCGAAAAGCACTTGAGTGATGCTTCTCCTCCTCAACAGGCGACAATATCAAAGGTTTTTGAAAGGCGGGAATCCTGGATCATCTATATCTTATGCTCTGAAGCTCAGAGGAGCTATGTATGTATCTTGTAACCATTTTTATGGGATGATGTAATCATGAATGATATACTTGAGTTCATTCAATATGATATCTATATTTTTGGAAGATTTGTAAAATTACATTGGAATGCATTGACAATTTGGAATTAATGTTATTTCAATTATGCAAGTAATTTACATTATGTGAAGAAAATTTTTTATTACTATGTTTTGGCATCATGGTTGTCACTTGAGGTGAAAACATTGGTAATTTTACTGAGAAGAACACAGGGGTTGTTACACTCGGAATTTTGAGCAAAATATTCTTCAAGTCTTAACTTCAAATCCTTTATATTCCTCTATCACAAGCTAATTGTAGTTTTATTTAAAGATAAATTCCCCCGGATTAGAATTGAATGATCCAAGGAAATAACGAGAATGTCTTCTGCTAATTTAGTTTTGTTGTCAAATAAAAAAAAAATCTACCTAAGCTTAAGAACCCTAAAAATCAATAATACTATCAGCTAGGAGGGTGAGAACAAGCTTATCAATTTAGTTTACGTGTGTGCTTAATATCTAGTTTTGACTTCAAAATTTAAGGTTTAAGAATTATTTTTTGCTTGATGTAAACAATGTAAAAAACTAAACATAGATCATTTGAGAAAAAGTATGCAGATTACAAAGATAGAAAAAGATTATGTGAAGAAAGGAACCTTATACATGAAAGAGCATAATAACTACATCAATTTTCCAAAAGGATTCCTTAGAAAGTCTCACCCTATAAAAGTTATAAAGGCTAACATCTGAATCTGTGCCTCAATAGCCAGAGAATTAACATCTCTACAAAAACTTTTAAAAAGATTAAATTTCACCAGCATAGCGTGCTAAAAGGACCTCAATTCCCTAATTTAAGCAGAGAACCTCATGAAAAGTAGCATTACAGCAGGTTACAAAGGTAGAAAAAATCTAGGAACATAAAATCAATTTCAAGAAAGAAAACTTTGGAATTCGGATAATGCCTTTAACCATTATATGACTCAGCATCTACCAAGATCACTTGGGACAAATTTAAAACATGTTTTAGAAAATTAAACTGACTTATGAATTACACTAATTCACGTGTTTTTCTCTGTTGTTAAAGAAGCATATGAATTCCATTTACAGAACATGCATTTTTCTATCTTTTAGAATTTTGAGGACTTTCTCCAAGTGGAAGCGTGAGGAATTATACTTTGCCATGTGCTATTTTTCATGTAGACCATTTCTAATAGTTCTCAACTTCTCCTTATTACAATTATGGCTGTCATTTGTTATATACCTATTCCTTTTTAGCATTTCATGATATAACATAAGATGCATGCTTTAAAATTAATTGAAAAATCTTCATATTATTAAATAGTCACTACTAATGCCAATAGTGGCATGGTATGATGGTTAAGTTGTTGTGGTGTTGTTCTTGCCATCAAGATTCAAACCCCACTGGGGTGTAATTGTTGAATGTTTAAATTGGGGATGAGGTCCCCCGTTTGTGACCTCACCGATTCATAGCTCTAGATCAAAAGCATTTATCCCTCAAATAAAAAAGAAATAGTCACTACTAATGCATGTATGCATAAAGAATAAAGCAGTCACATACCTTGACCAATTGGAGAATATGCAATCAGAGTAATGCCCAAGTCATTGCATGCTGCCTTTACGCCATTCTCTTCTGGTGCTCTGTATATCAGGCTGTAATTTACTTGATTTGAAGCTAGTGGAATTCCTCTTTTTTGTAACTGAGCATGTGCTTTCCGAAGCCTTTGTTCTGGTGCATGCGGAAAATGCCCAGAATTTAGATCTCAACAAAATTATACTACTGAAAATCACAAAATCTCAATTGATAATAAGTACTGAGTACTAATTATTCAAAGAAAATAGTCTTTCAATCATATCTAAAACCCCACTGTGATATATAAATATTACCACTATAATTTGATACCCCAACAGCCTTCACAAGGCCCATTTCAACAGCATCTCCCAGACCATCAATATATCCTGCAAGTAAAACATGATGAAGAGAATTCCTTCTGTTTCCAGAACTAATAGATGTGCATGAAAATTAAAGAATAAAATATTTTTAGATATTACAAGCAACTATCAATATTTGTTTGGCATGGCTTATAGTGCTAATGTAACCAAGCATACATAAAATATTGCTAGCTACAAAATTCAAGTGTAAAACTTGCTTTACTTTACAAACCTTCATTTCCCCAAATTCCTGGCCTGCAAATAACCAAAAGTAATGCTAATTATCTTTACAGAAGACTCTTCCACAAAGATCAAAGATAAACATTCTAGAAAAGAAACATATACATTACCAATGCAGCTGGTAGAGATCTACTGAAGAAAGGCCTAGACGGTTCAGTGAGTCTTTAAGGGCTGAGATAACACTGCCTCTACCAAATCTCCAAGGTAAAGCTGCAAATTTTGTTGCAACTACTATATCTGTTGGGTCTCTTTTGTTCCTTTCTTTGATGAATCGAGAGAGAAAACAATTTATGAGTTTTTTATCATCAATATTGATGAAGACATTAATACTTAAATATTAACAAATATAATAAACGATTTGAAACTTTAAGAGAGCATCATCTATTTTATCAGTCAACTTTCTTTGATAAGTTGAAAGAAAATCTGTTGGATGTCCTTGTTGTCTTTCTTTGATGAACCTAAAGAAAACAATTTTAAAATTAAGAATTTTTTTCTGGAA
This sequence comes from Sequoia sempervirens, assembly GCA_007258455.2. NCBI lineage: Eukaryota > Viridiplantae > Streptophyta > Pinopsida > Cupressales > Cupressaceae > Sequoia > Sequoia sempervirens. The sequence continues at coordinate 57,218,337 of VDFB02109042.1, forward strand.
ATAACCTATGACACATTTATTAAATCCTTAGTGTTTCAGATTATCCTACACAATTCCATCACCATGATGTAGACATGTAAGATTGCAGCGACCTCTTATATAAATCTCTTTAAATTAGCTCAGATGCCAATTAGGTCAACCTAATGAAAGTATTAACCAATAAATTACTTAACTAATTTTTTTATTAGTATGCATTGCTCCTGGTTTAAAACGCACACAGTCAAAACCAGAAGCAACGCATATTAATATCATGGACTGTGTTATATATCTGCAAAAAAATTTATTTGTCCAATTACTATGGCAGTTCCAAACTAGCCATTACCTGCATAATTTCAGCCTTTTAGTTTTAACTAATTAGTTGATCCCCAAGATGCACAGTAAATAACTAATATATCAACCTAAGTTGCCAGTAATGGTACTGGTTTGGGTTCGGGTTCGGGGGTTCAGTTCATGGGTTCGGCTAAAAAAAATTTAGGTTTGGGTTTGTTCGTACAAAAAATATGTAAAAACATATATATGCAGCCTAGAAGCATGAATTAGGATTAGAATATCACATATCATATGAACAACAAAACCACTATAAACTTGAATGTCATTTAAAACATGCATGATAAATATTCATCCTTCAAACTTCAAATTCAATATTAAACTAATAATATCAAGTTCAACACTTTTAATCATCAATATCAGTGTCAACATTGACATTAGATGATGTAGGAAGACTAGATGAATCACAAGCAGTTCCAGTGCCACTGTCATTAGCACTAATAGTGTGCCCATGCTTGCTATCAAACTCCTCATATACAATATGGTGGGAAGTGGAAGCATCCAAGTCAATATACTCTAGCTCTATATCCGACAATATCGTCTCCCCTTCCTTGTAGTCATGTGGTTTGTGTGAAAGGAGACGCAAGTTGGAATGAACATATACTAAGTTCTCCACTCTTTTTGAGTGCAATTTATTGCGCTTTACTGAGTGGGTGAATGAATATGTGCTCCAATTCCTCTCAGATGCAGATGAACTAGCAACCTATGAATACAAAGTAAACAATTAAAGTTATACACTATAAAAAAAAACTATAAATGAAACTTTAAAAACTAAAATTTGAAAATTCATTAAACTTACTTGTGCTAAAATTTTGATTGCGAGGGGCTGCAGATGCTAGAAGTATTGGCCATGGAAGTACCACCAACTATGAGCATCCTTTAAAAACCTATCACAAAGAGTCTCAATACCTTGACCATTTGAGTGCACAAAATCAATGAACTCACTTGTGACTATACCTCGCAATTCAAGTTCAAGGAAGAGTCTAGTGAATATTGCCTTGTACCCTTTAGCCACTTCAAAATATCTATATGGGGGAAACCTTCCTGGCACAGAAAGAATCTGACTACTATAGTATTTGGAAGACAATGCAAAGGCAAGAAGATGTAATGGAGTGGTCATTTTGCTCTATCTTTCTTCAACAATTGCATGCACTTGTTTGAAGAAAGTCTCTTCAAGGTCTTGCTCTTTTGCATTTATGGTGCACTTCATCTTCTCAATCTTTGAGTTGATGCCATCATATATCTCTCCAATGCATGGCTTGTCCATGTCAATATAGCGAATCATACTCAAAATGGGCTCGGTGAAACTAAGGAAATACTCCACACAATCCCACCATGAGTCATACAATATCATCCGCTTAATTTTTGTTTCCCTTTCAGTGCTGCTTTGCCTCCATATAGACCAATTTTGGCTAATCGCCATGGTAGAAAGTGCCTCTCTAACTTTCACAAGTCATCTCAAGACAATTGTGTTAGAGGCAAAATGGGTCTCTACAACCTATTACAAATCAAAATAAAATAATTAAAATTTAAAACGAACTTTAAAGAAGAATTAGGATACACAATCAAATTATGAAAAATGTAAATACTATTTCACTTACCTTCAATAGCTCCAATTTTGAAAATGATCTAAAAATTCCTTGAGACATGTGGTGGTTGGTGATGAACATCTAGATGTCCTCAATCTCTGCATACAATTCTTTGATCCAATCAATTTTATTCCCAATCTTTGTAGCATAAGATTGAGTGAGTGGACCACACAAGGTGTCCAAAAGATATGTGAATATCATTCCTCTACCAACAACCCAGCAACTCTACAATTCTTAGCATTGTCCATTACGACTTGAACAACCTTGTGGGGTCCCACTTCCTCAATGGATGCAATGAGAATATCAACAATAAAATGTCCATGTTTTATCTGCCCCTCACAATCTACAACTCTCAAAAACATTGCCCCTATAGGGGACACCACTATGACATTGATCAAGGGCCAATTTTTTGAATCTTTCCAACCATCTGAAATAATGGACATACCTATCTCAATCCATGAATCCCTTATGGGCTTCAATTAATCTTCAACCATTTTGACCTCCTTTTCCAATAAGGTGCCACACAGCTCCTCATAACTCGGGCCCTTGTACCCTTTTGGAGCTTCATTAACTTTTTTCAACATCTTTTTCCAATATGGTGAGCAAACAACATTGAAAGCCAACCCATTTGCATAAATACATCTTGCTACGTGTTGGTCGGCAATGTCTCGACTCTCATTTTGAAATGCAGCTTCCAAAGGTCCCTTTGATCTTTTGTTTGTAGTGGGTTGTTCACTTTGATTTTGAATATGAGGAGTGGCCAAAAATGGGTGGTTTTCTACCATGATATTAGGATTAGATGGGGGCAACATTCCCTTTGATGTTTTTTTAATAAGGGGTGACTTGATCTATGGGATTCCCGTTCATCTGCTTGTTCTTGCTCCATAATATATCCTATGACTGTCTCTGATGGCACAGGTACATTATTCTTTCTAGGGAAAGCTTTGATGCCTTTTCCAGGTATTCCACACAAATGTGCTTTCACTCGAAAATATGAACTAGAATATTGAACATCACATCCATTGCATTTCCAAATGTAACCACCACCACCTGGAACTTGTTATATCATTTGAACATATTTCCATAGAGGAGAATTCGGATATGTTTTGAATTTAGGTTGAGTTGCGGAGCTAGAAAACTAGTTGCCATTGTGATTCCTATGGCAAATTTTTTTGTAAACAACACATTCAAAACAAAAAATTGATTTATAAAACCTAGCTCTTTTGAATCTTTCATACATTCATAGAAGAATGGAAAAAACATAGATAAACAAAGCAAAGAATTTGATTCATGTTTGTAAAACAAAAATGGAGGAAAAAAATTGAAAAAAAACTTACCTCTTTGCAAAAATATCCTTCTACAATCTTCTTGGCAGCCAATGAACACTTGCAAATGTGTAGGAATGACAATGCAATCGTTTGTAGAAGCTTCAATGGTCAATCTTGAACTCCCTTTGTTGATCCAACAAGCAAAAATGAATGTGTAGCCTCTTGGAATGAAAAATGTTGTTTGCAAAAATAAAGTAGTTTTGGTGTTTTATGTCATTTAGAAGTCTCTTTTAGGGTTGTTTGGGCACAAGTCAAAGTCAAACTGAAAAAACAATTAAAAAAATGCAAAAAAAGGTGAAGATTCCATCGTTGGGTGTTTAGGTTCTGTTTGGGTGCATTTGGGTGCTTCTGGGTTCGCCCCAGGCGAACTGGACCCCCTCAAGGGGAACCCTGCCGGTACCCAAATCCAGTGTGAACTGAACTTGGATCCGGCCCCTTCTGTGGCGAACCCAGTAACTTAGATATCAATTAGATAACTAATTAATTAATTGTTACTCTTGATTGAGGTATCTCCCTTAAGTTTGAGCATGATGCATTTCTAAGTAACTCAAGCTCTAGGCCTAATCTGCTTCCCAATCAATAGCTTATGGTTGAATGTGATTGTAAAATCCAAACCCTTAATGTCTTCGAAGTAGGTCTATCTAGTTGAAATGCAATTAATCAATAACTAACTTGTCCTTCCATCTGGACAGTGCTTCCTTGTAAGTCTTTGGCTAACAATATTCTTCTTTATAAGCATTATGATTTTCTAAAGTAACGTTAACATGCTCAATTTGAGAATAAACCATATCACAACTCGCTTAATGTGACACCTTTGCTTGAAAGTATCATGTGCTGATATCACTGGTTCTGCCTTTTCTTTGCTTCCCAATAACAACAAGCTACTCAACAATACACAAGGATTGTGCTCAAGTGTTAATGACTCAAACTACTGCTAGTGGCCAGCTTTCAAGTTGATCTGTTCAAGCCAATCACATGCAGACATATGTCAACAATGCATTCATTATCCTTACATGAACTCAATTCATCAATACACAAAGTGAAAAACAAGGGGTGTAAATCCAAAATCAAACAAGCCTCACGAAGTTGATGATCAACAAATACTAAGACGATCAACAAAGAATTATTACTAAAGATTACAAAAGAAGTAAGAGCTTATAACAGTAACCAGCCATTGAGAGCAAAATGGTTGTTGTTAGATACATATTTATGATGAGCACACACACTTATACTGAGACGGAGGGAGGAGGGAGGAGGGGGGAGGCGGAGGATTAAAATTGTAATAACCACAATAAAGTAATCACACAAGATGCACACACATAAGAGACACAAGATTTTACGTGTAAACCCTTTCGGGAAAAAACCACGGCAAAATATTGCTTATATTCAACTTCTCCTACAAACTTCGTAGCCACCAACCCACTGGAGACATGAATCCCCAAAACTAAGCACCAACCCAGCAAGAGACACCAATCTCTTCTAATGAGAGGCACCAACCTCCCGATCCCGAGACTATTTATGGTGTTGGATATGACTGAATAAAATATATCAGATTTTATGATATTGCTATCAGGATTCAACCGTGTAGTTTCGCGTCAAACTCATTGACCCATGTTTCATGAGTAGTGGTTCACAAGAACCCATCTCTCATGATAATGAATGGTCCACTTAGCACTCATTGCATCTAGGTGATGCTCACAGAGGTGAAGCACTGGGCCTTCCTGGGAGGTCACCCATCCCAGTACTACTCCAGCTCAACACTTGTTGAAGGTTTTGCAAATGGGGTTGCAAGCTAAGTGGGCTTAACCTTGGAGATAACTCTGTGATTAAGCTTGGAGTGTCTGGGATGAAAAGGGCTTACACATCACCTAGATGCAATGCGTGATATTCATTATCATGAGAGATGGGTTCTTGAACCCTATCATGGATGGGTCCTGAAACTAATCTGATACAATATCATAATTTGACACATTGGAAAATACCTCCTACTTATCAATTGATGAGCTAAAGGGGCTCTATAATGAATGGTTCATAAGGCACAACACTTGCTGAAGGTTTTGCAAATGGGGTTGCAAGCTAAGTGGGCTTAACCTTGGAGAAAACTCTGTGGTTAAATGCGCTTGAGCTGGAGTAGTACTGGGATGGGTGACCTCTCGGGAAGGCCCAGTGCTTCACCTCTATGAGCATCAACTAGATGCAATGAGTGCTAAGTGGACCATTCATTATCATGAGAGATGGGTTTTTGTGAACCACTACTCATGAAACATGGTTCAATGAGTTTGACTTGAAACTACACGGTTGGATCCTGATAGCAATATCATAATTTGACACATTGTGGAAAATACCTCCTACTTATCTATATCAGATTTGTATGCTATTATCTCTTTGCATTTTGAGGTTGTTGACAAGTTGGGTGGGACTGAAAAGTGTAAAACAGACCTGTAGCTGCTAATTTCCATGCATTTTGAGGGTGTTTGGTGGAGCTGGGTGTACATGGTTGCTGATTGCTATCACTGAGGTGTTTCATGCAGGTTGGAAGAGGATTTTGATGAGTTTTCATAGCTGCTATGACCTGCAATAAAGATTTTTCAGACCTGCAGCCTCTATATTAGTCATTATCAGACATGTTAGGTGTCATGTCCTTACCTTTTGAGAGTGTTGGAATGCTGCTGGGTGAGTTTGATGTTATCTAGCAATCTTGGGAGGTGTTTTTGGTGAGTTTGGAGGTGTTGGAAGGATATTTTCACTGTTGATTTGCTCTACCACCTTGGACAGCAGACCTGCAGGTTTGGGTACAGACATATCAGTCCTATTAAAGTTCATTTACAATGGGTTCAGACTTGTACCAATCTATTTCCATCTCTCATCTGAGGTATTACCTAGTGGGCTTCTCACTATCATGCTTATTTCTTGTATTGGCATCTTTGTGTGAATGATTTTCCATCAAAATAATTGTAACAACAGTTGTATGAATGCTGATTTTTTTTATCAAAACTTTACGACAGCAGTATACTTTTATTTTGCAAGTTTATGTTGTTGAATTTTATTGGAAAATATTTTTTTTTAAATAGGGGTGGTTATTACAATATGACAGCATTATAGAAGCAGCAACAAATATATCATGACAGCAGTATAACAGAAATTAAATTAATCATGAGAGCAGTGACAGCAACAATAGAAGTATAACAACAATGAATATATCATGATTCAGATTCATAGCTAATGATATAAGTTATTTAACAGTTAACACTAACAGAAATGATTTGGACTTCTGATTTCATTATTCAAAAAAGTCTCAAACTTCAAAATTCTTGATATGGCATCAAAGTCAGTTATTATTGTCAGTACCAAAAGAGACTAAAGGTGCTTTGACCATAGCCTGGTATAGTGTGGTATTTTGTAATAACCACAATAAAGTAATCACACAAGATGCACACACATAAGAGACACAAGATTTTACGTGTAAACCCTTTCGGGAAAAAACCACGGCAAAATATTGCTTATATTCAACTTCTCCTACAAACTTTGTAGGCACCAACCCACTGGAGGCATGAATCCCCAAAACTGAGCACCAACCCAGCAAGAGACACCAATCTCTTCTAATGAGAGGCACCAACCTCCCGATCCCGAGACTATTTATGGTGTTGGATATGACTGAATAAAATATATCAGATTTGTATGCTATTATCTCTTTGCATTTTGAGGTTGTTGATAAGTTGGGTGTGACTGAAAAGTGTAAAACAGACCTGTAGCTGCTCATTTCCATGCATTTTGAGGGTGTTTGGTGGAGCTGGGTGTACATGGTTGCTGATTGCTATCACTGAGGTGTTTCATGCAGGTTGGAAGAGGTTTTTGATGAGTTTCCATAGCTGCTATGACCTGCAATAAAGATTTTTCAGACCTGCAGCCTCTATATTAGTCATTATCAGACATGTTAGGTGTCATCTCCTTACCTTTTGAGAGTGTTGGAATGCTGCTGGGTGAGTTTGATGTTATCTAGCAATCTTGGGAGTTGTTTTTGGTGAGTTTGGAGGTGTTGGAAGGATATTTTCACTGTTGATTTGCTCTGCCACCTTGGACAGCAGACCTGCAGCTTTGGGTACAGACATATCAGTCCTATTAAAGTTCATTTACAATGGGTTCAGACTTGTACCAATTTATTTCCATCTCTCATCTGAGGTATTACCTACTGGGCATCTCACTATCATGCTTATTTCTTGTATTGGCATCTCTGTGTGAATGATTTTCCATCAAAATAAAAAATAATTGTAACAACAGTTGTATGAATGCTGATTTTTTATATCAAAACTTTATGACAGCATTATAGAAGCAGCAACAAATATATCATGACAGCAGTGACAGCAACAATAGAAGTATAACAACAATGAATATATCATGATTCAGATTCATAGTTAATGATATAAGATATTTAACAGTTAACACTAACAGAAATGATTTGGACTTCTGATTTCATTATTCAAAAAAGTCTCAAACTTCAAAATTCTTGATATGGTATCAAAGTCAATTATTATTGTCAGTACCAAAAGAGACTAAAGGTGCTTTGACCATAGCCTGGTATAGTGTGGTATTTTGTGAGAAATGCAAACAAACAATTTGTTTTTTGGAATGTGGTTAGCATGCAAGCTTCTACAAATATCATCCAACATCATTTTAACAATGTTATGTTATATTGATGCTGTTATACTACTGTCCATTAACTTGAAATTTGACTCTCTCTCTCTCTCTCTCTCTCTCTCTCTCTCTTTATATATATATATTTCCATCCCCCCACCGTCCTCAGAAAATGGCCCTTAGGCTGTTGTCCTTGAAATGCATCCCTTACTGTCCCACCATCCCCGTCCCAAAAACACCATGGAACATAGGAAATAAGCAATTACATGAAAAATCCTATGAAGCTACTGAGGGCACCATCAATCAATGATATCCCATATGAGACAATATTTCTTCTCAAGCCCACAATAGATGGATCTACTAGTCTTTTTGACCTAATCCATGCGCTCATACATATAGCCCATTATGGACTTCTTCCCATGAGTAATATGAAGGAGGACAACCAAAGGCTCTATGAACTACAATTAAACAATGACAAAATAAGTAGCTAGATAATGAATTAAAGAAGGGAACATAAAATTATAAACAAATAAAAGCACTATAAATAATTAAACTAGGACAATGAGCAAAATGAGAAATGTAATAAAAAATTACATCTATGATCTCCTTCATCACGAGCTAGAAGTTTTGCTCATTGAAAACCTACTCTGTCATGCCCCCGTAAAATTAAAACCATGATACCAATTAACAAGAAGAACCTGATCGATGAAAGTAATTGAAGCAAAAACAAAAGATATAAGGCAGCGATGGTATTATGAAAGGATACGAGTATGAAGCGGTGCGACTGAGCAAGACAACGGTTACTCAATTAAAGATGCTGACCGTCCCTTTTAAATAATAATTAAGAAGATAACTAAGAGGGTGGACCGTCTAAAGAGGTTATGATAAGTCACAAGAATAATATTAATAAATTAATTATCCCAATCAGCATCAACAAGAAGTCGTGTCCCTAGGCCAAGCGATTTCTGAAAGGTCATGATCCTCAGCCCATCGTGGTATAAAGGAAGAACCATTCAAGGCAGAGAAGGCATTGGATCTTAACCAGATATACTTCAGTTAATAGAAGGAACACAAAGGCACGGTAAGAAGAAGGAACTCAGCACAGCCAGCCGTATATCAGCCATATATCCATAATTAGAGTATATCAGAAATATATATAAATAGATATATATACAATCAGGAGAAAACAGAAATAATCCATATTCAGGTGTATTTCTGCCACTCTTTATCTTATACCTATGTAAGCATTGCCATGCATAATAGATGAATGTTTAATATGTGATTTCTATACAAAGTGTGTTTGACTGTTTGGAACCCACCCTGTAGGAAGGGCCTGGGGTGTAAGCAAAAGGGGTTAATGAGACTAGTAGGTAGCCAACCAGAGGGCCCTACACAGAGAGTCAAGTTACCCACTTATGGCCCCCGCCCAACTCCTCGAGGTGGCAAGTGTCTTCCAGGAGTCAAGGCCACGATGGGGAAAGCAGGTACTAAGTCGCCAAGGGGGAGGGTTGTGGTATGCACCCTCTTAGGCTTGGCATATGGCTTCAGGCGGACCCATCATGCCCCTACTCCCAACTATGTACATTATTAATGATTTATGGATGTAATGCAATGATCTAACCTTAACTAGTGTATGTACATCTTTGCATATATTGTTCATGTGATGAATGCAGGATTCCAATCCAAGATTGCTTCATTAAGGAGATATTTATTTAAGGAGAAACCCTAACCCTAATTTGTTGCCCTTTTGTGATTCAATAGACGAATTCTAGGGCAAATTGGGACAAGGGACATTACATACTCAGCCATGTTGAATCTTATAGTGATCTTAGCATATGAAGGTTGAGATCACTCCTTGCTAACAAACACCAGGACAACCTTTGACTAAAGCAATGATTACAACGTGATAAAGTTCATTGCAAAATGAACTATTTTAAGATGAGCAAAGGTTTTTATGTATTGCCTCGTTAAGTTGAGGACCTAAGAATTGTTGTATATATATTTGCAAATGTTTCTGTCACACTCAACAAGTGCTTTGATCCATAGGAGTTTACCAAGATCCTCTAATACAAGGTCAAAGCATTGAGAAAAATAGGGAGTTTAGAATAGAGAGGGGTGCTTCTCCACAAGAAGTCCATTTGTAGCAACATATTTTCTTGCATTGTCTATAATTACCTTCACAACATTTTGTTCACCCACCTTGGCTGCAACTTGTCTAAGATTTGACAAAGGAAATCAATGTTTTTTACTTTTCCTAAAACATCAATGGGTTTCAAGAAAATATACCACCTAAGAAAGAAACAAAGAAATTAACCAATGTTCTATTTCTCCTATTTGTCCAACCATCAAACATGATAGTGAAACCCAACTTCGTCTATATGTCACAATGCTCATCTATAACAGCCTTCACATCTACCATCTTTTCACTAAAAATCAAGCCTTTTCTCTCATCATTAGGGGCTTTAAACCCCCACACACCCAACCATAGCAATGCATCTACTAGATCTTGCCAATAAGGAGACCTAAATACAAAGAAATTTTCAAAAATAAGTATTTCTAAATTTAAAATATAAATTTGAAAAACACTAAAATTTAAAAATTAAAGAGACAAAGATACCAAATAACATTTTTTAAACAAAAATAAAATGATTTACCTAACCACATGAAATTGAATGGAACTTTAGAACCAAAGCTCTTTGGCTGCATACCTTGCTACTTAATACTTTTTTTATTCCAAACCATGCTCACGAGTGATGATTAGATACTTGGAGTAGTGCGTTGTACAATATATGAATCCAATCTAGATCTACATACTCTAGGCCCAATACCACCACTAGTGCTTGAAGTTGAAGGAAATTGGGGAATCGAAGTAGTAGAAGACTCTCCTAGAACTTGGCCTACAGTTTTCATCTCTTCTCTATGTTTGTTTCTTAGGTCTTTGTTCTCCTCAAAGGAATTTATTTGAGTTATTACCTCATGAATAACATCAAGAGGCCCTTGCATGCACATAGAAACATCTAGGCCAAAAATGTGTGTGATGTTGAAGCAATTGATGCCTCCCCCACTAATTTTTGGTTTGCAAAAATTGCAAACAAACTCCCCTTTCCTAACCCCTAGGGTGGTATGTTTCCAACTCATGTCCTTTCTAGCTGGGGTCAACATTATAACAATTTATAAATTTTAAATACACTGCAATAACAAATAAAGGAAATAATTAATGTTTAGGGTTTTAGATAAAAAGAGATTACAAAATAAGTAAAAAACATTTAGGATTTGTACATACAAAAAAAGATTTAAAAATAACATTATGAAACATAAAAAAACGAGGGAAAAATGAAGAGAATAAGCCTCTTTTGCTTCTTGTTCCATGAATATAAAATAGAAAATAATTACAAATGTAGAAGACATACCAAATGAAAAAGGAAAATTAAAGATCCAAAATTCCTCTTCAATCAGCTCCAAATTGATGATGGGCTGCTCCAAATTACGGACTCTTCCAAATGCTGGTAGGTTCCTTTAGATGCACCACGGGCTGCTACAAACTTACTCAAGTTTAATTCAATCAACATTTGTTGGCAATATGTTTGTCATTTTTTCCTCCTATGGATTATATTTTCACTTCAATGTTCTATTTCCTCCTTGTTTGTGCTTGCAAATTAAATGAATAGCATTTTAAAGTGTTGTAGGTCGTTTTTAGTGTTGTAGGTTTTAGTATTATTTTTCTTTTTTTCCCAACTGAGTCTTCTAGTTGGGACTGGGCAAGTCCTACAAATGTGGCAGACTTGGAAAATCTAACTAAACTCACCATGACTCGAGTCCCTAGCTAGGCTCACCTGAGACTTGACAAGTTTGTCGAGTACTTAATGAGTCTTGAAACACTAGAAAAGACCTAATTTGCTAAATAACCACATGCTTCCTTGAACAACAATTTCTTGTTTTGCATTGAAGACCATAATGAAGTATCCTTTAAGTCGTCATCAAAGACTACTAAACCCATCAACTTCAAATTTTCCTAAATCTAGGCCTTAAGTATTCTAGGTCCAAGGAAGGCCCCCATAAAGCAACAGACAAGATTCGTTCCTTCAATATTCATAACCTTTGCTCCATTTCCTCACCAATTAAACTTATGTTTGAGGGATTTAAAGATTTTCCATCTTTAAGGAATCAAACCACTTCTTTGTAGGAAAGTTTGGATCAATTGATCATTCTTTTTGCTTGGCATTGCATGAACCCTTTGAGTTCTTCATTGCTATGTATTGTTGGTTTTAGGGCTGTCACATTCTTGAAAGATTGATGCAAATCGGAGCCTTGATCCATAGAGGAGGCCATACTCCCCCATAATGTAGTGGGACTCACTAGACTTTAATAATAAGGTTTATTAGTTTGTATTCATTCACGCGAGCAGTCCAAGTGTCAATCAATGAAAAATAGACACCTTAATAGATCTCAAAATAACCATTAAATGATTGGCCTTAAATACATAGGAATATGTTAAACCTAGATGAACAAGAGTACAGGGTTCAACTTCAATTATATAGAATAGATGCTCAATAAAATTTTCATAGTTCAAGGTGCAATCCAAAACACAACCCTCTCAAATCACTAATCGATCACTTTGAGTACACAAACTACAAGAAAGAGGCCAAAAAGCCCATTCATATTTGAATGCATGTGATTGACATATGCCACATTTGCATGAAAATTAAGTGCTTGGTTGATCCAAGATCCAAAGCTAAAAGGCCATCCTATGTACAAATTCACAAAAAGACACAATATAAGAGAAACAAAATTTTAAATGGAAAAGACTAGAAGTATTTTCAATGTCTAAAAGCAAGCAGTTGCCAAAATGGAAAACTTTCTAAAAAACTAAGAGAACAAAAGATCACATAAGGATTACTAAAAGATGAGCAAATAACAATTCTAAAAATTGAAATCATACAAAAAAGAGAATATCTCTTCCATCAAAAATATCAAGAGCAATGGACTAGAATAGGAAATTCAAGCATTGTCTTCTTCCACAAATATGTACAAAATAAACATCATGTCAATGGACAAAGCTAGCTAAAACATCTAGATGGCCATTCCATCATGGGCCCAAAAGAGATTGTCTCCTTTGCAAACAACTATTTCAACAATATTGTACATGAGGAAATCCAAATTCAAAATTTGAGTTGTGTCCAAGAGGAAATAATCAAACATATGCCAAAATTCATATAAAAGGAAATGATTCTATCACAAAAATACTTGAAGAAGAAGAGTTAAGGAAAATCCTTCTATTTCAAGAAGGATATATTCCCAAGACTAGATAGATTCTCATATCTATTCTTTCAAACTTTCTAGGGAACTATCAAAGAAGACCTTCTTGAGGTTGTTGAAGAATCTTGAAAAACAAGACAATGATCACTCGTTTGAATGCCATTGTTTACTACTCGATTGATAAACAACTATCTATTGCAAAGTAAATAGATTTAACACATATATATGATTTGTACAAGAATTTGTACAATAATATCAATAATTGCTTTTTTTCTTTTCATGTATGCTCTTAGACAAAATTGTAGTTCAAGGAGCAATTCCAACATGTGGCCCCTTTCGTAACTACTAGAGATCTATATAAACCCCCATTGGTTGCCAAATGACCACAACTGTCGGCAACTACCAAGAAACTATTTTTCTCTTAACTTCCACAAGCTAACAAAGCATTAACACACCCATCAGGGATAACCAATTGAGTAAGACATAACTAAGACAAAAATATGCTAACTATAGCCATAAAGCTAGCCCTAGTACCAAAAATTGATAAGGCTACCATTTTGGATCAGTTCAAATCCATAGCTCTCTACAATATGGTCTATAAAATGATAGCCAAACTAATTACAAGTCAATTGGAAAATTCCTTCCAAAAATAAGCTTAAAGATTAGTCAAGTTTTGTTACAAACATGTAAATAATGGATAATGTAAATGCAGTCCAGGAACTAATACATAATCCAAAGCTGAGAAACATTCATTGTTTGAAGAATTTAGAGCTTTGTTGAAAGTAGTAAATTTATGAAAATGCAATGTGCCATGAACGTCTCTGTGACCTTGAAGGCCTTAATTGAGGCTTGCTGGTGGGGGTGGTTGGGGCTCCACCCCTCAATCTTGTTGGACCCTATGAGGGGTGCCACCACTTGAGTTTGTTGGGGGCTAGTAGCTCCAAACCCTCGATCTAGTTTGAAAAAGCAAAAGAAAAGTTGTTTTGATCTGCACCAGATGGAAAAGCAGCATTTTTTCCCTGAACTTTTCCAAAAAACAAAAAGTCCCAATTTATTGAATTTCGTTTATACTTTTGGTTTTCCAAGTCAATCCCAACTCCAAGCAATGCTACTGTGATATAAGTTTATAAACTATTTTTATTTTGTCTTTAACACTTATGTTTTGACAAGAAACATTGCATTATCAATTATCAATAGTGTTCTCAATTCTATATTCAATTTTGTACATTTTGTGCAAATTATGGTTATTTTAATGTATTTTAAATATATATTGTACATTTGATCCCAGCCATACCAAAACAGGGGAAAAAAATATTTACGAACTGACAAACCTGAATCTAAAACCTTGGGAAAAAAAATTGACAAACCACTAAACCCAAATCCAACATGGGGAGAAAAAATCAACAAACCGCTGAACCCAAATCTCAATTCTAAACACAAACTTGAACCCAAACCACTAACATAAGATAAACGCCTTGACCATATATAATTTGTAGCAAAGGAGGAGGACAACCAACACAATACACATAGTAAAAAGGACCTTCAAATGGGTGCTTTAGCTATGTTGGGTGAAAATCGTGTAATCAACTTTTCAACAGATTACACAACTAGGACTTCAGCCACAGCTATGTGAGATTCAATCTCTCCTCTCAGCAAGGGGAGGCGCCCTTCTTACAATTAGAAACCAACTAGAGTATTTACAGAATATTCACAGTATTTACGAAGTGGGGGGTGCGTGTCGCATTCATCATTCTCTCTTTTTTCAATGAAGATGTGTGTAATGCTTCACAGCTGAAAACGTTCTTGATTCACAGTACTAGAAACTTACCAAAGCAATACAACTAATTCCCTATCTTGGCAAAGCATAGCTTAGAGATATCAGATAAGATTATAACAAAAGCAAAAATGGAAACAAGTAAGGCTCACGAAGGCACAAAGTCGTTTCGTAGTCTTTTCAACTGCAGATCTGTGAGAACAATAGAGTTTGTTGCATTAGAAGCACAAAGTCTTCTTAGATGCAGCAATTCATTCGAACAGCATGAGAGATTACAAGCTCAAAGTCTTGTAGATCTTTCAACCAAAGCATTAAAACATAAACACAAATTCAAGTTAGAAATGTGACACAAAGTCCGCAAGAATCACTTGAAGTCCTTCAGATTTCATAAACTAATCACCACCAATCTCAATCAAATTCAAGAGACAATCGATCCAACGCAAAGTTTGGTATGCAATTTCTTCCTTTATTGATCAGATTTAGATTCACAAAAACATGAACACAAAGTTTCACAATTTGTTGCAAATTGAGCAGCACTTCGTTGCAAAAATTAAAGGATAACTAATACAATAGAAATCCCTCATATATATAGAGGAGAGGGATGAGCAAATCTAGGAAATCAAAGGAGCAAAATTAGGAAAGTTAGGTGAGCTAATTAAGGAAAATCTCACCTAACTTTGACCAAAGTCAAAGTGTAATTTGTTTTTAAAAAATTACATCTCAGATTTGGTGTAATTACATTTCGAAAATAACATTTAAGATGTCAAAAACGATTTACAAGATGCATAGAGGAAAGCATCAAAAATTTGAACACTGGGAAATTAGGAATCTTCATGGTTCCTTGCTTGGGCGCAGAAGTCTTCATACTTCATCCTGGTTTCCTGCGTGAACTTCTCATCTGAACCAACGGTGTAATCCACAATGGTGTGAATCCTCGTGATCGATCTCATGGCAGATGAATGAACCTTCTTGCACCTATTAAGATGCGTTTTAAGGTTATCCAATGTAAGCCTCGTATCACAAATGACATCCAGAGAGGCTTTTGAAAAGTTGGCATCCTCAACTTGCTGCATAATGGCTTCTTTGTAGATCTGGGATAGTTCACTGGATCAGAAGATGTCACCTTTGGGATCACTTGATGAAATCTGGAGAGAAACTGCAAGGATGGTGAATCAATAGGCGTTAGTAGAAAAAGTAGCATTGGGAAGAGTGAAGTGAGAAACAATGTTGAGCAAGCGTGAAACAAGCAACTAGGCACGAAAAACGATGCAAGAGTGAAGAAACGACGTTCGGAGCGAAAAGGAAGTGATTTGGAAAAAGGTAAAACTGCCAAAAGTGCAATGGCGCTAAAAATCAACGCCCTTCCACTTAGGGAAAAATTCTCAAGTGCAATGGCGCTGAAAATGAGCGCCCTTGCACTTTATGTGTAAGTTTGGAAGAAATATGTCAGGGCGCTGAAAATCAGCGCCCTGACACTTAGCTCATGAAGTCACAAGTTGTAAGAGTTTCCCGCTCGATGAAGAACAAGAGAGAGGCGACAAGAATGAAAAAGAAATAACCTAAAATCACTTTTAAGTGATTTATAAGTAAAATAGAAGAACAAAAAGTCATGCATATAATTAAGGCATGAAAAGTGGCACTTTCAGTGAAATATGCAAAAGACCCAAAAAACCACGCCTTAGTCAAAAATTGGCTAAGTCTAGGAGAAAAGTGCAAAGGTGCTAAAAATCAGCGCCCAGCTCAAAAAATGACTAAGTCTGGAAGAAAAGTGCAAGGGCGCTAAAAATCAGCGCCTTTGCACCAAAACACATTCACTTAAGTGCAGGGGCGTTGATTTTTAGCGCCCTTGCACTTTTGATACTTAGTCAAATTTTCAAAAAAGGCTAGAGCGCTATTTTTGACAACTACACTTTTTACAATTTTACTAAGTATCAACAATGAGAGCTCACGAAGGTACTCGTTTCGAAGGTCTTCGTGAGGTGAACGTAGGGGGATGCTCAAACTGACTGTTTGAGGCTTTGGAACGCACTTCAAGGTGGATTGAAAATCACCTCGTTTTGCGTGCTTGAACTTCACGAACCTAGGAAACGGACAAGTTTCGTAGGAGGTTATCCATGGAACGAGCACTGCTAGATTCCATGATAACAAGCTACAAATCTAATTCCAACAAATTTGGGTATTTGAGACTCTAAGAATAGGCTTGGGCTAAAGAAAAAACAGAAATCCTTCCATGAAACCACCAATTTTGGAGGAAAATGCAAATCAAAAAACAGACAATAACAAAGCTAATTGAAATATGGAAACCAAAGATCAAATCAACAGAAAGAACTCTAGGAGAAGGCACTTTGATAGCTCCACCACTTCTTTGATACAAATATTATCATGTAATACATGCGGAATAGGTGTACCCAACAAATGTATGTATTTGAAATAAAAAATCAAGCAGGAAAATATTGATATGGTCTTATAACAGAAAACAATGAGAACGGGTACAAAGAGAACTACTAGTTAATATAAACTAGGGCCACAAACAAACCATCATTTGTTTGGCAATAACAACTCTAATCCATTCCAAGTACAATCTAGATTTCTATTAACCCTTTCCCAAGGAATTGATGGCTAATTTATATTATATATATATATATATATTTCTCCATAGAGAAAGAACCATATTGATCTCATAAAGCAACTTCAACAATGGATTCTTCTCAGTTCTCCCCTCCCTCCTCCTTATGGGGGCCTTAAACACAATCAAATTTTATGTTGAGCAAAAAGAAGGAGCCAGATTTATCCATAGAGCAGGCAGTCCACCTCCATGATAGATCTCGAATTGCCTAGGGCCTCCATACTCAGTGTTACAGAAGAAAAGGGAGAATCTATACAGCAAAAAAATTAGACTAATTCTTCTCTATGAAAACTAGAAATCTTCTTCCAGACAACTAATGACCATGCTAATAAATAGCACACTTTTGAATCATTGGCCAATTTCAACCAACATACCAAATAGGACGACAACTACAAGAAGCTTACAAATTAGATTTTAAAGGATGCAGTTTAACCATGTTTTTAACTGACAAGTGAAAAATGTTGGGCATGAGTAGACCATTTCCAATTACATGAAATGTATGTTTATGGGAAAACTACAACTTCTAAAACTTCATCTAAAACAATGAAGCACAAAGGAATTTGGTAAAATTGTTTAGCAATCACCTACCTTATCCTCACAACTTACTGAATTTCAAATAAAAAAATGAAAGGATGGATTCTCTAATCCAGATGTTGTTTTGGAGAAAAATGTGATACAAAACTTGGCTACTCTTCAGCTTAAAGAGGAGCAGTCTTGGAGACACAGATCATGTGAATATCAGGTGAAACGTGGCTATCAAAACATCTAAGTCTTCCATAAAACTGTGCTGAGTAGACAGCTCAGCTTCAATCAGCAAGTCAAAAAGACAAGTTGAACTATTCTTAATACACCTTCAGAGATATTAAATATACAATACAATTCTTCCATGAGATTCTCACTGAAATTCAAACAAGAAAAGGAAGATGAAAGTCCCAACAATTTTCTGTACAAAGACATTCCAAAACTCATTGAATGAGAAAATATTTTGCCCCACTACTGAAGAGGAGATCAAACAAATAGTTTTGTCATTTCAATCTGATAAGTCCCCTGGGTTGGATAAATCTCTAGACCTCTTTTATCAACACTATTGGGAGCTGACACAACAATCATGTTATGGCAGTGTGGAAGAAGCCCACAAGAACAAAGAAATTTTAAAACAACTGAATGCCACAAAGCTGGTTATTATTCCAAAACTAGCACACACAGAATAGATAGACCAATATAGGCATACTGCCCATTACAATATGATCCATAAAACCATCTCAAAATTGGGATCATCAAAGATAAAATGTCTATTAAGGAAGCTAATCTCTAACAAAATAAATTGTTGTCCTGGTAAAGCAAATGACTAACAACAATATGGTGATTCAAGAAATTCTACTCTATCTAGAAATTCAATGAAGGTCAAGGATCATGATCAGATTGGATATATAAAAAGCATTTGATAGATGCAATTGGCTAATGACAGACAACACCCTTCAATCTTTTAGGTTCAATCAACAATTAATTAGTTGGATTCATGGTTGTATCAGAACACCCACATTAACCATCTCTGTTAAGGGCAATACAAGCACTACCTTCACACCCACCAAGGATTTAAGACAAGGGGACCCATTGAGCCTGTACACATTCATGATAATGAGTGAAAGCACAGAAAATTTCTAGAAGAGGCCAAAGATAAAAAGAAAAATTTTGGGACTCCCTCTAGTAGGAGGAGAATGTTTCTCCAATTTTCATTTTGCAGATGACACTACTGTTTTCCAGTCTACTTCTAATAAAACTCAGTCATTGACACCATCTCCTAAACATTTAGCAGAATATCCCAGCCCCCTGTAACAGGGCCAATCTGAACATCCTGTGATTCCATGCTGGGAGTTTTCCAATGAAATATTGGAGCAAAATGATTGAACATGGAAATATATGAGGTTATTATTGATAATGTGGCCAATTTCCAAGCAAAAAATAATTTTTCAGACAAAAGGTATGAATTAATTCTCCCTCACCATGTTTACAAATTAGTTAAAAAAAATCTACAAGGTTTTCATTAAGCAAGTTGAACATTTTTCAAGTTTCTAGACTCGCTGGCAACTGCAAGGTTAAAAAACCCAGACAAGGTTCAAATTTGGTTCAAAACCCCCAGCATTTTGAACTTGTTGGTGTTTTCACGGTTCAAAAAATATTGGAACCTCCGACACTTCCCATTTGTAAGGCATTTTGAGTTGCATTGAACTTGTTGGGGAGTTCATTGTTTCAAGAACTCCCCGCATCTTCGATGCCTAAGTAAAATGGGAGTTTATAACGTAAAGGGAAGAAAATTTATTTCAAACTCTATTTCACAAACACCCTAGAAAGAATGAATGCAAAATATGGAGGCATTGCAAGTTGTGCATCACCTGCAAAAGTTTATTTCACAGCTGCTATGATTAGATGTAATGTCCCCATTTTATGGTCATTCCAACATCTTTGGAAGCTCCAACGTTCTTGGAGAGCATCAGCCTTTTTGAAATGGAGTTCAGATAGAGGCATCGTGTTCATGGGATCAAGATGAGTCCGTTGGTTCTTTTCATGTGCAATTTCAACATTTCAAGTGCATTCCACACTTCTTGGAAGAATATACTATTTTTGGAAAGTATCAATTTTCAGTAAATTGGAAATCCAATGAGCTTCAGAGTATGTTGGCATAATCAGAATTCATTTTTGGCATATTTTAATATTTTATGTAGACTTTGGTGAATGAGAGAAAAATAATTAAAATATCAAATAGTTAAATATTTAAGTTGTCAAAACAAAACAAAAAATTAAACTTATATTTAATTATTTATAATGTATATAAATTGACTTAAGGGGTAAAAAGTAAATTGTAAAATAAAGTCACTTATTTGGAGCTGAAGATCATTATTAAAAAGTAATTTAAAATTATTCTTTCCCAAAAGAGAAATTGGGGGGGAAGAAGTTCATTGGGAACATTTTATCAAACCCTTTTTTATTTGGGAGATTGACCCAAGTCCATTCTTCAACCAAAAGACGAAAACCCTTTTGGCCATCAATTTCGTGGATGAAAACCCACCTAGCTAGTCGAGTGATTTCACCCAGAGATCGCCATTAAGTTGAACAATTTGTGCCCTATGTCGATTGTGTGAAGTTTCAATTTCCAGGTATTTGGTTTTTAGTTGTGGTTTCAGTATTTGGGCTTCAAAGAGATTTTCCATGTTTTTGGGTATTTGGTGAAGTTGTATACTATAAGATTAAAGAAGATTTGCAGAGCAAATGATAATCAATATTTAGTGCTTGTCCTAGTATGTTGATGTACATAGAATAAACGAAATATTATTATGTTATATTTTGATCAAATCCCAGTGAAGTTGGTTGAATATCTTTGAAAATATATTTATTGCAGATGACTAAGATGAACTTCATGTATTGCTGGCCATTGTCAGACCAGCCGTACCCTTTTGTTGCACAAAGGGGCTCCAATTTCTTGGTATAGCATAACATTTAAGTCATATCTACTATCATATTCAAGGCACATCTATTATCATTATTTTGGATGACTTTAGAGTCTATAAAATCTGCCACCACCTTCCTAAAAAGAGCTTATATTATAAGTTGTATGGGAATCGCATCATATTAAGGAGTGTAATTACTCCTATATGCTGGGCACTACATATCATATGATCTTAAAAGAATTTGGGAAAGCTGACATGGCAGTAGATAAGTTAAAAAAAAGAGGTCTTGAAGAGTTAAAGGGAATCATGGGAGCTGGAATTAGTTGGATTTAAAGCTGGTTTCAATATATATCATTGAATGTGTAAGTTCTTTCAGCTATTATAAGGCTTGCAGCAGTGATACCAACCAATAAAATATAAAATCAGTCATATACTCGAGGTTTCAAACTTCTGAATCTTAAAATATTCTCCAGCAACAACTCCAAGTCAACAATTTGGAGGTCAGAATATTTATTTCAGTTATATACAAAATTTATGTTGGTTCATTTCTGCAGTATATATTTTCTAAGTGGCTGTAGCTACAGTTTGTATGTACAAAAAACCCCATCAGCTGATCAGAAATTTACATCTGAAGGTTCAAAGCTCATAGCTGGTTTCATAATTGGAGTAATATATGATTTCTAATATTCATGTGGTAGAAACAAACCTATGTTGGTGAAAATGTCAATGAATTGTTCAATGCATAACTGTTTGTCAAAATGTCAATACATTTATGAGTAAGTTGCAGCTACTTTTAATCATAAAATTCAGAATTACGGAATGGTTTTCAATGTTCCACCAACTGTTTGACGAAATGTCTGTGAGCTAAAGTTGGAAAAATTGCAAGTTTGTTAAAAAAACTTGGTAGGGACACTACATTAGAGGATCTATTGAAAAGGCAATAGAAACTTTCCAGCATATGTAAATGGTGAATATAAAACCAGTTTCCATAATCTCTATCACACTCCTCCATACCTATGCAGATATGGGCATTTGGGTGCATCATATGAATGTCCATCAAAGTCTGATGATAGAGGGATTTTGTCAAAGATTATAGTTTAAAATGCTCTAGTAGACATGTATGCAAAATGTTGAAGCATATACTGGCCACACACTCCACAAAGAATGCCTCAAAGAGTCGGTATCTCATAGAATGTAATGATTGCAGGCCACATCACCACGGATTTGTTCAAAAGGCCATAAAAACTTTTTAGCAAATGCAATCAGCAGGTGTAAGGCCAAATCTCACAACATTCACCATATTCCTCTCTGATCATGCCAAAGATGAGATCTAGAATAGCATTTAGCTATAAATGATAGGGCACAAGTGTTGATTTATCATGACAGCGTCAGTCATATACTCCAGCCCAGATCGCGTATAAGAGAACAATTAAATTATAGCCCATCGGCTATTTAATTGTTGAGTTTGTCTTTATGATTGGCCACGTCCCTTGATAAATAATAGTTAATAATTGTTAAATGTGAATTGGCTCGATCCTTGAAGAAGCGCAACTTATGAGGAGGCCGACTTGTTTATCATTGGATGCGATTTATTGAAAGGGTGCAATCTCCTATGAAGGGCCGACCTATCTTGAAGAGTGGCGACCTTTCATTTGTGTATATATATTCGCGATCTCTAATTGTTTATTCATTCAGTCATATACATCCATTCTAGTCAAGTGCGAGTTATTCTTCAAGGCAGTTCGGCATAGTTAGAAGCTGAGTTTTCATCTGTAGATTGCATTATATTATTTCTGTGTATGCATCAGCTTGTGATGCTTATTATTGGCCTTCCAATTGGCTCATTGTAAAGGCGACATTCTTTGTTATATTCAATATATAAGTGATATATTGTTGCTGGGTTTTTCTCCCTCAAGAGGAGGGTTTTCCCAGGGTATCTGCTGTGTTCTTGTGTTGAATTTGAATTAATTTTCTGTGCATTACATCTGATCATAAAACTAACAACAAGAAACTCATAAATGTGGGTACTATGATATGTTTCCAACATGAATGCATTGCATTTCATAGAGACATTGTGAATAGTTGGAAACATTACTATCAAAGCGTCATGAACTAGCAAAGACAGTAAGCAAACTCCCTCAATCTTCAGAGATAAAAGACTGTAAAAATTGATTCAAACCAAATTGTTCCTAAGCATAAACTCTACCTGTGATCTTGCTAATCATGTTAATGAAAAAAATTATGCCGGTGTTACCAAATTTAAAGAGACAATCATGAAACTCGATGACAACTATAGTGAATTTTATATCATAAGTTCAGGAGATGGTAACAAAGAAGACCTGACAAATACTAGAGTTTAAGCAAAATCTTGAGGATATAATCAAGAAAAGAACCTCCTCTACCATTGAAGAGTGGGATCACTATCACATCCTAAGATTTATCAAGCTCTTCCTTGCTTTGCATCTCAAGGAAGAAGGGTTACAGATGTATTGACTTAAAGTTCAGATTAAAGTTTGAAGGTTCAATAAAAATAATAAATCAGTCCATGGGGCAAGAAAAGGTGCAGAACCAATTGGCTTTATTGGTTGTTTGACAAATCTTTTCAAGGATATTGTGTTGGCAATTGAAGAAAATTATCAGATTTTGAAAAGGAATATCTAGTAAAGGTGAAGTTGTACATCCAATCCAAGAATGACAAGATGAAAATAATTCAACAAGCTCTATAATACTGAAAAAATATATGGATTATAGAAAACTAGCAAGGTTATCATTAGGATCCCAAGAAGGGCCAGACCCTAGAGAGGCTGAAATTTTATCTGGAGGAAATGCTATCATTAGCGTAGTTAAGTGAGGACCATACTCAATTTATGACAACTATGTCGAGGGAAATTGGATTTGTTGGTACCAAACTAAGTCCTCAAGCTATCAATGCATTCAGAAGTGAGATATTTATTTGAGTTGTTAAAGAATTAACAGGAGAGAAAGCAAACTGATTTGGAAATTGTTACCCATAATGCTTGCTCATGAAAAGTTCAATAGAAATGTTTCAGAAATCAATACCTATAGTCCACAAATGCAAATTATTTGGCATTGTGTCTTGACAATCGGATGACCTTCAAATTTACACAAAGACTCAACATTTTATTATAAAGTCAGTTTATTAAAGTTTAAACTCTTTTTTGCATTAATGTGTTAAACATATACGCTCATAAAAGACTTTCTAATATTTATTTCAAATATCTTAGAAGGTCCAAAAATTAGTTATGAGTTAGTTATCAAGGGAAGGGTTATAAATACTATTATTTCCAATGTAAAGGAGTTCTTTTTCTCGTTCGGCTTTGCTGGGAAAACAAGGGACTTTTTGACTCTCATGCTTTTGGCATAAGTGCTTTGGAGTTGTGTGACCTCAGAGAGATAATAAAGAAAGCATTCAGATTGTATGTTTTGAGTTTCTTTCTCTATTATTATTGATTTTCCATATGTCAAATTGGTAATGATCTTTATATTCCTTTGTGTTTGTGGAAATAATTGGTCATTTGTTGAAGCATTTATAAACTGTGCAATTTGTCTAAATAAATGCAGTTATATCTTAGTATCTTGATTTGAATGCTACTAATGCAAACCTATCTCTTCATGTGTTGAGATTTGTCTATTGTTCTTTTAGTATTGTTACAGTATCATATACATTGTTATTACCCATCATGTAAACCTGGGAATGTGTATTCCAATTTTGTTATGAGTATTTGATAGTTTAATAAGTTTTTGAAACCTGAGTTCGTATCAAGTGTCTACTACTAGGGTTTCTATAGTTAAGTTTTCTTTGGTTTTTTCCTTTTCCTTTTGATATTTTGGGTTAAAAATACCATAAAAATCCTAAAACCTTATCATAGAAGGGAGCTGCCCCTCTCAAACGCAAAGGAAAGTTGTTGATTGTAATGTCCCCTTTTAGGAAATTCCTAATTTTAGGCCTGCAAAACAATAATAATCACTAAAAACTGATATCAGTAATAACAAGTATCAACTTTATAGTTTATAGTAATATTCAAGTTCATACATAAAACATTATAATATTGAGATCAATACATCATAGCTAAAACATCATAATATTTACATCCATAGTTCATAGCATCATTAATATCTGAATCCCAAAATACCTTAATATCATTAATAGTTATTCTAAGGCATATTTCTATAGTCAACCATATTAGGAATTCATTAGAAATGCTTGCAAACTGCATTCTCAAGGGTTGTTGCCCTTGTATTGCAAGAGCATGGAAGGATTTTAGATCCATTCCATCCCTCAGTCCGCCTTGGAGGCTGGCCATCCTCCTCGATCAAGCCCAAGAGCACGGAAGTGGATTTTTGGTCCATTTAGCCTCCTGACCTATAATGTCCCCACTCTAGTTAGTTTTAGGAGCAGTTGAGTTAGCCTATTTCTTGGACCCTTGTAGGTTGACAAGATCTGGTTAGGGGGTCAATGGCCGTTTTTGGTGGGTATTGTCATTCCCACTCCTTCACTTCAATATTGGGTTTAGCACAGGCGTTTGTAGTTCAGTGTTCGCCAACTTCTGACGACACGGAGAAATACTGAGTTTGGAGGGAGTTATGAATATTTCCATGGTTAAGTTAATTATTTAACTTATTGGTTTATTATAAAGTCAAATTGACTTTATTAAAAGAAACACCACTTAAATATTTCATAAAGTGATAAATAAATCACTTAAGTGAAAAGGTGCACTCAAAAGATTTAAAGTAACTATTGAGACTATTGAGAAAGGCTTAAATACATTTTAAATGTATTTAAATGACAAAAGCCGTACTTTTCTTGAAAGTCGTGCTTTTTGGAGATATAAGGAAAAAGGTTGCAAGTCGACCTCACTTTTGATCATTTGACATTGCAACTTTATATCTTCTCTGTGGTTTTTTGTCTGAGGACAAGGGTTTCAAGAAAATTCTTCTTTGGAGAGCAAAAATTCTTCATTGATCTGTGATTGTGAGAATGTGAAATACCAATTGAATGGTTGCTACTGAGGGAGCTTCATACAGGAGTTCGTTTGTGCTACATCTAAGTTATTTTGTTCAGTAGATTTCAGTTTCAATAAGGAAGAGGGCTTCTTTCATCTGGACGCCATCTTCATCAGTATTCCAGCTTTCAATAAAGAAGCATCAAAATCTTTCAGAGGTCGTACACTTGCATTGGGAGGCATGCTTCACCTGGAACGGGCATGTGAATGAGAAGGCAAAAACGCCTTTCTTTTGGGTCATTTCTTGACTCCATTGTGGGCGCCTATACTTCTCAACATCATTTCTCCAGTTTCTCCATGGGAGAAATCAGATCCAGAGCCTAGATTTTGCTATTACTTAGTTTCAACACATCTTGCCTGGCATGCACAAAACTACTTTATTTAATTATTCTAGAGGTTTCCGGGTATGTTGATTGTATACAATCTCTTTGTATGATTTTCCAGATCCGCAATAGTATTGCAGTTGCCTTTAATTTGCTTGTATTTCAGTTTTATGTATATTTTATGCTTGGTGCACTTTTGTATTTATTGCTTGAAAATCATCAAAAACAAACAAAACACAAAAACAGACAGTTTTAGCAGTTGAGACAGAGCTGGGCCAGTTGGGCTCTTCACAGTGGTATCAAAGCTTTAATCCTGCCAGCTTGGAGGGTTAGAAGTATCTATGCGGTCACACCAGAGTGGTTATAACAGGTATTACTCAAGCAAGAGACTTGGATTGCAGAGAAATTCATTTGAGGAGTTTCCTTTTGATAATCTATTTGAAGAGATACCATTGGAAAACATGGGAGATAGAAATGATGGTGAGCCACACAGGAATCCTAGTAAGAATGAGGATCAAGAAGCCAAGGACATTTTGAGAGGTCTTGTTGCTGGACAGGAATAGGTGGCCAATGTGTTGCAGCAGCTGAGTACAGCAGTTCAGCACTTCAACATTCCTAGGAGACAGTTACATGATCAGGAGGAGGAAGGTAGTGTACATGGAACTCCTCAGAGGACAGTTACTCCAACACGCACCTATGACAGGCCTACTCGCCCAACATTTGTCAAGAATGATCCTGATGAGGAGGACGTGGCTAAGGAGGGAGGTGACGTGAATTTTGCTGATAACATCATGACACTTCATGATGAATGGGATGCTTTTCCCCAGAGAGTTAAGGATCACCTTAACTTTGATAGATTTATGAGCCAGAAGAGAGAGCACGGCAGGAACAGGACAGATAGGAGGCCTAGAAACAGGAACCATGATCTAAGACAGGCAACAAACAAACTCACCTTGACCAACTATGATGGCAGTGGCAGAGTCACAGCTCGAGCTTGGGTGAGTAAACTAGATACCTTCTTGACATTACGTCCACTGGCAGAAGAGGATGCCATAAGGTTCGCAGCTGTACACTTGGATGGCGTAGCCCATGACTAGTGGCACCATGGCATGGTTACATTACAGCATGACAGGATCACTACTTATCAGGAGTTCACAGATAGATTGGTTGAGAGATTTGACAAACGAGATACAGAGTTATACTTTAGAGATCTCGCTTAGTTGAAGCAGATGAGTAGTTTAGAATCCTATATTGAAGAGTTTCAGAAGCTCTTAGTCATGGTCACCGGCATATCTGAGAGGAGATTGGTAATACTATTCATAGAGGGTCTATTTGAACCTATGAAAGGTTGGATCAAGGCATTCGATCCACCTACCTTGCAAGAGGCTATGAGGAAATCTTGTAGCATGGAACTTACTGCACCTCGTAGTAAGTTCCCTTCCAAACCGTCCTCATCCTACAATGATAACAGATCTGATCCAAAGAAAATAGAAAACTCAGACCAAAAGAAAAAATTTGCAGCTCCTTTGGATCGAAAAACAATCAATGATTTATGTAGGAAGAAGCTTTGCTTTTATTGCAAGGGGCCGTATGACCTTAACCATGACTGTCCCCTCAAGCCTAAAGGTCAAAATAGGCACATGGAGTGGTATTTTGAGGGAGAAGATATGACTGATGAAACAGACCAGCACGCTGATTTAGAGGGTTCAAAGGCAGGGAACTCCGAGAAAGAGGTGGAAAATGAAGGAGAAGTTGAGTTAGAGGAAGCTCACATGTCTAGTATGCAAAGAGATGGTTCCTTCAGACTACGTGGACTCTTAGCTGGTCAAACAGTCATATCCTTACTTGATACAGATGCAACACATAATTTCATAGATGCACGGTTGGTTGAGAAAAGAGGGATTCAAACTCAAGAGTTTGAAGGGATTAGAGTGAAGGTTGCTAATGGTTATACTCTTACCTGTGATAGGATGATTCCGGATCTGCCCATGAAACTCAATAACTTTGAGTTCAAAGCAGACTTCTATGTGGTGAAGATGGGCAACACAGATGTGGTTCTTGGCATGAAGTGGCTTCATGCAATAAGTGAATTTACTCTCAACCTTAGAGAGAAGGAAATGAAATTTAAGGTTGATGGAATTAACCACGTACTCAAGGCCATCAAGGACAGCAACTTGAAGGTTATTACTCTCAAGAGAATGGAGAGGTTGATTAGACGTGACATGGTAGAGTGGGCAGCTGATTGTAAATTAATGCCAACGTATGAGAAGCAGCACAAAACACCTTACCATTCTGATGTACAGGAGCTTAGAATTAAGCATGCAAAAGTGTTCAGTGACATTCTTTATGGTACACCTCCTGATAGGGGCATTGAGCACATTATCGAGTTGGAGGAGGGCACTAAACCCATCATGATCACACCTTACTGACACCCAAAGCGATTGAAGGATGAAATTGAAAAGACCATCAAAGAACTTTTAGCTATGAGACACATAAGGCCGAATAAGTCCCCTTTCGCTTCATCAGTTGTTTTGGTGAAGAAGAAGGATGGTACACTTAGGATGTGTATCGATTACAAGATGTTAAACAAGAAAACCATCAAGAACAGGTATCCCATTCCGCGTATTGATGAGTTGATAGATGAGCTACATGGAGCTTGCTACTTCTCGAAGATTGATTTGAGGACAGGATACCATCATATCAGAGTCCGAGAGGAAGATATTGAGAAAACCGCCTTCAGATGTCATTGTGGACATTACGACTTTTTGGTTATGCCTTTTGGTTTAACCAACGCTCCAGCCACCTTTCAGTCCACCATGAACAGGATTTTCCATCCTCAGTTGAGGAGATTCGTTCTCGTTTTCTTCGACATATTGGTTTACAACAAATCTTGGGAGGAGCACATGGTTCACCTAGATACTGTGTTGAGCATACTTGACAGGGAGTCCTTGTACGCCAAGGAGTCCAAGTGTGCATTGGGTATGGCAGAACTTTTATACTTGGGTCACATCATCAGCAGAGAGGGAATTCATATGGATCCAGATAAAGATTGTGCTATCATTGATTGGCCTACACCTGAGACATTGACATAGCTCAGGGGGTTTGTAGGTTTATGCGCCTTCTACCGTCGGTTTGTCAGTGGATTCTCGTGGCATGCTACACCACTAACAGATTTGACCAAGAAGGGAGCTTTCGTTTGGACACCTCTAGCACAGGAGTGTTTTGAGAAGTTCAAACATCTGATAACTACTTATCCAATCTTGGCTTTGCCAGATTTCACCAAACCTTTTGAGCTTCACTGTGATGCTTGTGGAGAGGGTATTGGTGTAGTTATTATGCAGGATCGTCATCCTATAGCTTTCGAGAGCAGGAAGCTGAGGGGTCCTGAGAGGAGCTATAGCATTTATGATAAGGAAATGTTGGCCATCATGCACGCAATGGCCAAGTTCAGGCAGTATCTTGTTGGTAGTAAGTTTTGTGTAAAAACTGATCACAACAGCTTGAGACATTTCCTTGGACAGTGAGATCTGAATGAGAGACAACAGAAATGGGTTAGCAAGCTTCAGTCATATGATTTTGACATCTCCTATGTCAAAGGTACACAGAACATAGTTGCTGACGCTTTATCTCGCTGTCCACATTTGAGCTCCATGGCAAAGATTACAGAGGATTGGAGACATATGATAGTTGCAGAGTATGCCAAGAATCTGTGGGCTTCTTTTATTGTAGATGGGACAGTAGAGGATAGCAGATACTCTCTTGTGAGTGATCTTATCATTTACAAAGGGAGAATATTCTTAGTCCCAGGTTCAGAAATGAGGGACAAGGTGTTGAGGACCTTTCATGATTCACCCATGGCTGGTCATCTCGGTTACTTTAAGACCTACAGGAAGGTACGGGAGAGATTCATGTGGAAAGGTCTCAAATCATATGTTCTTCAATATGTCAGGGAGTGCTCTGTTTGTCAGCAGAACAAGCAAGAGCATACATACCCTGCAGGATTACTTCAGCCGCTTCCTATTCCTGAGAGGAAGTGGGAATGCTTGTCTATGGATTTCATTACGGGCTTTCCGAAAGCTCAAGGGAGAGACAACATTTATGTGGTAGTAGATCAATTGACGAAGTATGCACATTTCTTTCCGATCACTACTACCTACTCAGCTACACAGGTGGCAGATTTGTTCTTTCGAGAGGTATTTTAAGTTGCATGGGTTACCTTGGAGTATTGTCAGTGACAGAGACAACAGGTTTATGGGTAATTTATGGCAGGAGTTATTCAAACTATGCGGGACAGAGCTTACTCCAAGCACTAGCTACCACCCATAGACAGATGGGCAGACTAAGATTGTCAACAAATGGGTGGTGGGATACCTATGGAATTACATTTCGGGGCAGCAGAAGGCTTGGGTGAAGTGGTTACACCTTTGTGAGTATTGTTACAATTCCACTCACCATATGAGTATACAGATGACACCTTTTAGAGCATTGTATGGCTATGATGCTCCTAGTTTCCTCAATTTATTGTTGAGTGATTGCAAAGTACCTAGTGCTGGGGATCTGTTACAGGAGAACCAAGACATCATGAGAGCACTTCGTGAGAACATTCACAAGGCTCAGAATCAGCAAAAGCAATATGCTGATCAGAGGAGAGTTGAGTGATCATTTGAGATCGATGACATAGTGTATCTAATGCTGCAGCCTTATAGGCAGTCCACTCTTAGGAAGAGGGGCGCAGAGAAACTCAAGCCATGCTACTATGGGTCATTCAGGATTGTCAGGTGTGTTGGCGAGGTGGCTTATGAGTTAGATTTACCAGTGGACAGTAAGGTTCACAATGTGTTCCATGTGTCTCGCCTCAAGAAGGCGTTGGGACAGCATGTGATTCCTTCTACAGACCACCCCTGGATGATGAGGGGAAGTTGATATTAGTACCTGAGGCCATTCTGGATTCCAGAGAGCGTCATCTTTGGAGGCGAGATATCAGGGAATATTTGGTTAAGTGGAGAGATCTATCGATAGAGGATGCTACTTGGGAGGGTGACAGTATTCTATAGCATCTAGCTTTGAGTTTGCTTGAGGACAAGCAAATTCGGGGAGGGCGGACTGTACAATTTCAAGAGCAGTTGAGTTAGCCTATTTCTTGGACCCTTGTAGGCTGATAGGATCTGGTTAGGGGGTCAGTGGCCGTTTTTGGTGGGTATTGTCATTCCCACTCCTTCACTTCAGTATTGGGTTCAGCACAGGCATTTGTAGTTCAGTGTTCGCCAGCTTCTGACAGCACGGAGAAATACTGAGTTTGGAGGGAGTTATGAATATTTTTGTGGTTAAGTTAATTATTTAACTTATTGGTTTATTATAAAGTCAAATTGACTTTATTAAAAGAAATGCCACTTAAATATTTCATAAAGTGATAAATAAATCACTTAAGTGAAAAGGTGCGCTCAAAAGATTTAAAGAAACTATTGAGACTATTGAGAAAGGCTTAAATACATTTTAAATGTATTTAAATGACAAAAGCCGTACTTTTCTTGAAAGTCGTGCTTTTTGAAGATATAAGGAAAAAGGTTGCAAGTCGACCTCACTTTTGATCATTTGACATTGCAACTTTATATCTTCTCTGTGGTTTTTTGTTTGAGGACAAGGGTTTCAAGAAAATTCTTCTTTGGAGAGCAAAAATTCTTCATTGATCTGTGATTGTGAGACTGTGAAATACCAGTTGAATGGTTGCTACTGAGGGAGCTTCATACAGGAGTTCATCTGTGCTACATCTGAATTATTCTATTCAGTAGATTTCAGTTTCAATAAGGAAGAGGGCTTCTTTCATCTGGATGCCATCTTCATCAGTATTCCAGCTTTCAATAAAGAAGCATCA
Organism: Sequoia sempervirens; assembly: GCA_007258455.2. NCBI lineage: Eukaryota > Viridiplantae > Streptophyta > Pinopsida > Cupressales > Cupressaceae > Sequoia > Sequoia sempervirens. The sequence continues at coordinate 57,250,534 of VDFB02109042.1, forward strand.
AAATCTTTCAAAGGTCGTACACTTGCATTGGGAGGCGTGCTTCACCTGGAACGGGCATGTGAATGAGAAGGCAAAAACGCCTTTCTTTTGGGTCATTTCTTGACTCCATTGTGGGTGCCTATACTTCTCAGCATCATTTCTCCAGTTTCTGCATGGGAGAAATCAGATCCAGAGCCTAGGTGTTGCTATTACTCAATTTCAGCACATCTTGCCTGGCATGCACATAACTACTTTATTTAATTATTCTAGAGGTTTCCAGGTATGTTGATTGTATACAATCTCTTTGTATGATTTGCCAGATCCGCAATAGTATTGCAGTTTGTAATGTCCCAATTTTTAGCACTACACCTTTCAGTAATTGATGGCCTATCCCCGGTGAGCTATCGGCTAGCAAAAGCTCGAATCAGCGTTTCCAAACTTCTTAGAGGATGTTTTCGTCTTTTTGCTGAGTCTGCATTTGGAATTGTTGATTTTGGATTGCGGATTCTTTCTGGGTTTTCAGAGAGCTTCGCATTGGTGGTTTCGGTTCGGCATTCTGAGCAATTACATGGATTTACTATTTTTAGTAAATTCTATTTTTAGCAGTTGACTTGTTGACTCCTAATCAGGAGGCTTCACTATGGCAGTCTGTTCAGACGGTATAGTTGAATTTGGCTTCTGATGCATTTCCATGGTGATATAAGATATTTTATATTATAATGTTATAATTTAACATTATAATTCCTTGTTCTAGCATCATGAATTAATATTGTCTTTAAAAGGGGGACATTGAAGGGTATTTTCACATGGAGGAAATATTTTAATATTTCTAAAGGCCAAATTTTAGCTAGAGGATTTGGACGCCAACTTTGAGGGAGATATTATTTTATTAAAAGATTTATTTTTGCTCTTAAAAAGGGACGCCACTCTTGGAGGGAAAATGAAGTCAAATTCAAATTGGAAAAAGGGCGCACTTTCTAGAAGCATCTAGAGATTCTCTACTAAGTCTATAAAAGAAGGCCTTCTCTCTTCATTTTATCATCTTATGACTTGAGTAATGTTATGCTGCCGAAATGGTATTGGGATTGCTTCGAGGAATGAATGCCTCCTAGCCTTGGCTCGACTTCTTGCTTGAAAGATAGCAACTAGTGGAGAGTTAGTTTGTAGTTGAGTGGATTTTATAGTGAGATTTTTGCATTGTAGTAGTTATTTTGCATTTGTAGTTCAATTTCTAGCATGTTAATGAAGTTCTGGAGTTGCTGATTTAGTATAGCTGCATGTTGTATTTGCTCATAAGTCAAAAAATAAAAATATATTCGTTCTGGGTATTGGCTAGAACCATTTCTATGCCCTAGGCGCCCATTTGTGCAAATTTTGGTGATTTATAATGAAGAATCTGATTTAATCTTGTTGGTAGAACATTTCTAGACGCTGTACCATTATGTTCCGCCTGGCAAGTGTTTAGAAAAAAAAATACTTCAATTTGTCAGCTATTTCTTTGTCTAGTCTTCATTGTCATCATCCTAGCATTCGTTTGCATCAAGTCTCATGTCATTCTGACAAGTATTGAGTGAGTTGTAAGCATTTTAGTGGATTTTAGGGTTGTTGGTTTTGCATTTAAAAGTGCAGATCTGATTTGATCAGAATCTTAAATCTGGTTTTTGAGAGAAGAAATCAGTTTGGTATTTCCATTAAGCAAGGAGAATTCTATATCTAAATGCTCGTTGAATTTTTCTAACTCTATGCTCTTGGCAGGCGAATTCTCTATCATATTGTAAGCTGACAGTAGTACTGGCAGCAGTTCTTAATCTTACTTAATTATTTGATTTGTAATGCTCATCTTTACATTCTGTAATTGCCTTGTAATATCTTACATCTCCGCCCTATGGTAGCTCCTTTCCCATTCCGGGTTAGAAAGCACATTCTGGGTGTCGAGTTACTTTCCGCATTCTAGCTTATTTCCCTTAACCGCATTGTAATTCTTAGCATCTCCGTCATATGGTAGCTCCCATTCCATCTTGGTTTGGAAAGCACATTCTTGACGTCGAGTTATTTCAGCTTATTAGTGGTAGGGATCCTTTGACCATATGATCGTCCTTCGCGGGCACATTCTTGGTTAGAGTTTTTGCATAAGCATTTCAATTCAGATCCTCTGACCAATGCTCACACCTTGCCCACATCGGGATCCTAGTGTACATTCTGGTTAGAGTTGTTTCAGCATCGTTTTGGTTTTGAGCTAACCTTAACGGGTGCATATTGTTTGTAACTTGCAATTGAAAAAGTTGAAAAAATTTGGCTCGAAATATTTCAGTGGTATTAGAGCCAAGATCCTGCCATCCTGTGCCCAACAAGGTTTAGTGATAGTCGAATGATAGAGAATTCAGTTTCTACATCAGAGATTAGAACGGAGTTCAGTTCAGTTTAGAAGTGGCAGTTAAACATGGCTAAGAAGGAAGAGATAAAGCTGGAACAAACACTTTTTACGGCTAGAAATAGACTTGACAAAGAATTTCAGTCAAAGGAAGATGAAGAGAATAATCTTCAAATATTGGAACAATGTTTGAGACAGGTGAAGCAGTCACCTTCTTATTTGATGCAGTTGGCAATGTCACCTACAGTAACCTTTTTAAAACAGCCCTATTGGTTGGGACATCTAGATGAAGAAACCAAGCTGTTGATTTCTTCTTGCTTCATGGAGATGATGAGAATTACGGCTCCCCTAACACCCTATGATGATGAAACCATGAAAATCATTCTGAATA